>JAKSZT010053768.1:825010-952515 GCA_026826555.1 Tolypeutes matacus
ATATGTTGTTGAATGCGATTAGCAAGTATTTTGTTAAGGATTTTAGCATCTAGGTTCATTAGAGAAATTGGTCTGTAATTTTCCTTTCTTGTGGTATCTTTATTTGGTTTTGGTATTAGGGTAATGTTGGCATCATAGAATGAGTTAGGTAGTATTCCTTCTACTTCTATTTTTTGGAAGAGCTTAAGTAGAATTGGTGTTAGCTCTTTCCGGAATGTTTGGTAGAATTCAGCTGTGAAGCCATCTGGTCCTGGACTCTTCTTAGTTGGGAGGTTTTTAATGACTGAGTCTATCTCTTTACTTGTAATTGGGCTGTTGAGTTCATCTATTTCTTCTTTCATCAATGTCGGCTGTTTGTGGGTTTCTAGGAACTTGGCCATTTCCTCTAAATTGTCATTCTTGTTGGCATATAATTTTTCAAAGTATCCTCTTATGATACTCTTTATTTCTGTGGGGTCAGTAGTGATATCACCTTGCTCATTCCTTATTTTATGTATTTGCATCTGTTCTCTCTTTTTCTTTGTTAGTCTGGCTAAGGGTTTGTCAATTTTGTTGATATTCTCAAAGAACCAGCTTTTGGTTTTGTTTGTTTCCAGTGCTTTCTTATTCTCTATTTCATTTAGTTCTGCTCTAATCTTGGTTATTTCCTGCTTTCTACTTCCTTTAAACGGTTTAGTTTGTTGTTGTTTTTCCAATTCCTCCAAGTGTGCAGTTAGGTCTTCAATTTTAGCTCTTTCTTCTTTTTTAATATATGAATTTATGGCTATGAACTTCCCTCTCAGGACTGCTTTCGCTGCATCCCATAGGTTTTGATATGTTGTGTTGTTGTTTTCATTAGTTTCAAGGTAGTTACTGATTTCTTTTGATATTTCCTCTTTGACCTACTGTTTGTCTAAGAGTGTGTTGTTTAACTTCCATATCCTTGTGCCTAACCTGTTTCTCTGGCCCTTATTGATTTCCAACTTCATTCCATTGTTGTCAGAGAAAAGCAGCTGTCATTTTAACTCACAGTTTTGCTGTTGTTATTCTCTTCCTTTGTCCCTCTCTCCTCTGGGCGGTGTCAAGCCTTCCCCTGGTATCTTAAACCCTAGAAGATTTTTTTCCAGGCTGTTTCTTCTGTCCTCTAGCTATTTTTCTGGGAGAGAAGAGAGTCCCATTTCTGCCATCTTCCTGGACGTAATCTTTGCCTTCTCTTAAGTTCCCATGGACTTCCAACTCCTGAATAATCAAACCTTATAAAGGCATGACCTAGAGATTTGTAAAATTCCTCAATTACCAAGGCTTTTTTACCACTCATATTAGACAGATAGCAAGGATGAAGATGACTCCTGGACTTTTGCCTTTTAGGTGCTTATAAAACAGGTTTGGAAGGTCTCATCGAGTAAGGAAAGAGAGTGATGTCTTCTGTCTGCAAACTGTGAACCACCAAGATGCCAGTTCCGGCTTGCGTGCAAGTAGCACACTTAGGTTACAGAGGGGACTGAAGGAAACTGTTACCCAGCCTGAGCTCCACCAAAGTACCCATGCAGCCAAGGCAGTCATGCCTACACCCACCATCTTCCTGGCTGCCCCTGAAAAACTTTTTTTCATGAAGTTATTATTTACAGTAAGTTTTTTTTTTTTTTTTTTTTTTAATTATGGGTAAAAATCAAAATTCTCACAATACATACAAACATTTGCATAATGATATATAAATATATGTGCATATATGTGTATTTGCTTACAAAAATGTTATTTATATATATATATATATATACATATATTTTAAGAGGTGCTTAGATTACCTAAAATATTACACGGAACCCACTGGAATTCCCATGTTGCCCACCTCCCACACCTCCCACCACATCCCACACAAACATCTCCCACAAGTGTGGCCCACCAACCTCAATGAACTTACACATCCTGGAGCCTTGCCACCAACCATAGACCACAGTTCACACTGTAGACCACACTCTCTCCCACTCAGTTCTGAGTGGTGTGTACAGTAAGTTTTAAGGACAATAAAATTACAGTATGTTGAGTACATTTTATTGCTATGGTTTTAAAACACAATTTAGAAATTCTATTAATAAATGGAAATGATAAATATATTTTAGTGCAATGGCCAGGACAGAGCACCAAAACAAATTATATTACACAAGTATTATGTGATAAAATAACAACAGATGGTTAAGGTAATGGGGAGGGTCAGAAAGCAAAAAAAAACAATCCTTAGCAAGGAGCTTTGGCTGCAGGGGACACTCCAAAGATACTTGCAGGACAGAAAAAGCCAAGGCTCATGAGAACAACCTAGTACCTGTTGTTACTCCAAGCAAGCTCAAAATTCATGGGTGAATAACCAATCAATGATGATAGGGTCTGCAGAAAATAGCACATCTAATTTGTGGTAAACATGGGTGTTAAGAAAGAGTAATTTCTGGAGACCAGATATGGCTCAAGCACTTGGGTGCCTGCCTCCCACATGGGAAGCCCCAGGTTTGGTTTCCAGGGCCTCCTAAAGAAGATGAGCAGACACAACAAGCTGATGCAATGAGCTGACAGCATGAACTGACCGAAAGAGCTGACATAACAAGCAGACACAATGAGCAGGAAGCAGATGTGGCTCAAGTGGTTGGGCGCTTGCCTCCCACGTGGGAGGTCCCAGGTTTGGTTCCTGGTGCCTCCTAAGGAAGATGAGCAGCCAATGAGCAGACACAACAAGCAGACACAAGGAACAGACAATGATCAGGCACAGCAAGCAGATAACAAGCAGACAGATGAGGGAACCATCTCAGGGGTTAAAAAAAAGACTAAAAAAAAAAAAAAGAAGGAGCAATTTCTGACTAATTGTTAGGAAAGCACTGCAGTGCATGGAGAGTACCTTTGTATTCCACTGAGTGACACCAGCTGAGAAGCAATGGTCTATATACTATTAGTTCAACATTATTTTCCTCTGTAGGTCATGTTTTCCCAATCATACCAATCTACTTAAGGCTATAAACAATGACACATACCTCCAGCATCAACACTGTTAAAAAGTATATTGTCAGAGAGAAAAAGGCCAGAAGCAAGAAGCAGAAAGCAAGGAAACCTGGAAGAGAAGGGAGAGACCAGCAGATGCTACCATGTGTCTTGCCATGTGGGCAGAGGAGCCCAGGATCGCTGGCAGCCAGTCTTTGGGCAGAAAGCATCACTTGATGATGCCCTGATTTGGACATTTTTTTCAGCTTCAAAACATTGAGTGGAATTTGGACCCAGAGAGAGAGAAGACCATGTAAATATGGAGGAAGAGATTGGCACTCTGCTGCCACAAGCCAAGGAATGCCACGAATTCCTGGTCACCATCTGAAGCCAGGATTCCTGAAGTCCTGAGACTTCAGAGGGACACCTTGATTTCAGACTTCTAGTCTGCAGAACTATAAGACATTAAATTTCTATTGTTTTAAGCTACTTAGTTTATGTTACTTTGTTTTGGCTGTTCTAGGAAACTAAGATAACTGCTAAATATTTTGGCTTTAATTTCCTACAAGTGACCTCACTATTTTACATAAGCACAGTAGCATTAGCTCAACTAAGAAATTTAACATTAATTCAAAATTTTCATCTAAAATATAGTTCAGTTTCAAATTTCCACTATTGTCCCCCAAATCTCTTTCAGAGCTTTCATCCCCAACCTCCATCCCCAATCCAGGATCCCATCATGGCTTACACATTGCAATGGATTTTTGTCTCTTTTATCCTTTTAATTTAGATCAACCCCCCACTATTTACTTATTTATTTTCCAAGACATTAACTTTTTTGAAAAAGCTAATTTTTTTATATAATGTCTAATATTCTGAATTATGTTTCCTTCACATTAAACATTTTTGGCATAAATATACTATATCAGTGATACTGTGTACCTATTATTACATCAAAATAGGAAGCACAAGTCAGTGGGTCCCCTTATTTTGGATGTAAAGTTTGATCATTTGGTACAACCAAAGCAGAGGTTGTATCATTTTGTGTTTCTCCCAGCACTATACTTTTTAACAGTGTAAATGCTGTTTTCTCATCACCTCATTAAGAATCTTATAAAGCTTCTGAAGTTTTGCCAATCTGTTTTCTGAGAAATAATATCTGTATCTTTTTATTATTTTCTATTTGTTATTATGTGTGATTAAGTTTATTTTATATATTTATAAGCCACTTGTATATATTTTTCCATTCATGTTTTTTGTCATTTTTCTATTAGTCTTTTGAACTTTTTCTCAATTTCTAGGAGCTATTCATACACTAGAAAAACGAGCCGTTTATCTGTGATAGATGTTTTAATATTTTCCCAGTTTGTCATTTGTTTCTTGGCCTTGCTCATCTTTGTTGCCATTTAAAAGGTTTTATTTTATGTAATTGAATATTTCAGTCTTTTCATTGGTTGCTTCAAAACTTTGCATATTTATAGGGCTTATCCAAGCCAAGACAATAAAGTGATTCATCCACTGAAAAAAAACAAAAACAAAAACAAAAAACATACAATATCATGGTGTAAGTTAAGACTGATCCTACCCTTTTAAGTAGCTCTACAGAATAGTTTCAAGGACAGACTATTTCCCATTGAATCAAAGATGGGAAAGTCTATTAGATTGTGAGTATTCTTCAAATGTTACTAAATAACTAATTTTCCAAAGTGAAGTGTCTTTTTCAAATTGCTTCATGAGTTCTCTTATTTAACAAATATTTATAGAGTGTCTAATACTTGCCAGGCACTATGCTAGGTGCTGGGTATAATCTGGTGGTGAAAACTTAGAGTCCATCATTATAGGTCTTTCTTGTAGGTACAGGGCCCATATTTTTAGGGCCCAGATAAATAAAAAACTAATCAACAGTTGGTTATGATGTAACTGTCCGGTAGTCCAAATGCATAACATCAATAGTAATGTATTTGGGGATTAAAGGTGATACATATAAGAAATATTTTCTTATAAAATATTGAAAAAATTATATTACAGAGATTTTGTGAAATGATTATGTATTTTTTTAAAAGATTTATTTTCTTTATTTCTGCCCTCTCCTTGTTGTTTGTACTTGCTATCTGCTCTCTGTGTCTGTTCATTTTGTGCTGTGTCTGCTCGTCTTTTTTTTTTTTAGGAGGTACCAGAAACCAAACCCAGGACCTCTCATGTGGTAGGCAGGCACCCAACTGCTTGGGCTGTATCCACTTCTCTATGTACTTCTTAAGAGCAGTACTTTATTGTACAAAGCATATTTCTTTTGTTTTGATAAATGTATTCAGATCTGAAAATTCTCTTTGAATGGAAAGAGCATGCACATCTATCTAGTTTGTGATTCAGTGGGTGGTTACTTTTCAGCTTCATACTAAGCAGAGTGCTAAGTAAGGGAAAAGAAGAGTGTACAGGTTTTAAAGTTTGCATTATCCTCATTTGTGAGGACCTCGGGCAAGCCATATTGCATCTCTAAGGCTCCGTTCCTGAGGGATAATATCTACTTTGCAGAGTGTTTCAAGAATGTAATGAGATAACTCGTATAACTCGTACTATAACTCGTATATAGTACTCAAGCACTATGCCAAAGTAAAGAGTAAAAAAAATTGCTATTTTGCAAATATGCCCAGATCTTAACATTTAAAAAAAAATAGGCAGTACTGGGAATTGAACCCAGGACCTCGTACATGGGATGCAGGCACTCAGCCACTGACTAAGCTACACCTACTCCACAATGAGAGTTGGTTTTTCATTTGTTTGTTTGTTTGTTTTGTTTTTAGCAGTTCTTAGGGATAGAATCCCCGGGGCCTCGTATATGGGAAGCAGGTGCTCAACCATTTGAGCTACATCTGCTTCCTGATATTAACATTTTAATGACTACAAAGTAGTACCCAACTCTCTCAACACTCCCCTGTTTGTTTAAAAATGTAATCTAAATTGTAAAAATTCCCCCCCAATGAGATATGAGGAAGCTATTTCAAAAACATGTCCTATTATTTTCATTATTTTTGAATTGGACTACCATCTGAAAGGGCTCTCCTCCACAGCTTGCACGTGACTTCTGCTGTGAAACCCACTGCCACTGTGAAACCCACTGTCACCCACTACACACTATTCCATTTCTACAACTTCTACTTATCCATCCTAGTTCTGCCTTCTCAGCCATACAGAATAACCCCATCTATATGCTCCTCAAATATTTGAAGTCCTCATGCTATTTCTTTCTCTTAGACCAGGTTTTCAAAATTTTTACCAGTCTGACCACTGCCCATTGGATATTTTTATTTTCTCTATGTTTCTTTCATGGTGTCTAGGAGTGGAATATAATATTCCAGATATGATATTCATAATACTGAAAAAAATCAATTCTCTTTTTCTGGGTCCCTTATTTCTATTTATATGTCCTAAATTTATATTAACATTTTTAGCTAAAATCATGACTCTTTTATACAAGAGCTGATGGTTGAGCCATGTTTTACCCATTCCATTTTCTTATAATAGTTTTTTAAGATTCAACTGCAGGAATTTATTCTTTTTAGATTTTTCCTGTCACGTGCAAAAGTGAAAGAGTATAGGAAACATACGTGGCTCCTAACTTTTCATTTCATAAGAAACTGTCCATTGTTCTTTCCTGTCCCTAGATTTTGTGAGATCCAGGAACAGTGCTCCTCCATCCCCAATATTGGCTCCCATTTTACTTAAACAAACGTGAGTGGGTTTCTGCTGATCTTTTCACTCAAAGAAGCCTTGGCTAGAGCACAGCATTAGCTCGACTAGGACTCACTTCACCAATCCTTGGTCTGCAGGACTGGAGGTCAACCAAAAGAGTTGTCCCCCAAATTGAAAGATCAAGAATCGTGGTGGGGGGGCAGATGTGGCTCAAATGGTTGGGCATCCGTCTCCTATATGGAGGGATCTGGGTTTGATCCCTGGGACCTTCTGGTAAAAAAATTAAATTAAATTAAATTAAAAAAAGAATTGTGGCGGCCTTGGCTGCATGACTGCCAGAACACAGGAAAACACCTCTTCTAGACTATAGTTCATCTCTCTTCTTGGCTAAATATAGAAGGAGAAACTGTTTGAGTGATTTCTCTGAAGGAAAACAATGAATGTTATATGCTGGGAAAAGCACTGGACTGGGATTTGGGGGATATGGGTGACTATTCTAATTCTGTTACATTCAGGTTGTGTGGCTTTGGGCAAGTCACAACTTCCCATGGTTCCTTCCCAGTTTCTTTATATGTGAAAATTAAAGAGGTGGTTGGATTGTATATCATAGCTAAGCACCTCTGTCTTAGTTTGCCAGGATTGTTGTAACAAAGTACCACAGACTGACTGGCTTAAACAACAGAAATTTATTGCCTCACAGTTTTGGAGGGTAGAAGTCCAAAATTAAGGTGCTGGCAAGATCATGCTTTCTCTGAAATCTGTAGCATTCTGGCAGTGGCTTGCTGGCAACCCGTAGCTCTATCTCTGTTTCCATCACGTGGCTATCTGTCTCTTACACCTCTGTGTCCAGATTTCCTCTGCCTATTAGGACAACATTCATTTTGAATTAAGGCCCACCCTGATTCAGTTGGACCTTATCTGAACTAATGACAGCTTCAAAGATCTGTTCACAGATGGGTTTAGAGCCACAGGATGAAGGTTAGGACTTGAACAGGTCTTTGTGGGGGACATGGTTCAATTCATAACACACCACTTACCATCATCTGTAGCAGTCATCTTTCGCCTTACTTTGCTTTCTGTGTTTGAAAGACATATTTGCCAAGCTTCTGGAGACTGGGCCAGGACTGTCACAGATGTGTAGCCATGTCGTGTATTCAAGACCCCTCCTCTCCCTCTCTAACCTGTATCCCTTTTTCTTTTTTAAACACATACAAACCTCCTACTTCCTTGTCCTTCTACTTTATTTTTTATTTTTATTTATTTATTTTCTTTTTATTATTATTATTTTTTGTTTTAATTTTTGTTCCTTCTACTTTTGATAAGCCTATTACTGCTTTGTCAAATTTCCCCAGGCCTAAGGTGAAATCTAGGGTCAGAGGGAAAGATGCATGGAAGGAGCTTTATCAGCTCAGTGTGTGAGCACAAAACAACAGACTTAGGACTATTCCAGGAACCAATTTATGGATATTTTCTGCAGGGAAATAAATCCTGATAAAGTACTGTTTTTTTTTGTTTTTTTTGGTTTATTTTTATGGTTTTGATAGGTCTTCTTGTATTTATGGTTTTTTTAAAAAATAATTAATAATGATTTACTATTAAATATGTACTATTTGTACATATTCTTGAGTGTGTATGCTTTACTATTTTTACATAATTTTTATACAGAATTTAACAGAATTGTAACAAAAACTTGTTATAAAATTCAGAAGGTACCAAAGGTCATACATATACTCTAACCTGGCTGTTTACTCTGTTTCTCAGACACTTAATTTCCCTACTCAGAAGAAGTTGCTACCTGTATTAGCAACTTTTCTTATGAGACCTTCCAAATATAAGCATATACTTACAAATATAACTATAAAAATAGTTATAATTATTGTTTTTATGCCTAATGGTAACATACTATATAATTAAGCGTTTTTCCCTTTTTCAATATGTCTTGCCTATGATCACCTTATAATAATTTGGAGAGCTTTCTGGTTTAAGAGCTTCATAGTATTTTATTGTTTGGATTTATCAGAACTGACTTATTGGTGTTGCAATTACTATTCTTTTGCTTTTGTAGTTTTGTGTGTGTACGTATCCATCTGGAAATAGAATTATGGAACAAAGGGTAGGTGCATGTGTGGTTTTGATAGATATTTCTGAATTTTCCTCCAAAAAAAGCGTTGTCCCAATTTATATTCACAACAGCAACCTATGAAAAGACTTGTTTCCCCACACATGTTCTAACATAGTATATTATCAGACTTTTTGGGTTTTGCCAATTTGTCAGGTGAAAACAGTATCCTACTGTCATTTTAAATTGCATTCTCTTATTATGAGGTTTATCCATTTTTCATATGTCTAAAGCTATTTGTTTTTTCATTTTTGCTAACATTTGCCAATGTTATCAATGATATCTTTAGCTATCTTAAAGATAAATTTGACACAGGGTTTTTGAGATATGTAAAAATAAGCACCAAGTAATGGTCAGAAATCAAGAGAGAAGATCTTGAGTCTTAAATTTAAAAGAAAATTTGGAGGTATTTTTAATATCATCTTCTCTTCTGCGTCTCATTATCTTCTTTTTCCTATTTACCTTTGTCTTCTCTTAATTACTCAGGAGGAATTTTAAGTCTACATTTAGTATCTATTTACTGAATAAAAAGCAAAATAATTATTCTATACTGTTTAAAAGAATTCTATACTGTTTAAAAGATAAATAATTAAAAAAAAGAAGATCACATGCGCTTTATGTCCACCAGAGTTTTAAGTTGAAAGCAACAAAAGCCATGGCTGATTTAAATACGAATGGGGTGGCTCCAGAATCTCTGGCAGGTGGGTAACCAGTCTACTCAGCCATGTATAGTGTTCAGAATCATATTGCAGAATCACAAAGCCATCACCATTGTGAGCACTGTCCTAAGCTGGCTTGATCACGCTGATAATAGACCCCAGGTGTTGCTGCTAGCACAGCTGCTTCTGCTACCCCACAAATTGGATGTGGCTGCTATTGGCTTCTCCAAAATGGATTTGGGGAAGTTCCTGATTCTTTGGACTCACAGCATCTGATTTAGTCAGTCTGAGCCCTGTTTGATCTGGGTTAAGTGTCTATGCTCTACCTGTCAGCGAGGCTATGGAAATCAGCATCAGGGATTTTCAGCTTCTATAGCCACAGGCTGGCTCTGTTCCATAAGGTGAGGAGACATCATAATTGGAAGGGTGTTTAGATTCTGGATGATCAAAAAGTTTGACAGTTGTCATCAGCAAATTCTCAACTGATTTTCTTCCTCTGTAGGCAATAGTCTTTGAGAGATCTGCCTCTTCAGAATCACAGAGACTAATATTCTATTTTTTTTTTTTCCTGAAATTTTGAAGGCCAAGGAGGGAAATAATTGGTCCTCTTTTTACATAGCCTGATCTGGGTTTGGCTGGGACAGGAAAAAAAGTGTGGATGGAGAAATAACTGGCAAAGCCAACATTCATGCCTGGAAGCACCAATTTTTAACCCTCTACCCTGATTATTCAATTATAAGCTCTCTTTGCATCTGTTTACTTTTTCTCAAAAATTATTTAACAAACCAACACTTTCTGCCTAAAATAATGTATTGTTTTTGAATTTTTCTAGAATTAGAACAGTTAAGTTAGGATGAGTCACAAAGAGAGGCATGGCCTAAAAGAAAGTTAATATTACTCCCTTTTCCGTATCTAATCTTGTTCCTGATCTTAAACTTTGTGTTCAGGAGAGGAGGAAAGGAGACTGTAAAATAATCTATTCACTATATTGGCTTATGATTTGGGAAAAAAAGTGGTGCTGAGGGCCAGGACTCTGAAATGGCAGCACTTCCTAAATGTGGGCAGACCTGAGAGGATGTCTCAATATGCAATCTGTACCCAGCACTGAAAACTTTGTGTGTGTGTGTGTGCTATTTTTAAAAGTACAGCTTCTCCAGTTCTCTCCTTCTGGCTGCTAAAATTTATTCTGGAAACACTTTGGCAATTAGTATTATAATAGAACTTAATCCTATCAATTTTCCTGGATTTTTCTTTGAATACAGGATATCATACACAAATACTCAAAACTCATGAGTATTTTCACATGGACTCATCCAATCAAATTAAACCACATTTTTTGAGCACATCTGTGTAAAGAAGATACAGTAAAGAAATGTACTAGAGTCAGAAAATTTTGATAGACTCTTCTCTAGTCCACATGCCTTACCTTGCATTACTCAAAAGGAGTAAGGCAAACTGTATAAAGCTCTACAAGTCTAAGGTATTTTTATTATATCAAACTATATGTAAGGAGATTTGCTTTTGCTGGCAAATTTCCTGTTAGTCTCAAACACTTCAGAATTGAAATGGTGGTAATTGCTGAGATGTTGCAAGGAATTAATAGTATAAGCAGATACTATCAAATTTATGAAATATCTTGTTAAAATTAAAGACTTAAGGTTTTAAAAATAGACTCGAATCTAAAGACAGTCAACTCTCCCCTGTGAGTCTTCTCTGTACTTTCTCTTTAGGTTCCTTCTATAGCCCACCTTGCGTTTTGCTTATTCTCACACATATTTCTACCCTACTCTGCGCTGGAATTATAAGAAGAATATATCTTACTCACCTTCATTTTCTGTGGGGGCTTCCTCAATAGCACCTTGTTGAGTATAAGGGGTTACCATAATAAAATATTGTTGACTTTGAGACTTTTGAATGTGATTGATCAAAGCAGCCACAAGATGGCAGCATGTTAAAAGAATAAAGAATTGTTCACTTAAATTCATCCTTTAAATTTTTAAAAGCCTGTATGAACAAAGAGGCAAACCTTTTTTAGTGAATCCCTTATTCTAGTCAACTTTTGCAGAGGTAGGAGCTGTGGTTAGGTGACTTGCTTCCAGGTCTGAAAAACAACAGGTAGCAAGAAAACAGAGAGCTTGGATTTTAAGCTGAAAACAGACAGTGACTGATCCATCAAATGGAGTGGTTTTTGATAATTAGTATAGGAATTTTTTGGTGAATTATGCAGAGAAGAATGGTAATTTAAGGTAATTTATTTGCTTTTAATGTCTAGTACTTATACAAGATATTTTTGTTTGCTCTACTGATTAAATGATGAACAAGTTCTCAGTTACATACAGGGATGCTCTGTGAGTATTTCTGAATGAAGCACCAAAACATTTCAATCATAAATTTGAATAACCTTCTTGCCTTGTCATTTGTGGCTAAGGATTTTTTTTCATTAGTAAACAAAGTAGCCACCATTTGTCGAAAACCTTCAACTGCATGGGAATTGCCTAGCAGAGACAGAGAGAAAGAATGAGAAGGGGAGTCCTTTTGATGGAAAAGTCTAGGTGTGGGTTTAGTCATGATGAATTCAGGACCCCAAACAATGTCACAAGACACATCTTCTTCTTCTAAAATTTTGGTTCTGTTTTATTTTGTATAGGCATCATTCTCAGCCAATTTCTTTCTTGATGTAAACATCACCCTTTGGCAGCTCCAGGCTTACAGTCTGTAAGCTCAACAACTTCATCAAAAAGAGAGCTTCTCTTTCCCAATGATTTCAGCAAAAGTGCTGGGGTTGGCTCCCATTGGCTGGGCTTGGGTCATTTACAAATATCTGACCCATTCACAGAGGCCAGGAGGAATGGAGTGCTCTGACTTGCCATCACACTGCTGGACCCAGGCTTGAGCCACTTTCCTCCCCACCTGACCACATGGACTGAGAATGCAAGAGAGGTTTCTCAAAGGACAATCAAGACGCTGTTACCAAAATAAAGGGGGAAGGAATGCAAGGCAGACAGAAACAACAGCCCTCCTCTAAAAGAAACTTAAAAGATGCAGTTCCTGGCCTCAGGAAGTTTATAAACTTAAAAGGAATTATGAGCTGAAGAGCTATTATCACGAACATTGCTTAAAATTACTGTAGAGTTTCTGAAATACTTCATGTGATCCTTATAAGAACCTTTTAAAGTCACTCCTATTTTATAGCTAAGGACAAAGAGAAGTATAGACATTAAATTATTTGCCTACCTGATGCTTATTATGCCCAACACAGAACTTACATCAAACTTGAGACTCATATTCATGGTTCCCAAATGACAGTAGTTCTATTTATGTATAACACTATGGTGTGCTTATGAGTATTTTGTGGGAGGGTTGAAAATATGTTTATATTATATGATCTAACATGCAAGAGTCAAACTGAGGTTGATATAAGAAAAATTACCTAGCACACTGTTTCTCAAATTGTGGTCTGATTTCCAAGGGTTTTATACATCAAATTCCAGGGCTTCATCCTTGAGATCTCCAGAATGAAACTCTCAAGAGATTGGGCACCAGGAATTGGTATTTTTGACAAGAGGACTAGCTGATTTTATGCACAATCATGTTTAAGAACTTCTGGCCTAGCCTATTTAACTGGAAGCAGACTTAGAGAAAATAAATCAGAGATCCACAGATTCTTCTCAGTCCTTCCTTCAGGTTTGCTTCTGTCTCTGGTCACCCTTCTTTTCTTGTTCCTTTTCCTTCCCTCCAAGTTAAAATATTAATCAGTTAGAAAGGCTAAGAATTATACCATCATTACATGTGAGTTGTAACATTTAAAAATTAACCAGTGAATTAGAGTGTTAGTTTTAATAGAAATACTTTAAAATCAAAGTTTAGAATTAAAAAGGACTTTTGCTGAACTGCCCTTGTGCTCAGATAAGCAAACCAATTCCCAGAAATGTAAAATGACTTGCACAGCCAACCAATTAGGTATTTTAAAAATGCCTATTTCATTTGGGAAATGGTCATAAAAGTTAGTTAGCATTTAGAATTAAAACTAAGTTTAGTTACATTGAATTGTGTGCGCACCAGAGCACAGAATTTAGTTTCAGAATCCTGAACCTTATTTTATGGCTTGTCTTTATTAATAGTTACTGGACATTTGCATCTCTATACATGCATTCTTCATTTAGTCCCCACAACTTTAGGAACTAGGTACTAGTATAACTGTTTTAAAAATGAGGAAGCTGGCACATGCCCAGATTAGATAAATCACTTAAAACCAGTGTTTCTCAAACATTTATGAGACTATGAATCACCCGGGTGTCCTGGTAATATGCAAATTATGATTCATCAGGTATGGGGTGAGGTGTGAGATTCTGCAGTTTTTTTTTTTTTTTAGGAGGTACTGGGGATCAACCCAGGGACCTTTTACATGGGAAGCGGGCACTCAACCACTCGAGCTACATCCACTCCTCAGTTATGCATTTTTAACCAGCTCCCAGGTGGAGGATGACACTGCTGGCTTGTGGATCATATGTTGAGTCTTAAGGTCCTAGATAACAAAATAGTTCATGGCAATCAGTCAGTGTCTGAACCTAGACTGTCTGACACTGAAGCCCATGCAGTTAACCCCAATGCAGAGTGTGCATTGATGCTTTCTTTTTGCTACATTATAATTTTACATCCTCCAGATACAGGAGTGGAGCCAGTTCTTGCTACATGTATATTAGTGATGCAATTTTACCTTGCATCCCTTGAGAGGTTCCCAGGGAAACAAAGCACTGCTGGGACCTTCATCCTCACCCCAGAGGGTGTCTCTTCTATATGGTCTCTTCTGGGGCCACTGGTCCTGAGAAGGAAGATAGAGCTGGCAGTGGCAGCTGCCACTTTCCTTATCGCTTTTATTTTTTTCCCAAGATTTATTTTATTTTTTAATTTATTTCTTCCCACCCCCTTATTGTTTTTGCACTTGCTGTGTCTGTTCATCTTCTTTGTTTCTTTAGGAGGCAACAGGAGCCGAACCCAGGACCTCTGATATGGGAGGGAGGAGCCTAATCGCTTTAGTCACGTCCACTTCCTGCTTTATTGTGTCTCTCATTATGTTTTTCTTCCCTGTGTCTCTTGTGGCTTCATCTTGTTGCGTCAGCTTGCCATGACTGCCTGTTGCGCCAGCTCACTGTCTTCTTTAGGAGGCACTGAGAACTTCTGCTCCCTGCTTTGTTGTGGCTCTCATTATGGTTTTCTTCCTGTGTCTCTTGTTGCGTCAGCTTACCATGCCTGCCCATGCGCCAGTTTGCTGTCTTCTTTAGGAGGCACCAGAAACCAAACCAGGAAACTCCCATGTGGTGGGCAGGAACCCAGTTGCTTGAACCACGTCCTCTTCCCCCTTATCCTTTTGAATCATTGATTTTCTCCTGTTCAATGAATGGAGCCATTCAACTCTGACTTATTGTCTCCCCCCATATGTCTAATACATATATTTAGTAATAATATCTATATATTTAATCTAACTATGTATTACATTTGCTTCCTGCTTTCTAGTTTACCTTACTTTGCTTCCCACTTTCCTTGGTATTGATAGTTTCTTTTCTCTTATTTGTCATTGTCCCATGCTTTTTTTTTTTTTTTTGCCCAAAAAGACTTCCTTTTTATTATATTATATTTTAACAGTTACTGAAAAGAGGAAGATTCAAGTTAGCTACTTTCACATTCTATCACTTAGGTAAAAACAGCCTGAACTGAAGGAGTTCCTCCTCGTGGTTTTATTTTTCTGGACATGAGGTGGTTTGACTGACTTTGTCAAACAGAGGGACAATGGGAAATAAATCAGAGTGTTCAGTCTAAAAAGAGCTAATAACAAGGCTATTTTTAGGGAGAAGGACTTATATCTTTCTATTATTCATTGTGTCTGTTTGATATCTCTATTCTCTGGTTTTTATCTTTAAAAGACAGTTGCTTTACCTCAGGCATAAATCAGAGCAGGAAAATCAGCTACCAAATGAAGACTGGGCCTGGAGATAGGATGAGAAAGCATAGAATTTGAGGAAAGGGGAAAGGAAGAATAAAGGGCCCCTGCAGAGTCCATGCTAGCTGTCAAACAACAAACAAAGGCTCTCTTCTGTTCTGGTGAACACAGAAGGAATAGAGAAGCAAGGAGGGAAGAAGATGGAGCTCTTGATGCCGCAAAGGCGGAAAGGAAGAACCCAGGCAAGTGGCACACATGCCCTAGGAACAGATCTGTTCCAGAAGTATAGAGGGTACACTCCGGATTCATGGAGTAAATGGGAAGTAAGTGCTCAATTCCAGCACACAAGACAGAACTGGGAAAAAAGGGAAAATATTACAAACTGTACAAAGTTCCATCAAATGGGAATCACAAAAATCATAGTTTTTCTACAGTGCTCCAGATTTAGGAGTTTATAGGGGAGATATATTAGTTTTCTGGAAAAAATATTGAAGGTAGATGTAGTCAAGGTTATAACACATCAAATAATTCTCAAAAATTTTATATGTACATAAAAATTCTGACTTCCAGAACTAGCCTTAAATAATTTATTTAAAAATAAACAGGGGAGCCAGTGTAGCTGAGTAGTTGAGCAGCTGCTTCACATTTACGAGGTCCCGGGTTCAGTTCCCAGTACTACCAAAACAAAAACAACAACAACAAAAAGCCCTTGCAAATGAAAACTCATCACAAATCTGTCAAAATAATTATTTGACATCAAATAACTTGCATTACACTTTTCCATTATTATTTTTTGCCAGGTGCTTTAGAGTCACATAAATACAGTCTGATTTATGCAAACTTAGCTAGGAAATTGTAAGACTAGAATCAATTTAGTCAGTATTGCTGCCTTTTCTAGAATTTGTTTGGTATTGAAAATTTAGAGGTTTTAAAAAAATTGAAATTCTGTATGAGAACAATAAAAATCTGGTATCAGGTTTGATTAGTAGGTTTCTCAATTCACTCATATTTTAACATAATCTTACTCTGAGGTATTGGAGAGTGGATCCTTAAATACAAGTAACTAAAGGAGATGGGAGCTACAGAAAAGTCTGTGGAGGGGGAAATGCTAGCAGTTTTGTGATGGCTAAGTAAAGAAAATGCATTTATTAAAAGATGAAAAAGTACAAATTAATTCTTAGTTTACACAACCATTAAAACAGCTAGAAATACAGCTTTAAGCCCTTTAATGCTGCCAGTCTCAATTTATATTACTCCCTACAGCTCTATTTAAATAAACCATTCTGTCCCTCAGCATTTCCTTTCTTTTACTTGATGGCTTGAGGACTCTGCATAGCTGATATCCCCCAAAAAATTGAAACTGAAAGGGCTTTAAGGGAGCCGAAAAATTCTGTACCCAGCTAACTAGCAGAGAACACATACATGCACACATGTACCTCAGGAACCAAAGGACTTTAGGACAAGCTGTGATGTACTCAAAAGGAAAAAAAAATGCCATAGAATATATTAATATAGAGCCTCAGTTTCTGTAGTATATTCTTTTTTTTTTTTTTTTAAGATTTTATTTATTTATTCATTTATCCCCCCCTTGCTGCTTGTGCTCGCTGGGTCAGCTAACCATGCCGTGTGTGGGCGGGCTTGCCTTCACCAGGAGGCCCCGGGAACCAAACCCGGGACCTCCCATATGGTAAAGGGGAGCCCTACTGATTGAGCCACAGCCGCTTCCCTCTGTAGTATATTCTTAAACAGAAATTGCTGTAATTGCTGTATTAACAGTCAATACTGATACCTGAGTGAGAGCAAATTTATATGAAGATTATAGAGATATCCTGTTCATGCTCACTTATAATATTTTTAAAAATTATTTTTAAAAATTGATAATATATGTATATGGTACAAAATTCAAAAACAGTTTGCAGTAACAAACACTCACCTCCACCCACCAAGCTCTCTAATCTCTACCTACTCAATCCTCCTTTTTAGAAGCAACCACTGTTATCAGTATCTTTTTTAAAAAGATTTATTTTATTTATTTCTCCCCTCCACCTCGTCGTTTTGCGCTCTCTGTCTGCTCTCTGTGTACTTCTGTGTCTGCTTCTCTTCTCTTTATATGGCACTGGGAACTGATCCTGGAACCTTCTGTAGTGGGAGAGAGGCGCTCAGTCTCTTGTGCCACCTCAGTTCCCTGGTCTGCTGTGTCTCTTTTTGTTGCGTCATCTTGCTGTGCCAGCTCTCCACATGGAGTAGGCTCTCTGCTTGGGCCAGCTCACCATGCGGGTCAGCTTGCCTTTCACCAGGAGGCCCTGGGAATTGAACCCTGGACCTCCTATATGGTAGACAGGAGCCCGATCGCTTGAGCCACATCTGTTTCCCTATTATCAATATCTTGTATATTCTTTCAGAGAAATTACGTGGAAGATTTTAAACTCTCCTTTCTGTCTCCTTCTGTCCCTCAGTTGGAGTTTAAGAGATTCAGTTTTCCATTGACTTAAGACAACAAAATGCAACTAGCCTGAATTAATTTATTTAAAAACAAACAGGCGAGCGAGTGTAGCTCACTAGTTGAATGCCTGCTTCACATGTACGAGGTCTTGGGTTCAGTCCCTGGTACCTCCTAAAAAATACAAAATGCAACTCTAGTCTTTGATTCGGGTCTGAAAATAACTTCCATTTGTCAATCCAGATAATTTAGAACTTGTTGGATATACTGGTCCTAAGCCTACTTAGAAAAGAGCTCTTTCCTCGAGCAACAAGATAAATAGTCGATTCCTAGGAAGCTGTCCTTTCTTAATGGGCTTTATTCCAGTAGTTCATTGCTAGTCATTATATCTGAATATAAGTATAAATATAAGATGAATGTGACTTCCTTTTACAGGTTGGATAATATGAGTTGCCCTAGATTGTGAGAGAAAACAGATTGTTCCTTTGTTTTTTTGGTTTTTGTTGTTGTTGTTATGCCAAGGTTTCCTATCTGCTTCGGGTAAATTATCAGCAGCCACAGGACAATGCACTGAAGAAAAAGACAGAGAGAGGCTACATATCTCCCTACTGTGCAAAGTATTGATAAATTTATCAGACTGTCTCATCTGCATAAAATACCATAATTATTAGTTCAGTGATAGATCCTTAGAGTTCTAAGAACTTTATATTTGATATCTCCAAAATATCTTTGCAACCATTTACTGAGCACTCATCACTATGTGGCAGGCATTTGTGCGGAGAGCTTTGGGTCTGTTATGTCATTTAAATTTCAAAACTACATTACCAAATTTTATACATTATCATTCTCATCTTAAAAATGAGGTGAGCGAGGCTCAGAAAGATTAAGTTACCCATTGTCACACAACTAGTAAATGGCAGGAAGCAGGACAAGTACTCTCTTTCATTCACTCTTTACAACAGCCTGAATGTTAGCTTATTACCCCGTTTTACAGATGAGAAAACTGATACTTGGAGATTAAATAATTTGTTATTTAAAAAGTGACAGAGTTGGTGTTCCAGCTCAGATATGTTTGGATACAAATGCCTTTCCTTTTCTTCTCATTTTCCTTCCTTCTTCCCTCCTTTCCAGTGTTTCTCTGCCACCTCCTTTCTCACAGTTTTTCTCCCTCTCTTTCATTTGGCCTACTGACTCCAAGGTTTGACATAAGGTTAATTTAGAGTGTGAGGCCTGGGGTGAGAAGAGACCAAGGTAAGAGAAGCCATTTGCTAAGATTGTCACACTATTTGGAACCAACTTGGAATTTTGGTCTCTTAAGGGCTTTAATTCAGGGATTCTAATCTTTAAACAGCTCAAAATGTTCACCAGACACTCTGGTGCCTTAATATACCCAAATAAGGAATCACGTGATTGAAAGTTAAAAGATTTTTAGATGCTTAGTTTGAAATGTATTCAGCTGTGTATATCAAAGTTTGGAAATTTATTTTAAATCTAGTGGTTGAGAATAAAATTGATTATATTTACGTAATAATAAAACACAGTTAAATCATAAGGAAACAACAAGCCTTAGTTGCCATTAATGATTTGGTTCATTTTTATATGAAAATTATTTAGTTGTCTTAAATAAAACCTGAGAGCTCATCTGCTTTTTTTTTTTTTTAATCTATAAAATGAAACTGACACGACCATCTAAGTCTTACTTGGAAAGAGAACACCACAGCCCAGCATCCAATGTCCAATTTGACCAACTTCGTCTCAAGCATATTTGCTTATATCTCTTTGCATCACAACTTTGAAATACTTGAGAGTAAGGTCTAGGTCAATATGTTTATCTTTGTAACCACATAGTTTAGCACAAATTATGTCTTCAAATTTGTATGATTAACCATACCCAGAGACAGAAATATTGAGTAATCAGGTATATGTCCTAAACCAGAAATGATTCCAGTCTTTAACCACGAAGAACCCTTTTAAAACTATTTTCCTCCTTAATGAATTTCATGTTTTAACAGATTTCTACTAAATGAACAGCAATTTTTAAAATAATCTCTGGCTTCTAATCTTTATTGATACAAATACACACCAAACTGGTTGAAAAACTTCCAGTTAAGAATAAAGAAATTTCATGTTTTGGTTAGCCTTAGCAAAGCTATTGTGATTAAATATTATTTTCATTCAACTATGTGAAATACTGAAATCACTGGGACTTCCTTTTCTTAATTTTATTTTTAAGATGTATCCATGTTGCTATAGCTTACTTGAGCCCATTCTATTTTAAAAACATGCATTAGATGTTGTATCCTTAATATAGGTTTAGTGGTTACCTCTGGGAAAAGAAGAAGGGAAGAGATAGAGGTGGGTGTATTTTTATTTCTGCAACGTTTCACTTCTTTAAAACATCTGGAACAAATATGACAAAATGTAAACTTATCAAATATGGCTGGTGGGTGCATGGATATCAAAGTCATTTTCTGTATTTTTTAATATTTCATAATTTAAAAAGTTAAAACGTTTGACTTCAATTACCCCTTTTAAACAAGAACTCATATGAAAAGGCCGTTAATAAATTCCCTCATTAAGAAAAGGAAAAAAAAAAAAAAAAACCCTTGTGAGCTTCAATTTTAAGATCCCAGATTGGGAAACATTATAAAAGATTAAAAAACATGAGTGTAAATATGGGATTCTAATTATAGAGAACAAGAGAAGACAGATTAAGAGAGATACGAGGCTTTTGAAAACTGAAATTTTGATATTTAAAGTTAAGATTTCATTGAAGTCTATATAATCTAAATCACCACCTTTACTCTAACAACCCAAATCTGTTTAGTCTAGACATCTCTAAATTCCAGACATTCATATCCAACAGTCTGCTTTAGAGCTCTTCTTTGAACCCAATAGGATCCAAACCAAATTCAGGAACCTCTATACGCCCCCCTCAAACCCACCAAAACCTGGTCCTGTTATTCCAGTAACTGGGGTCCTGCAGACCAGAAACCCAGGACAATTTCTTGATCAGTAACTGTATTAGTCAGGATTCTCTAGAGAAGCAGAACCAACAGGATATATACTTATATATCAAGAGATCTATTATAAGAATTGACTCATGCAACCATGGGGATTGGCAAGTTTGAATTCCACAGGGCAGGCCATAAGTTGGAAACTCCAATGAAAGTCAAGTTGAATTCTCCAGCAGAAGTCACAAGTTGGAAACTACAGTGAAGGTGACATTGAATTCCCCAGGAGAATCTGGCTGACTGAAGTAGAGACAGAAATTCTTTTTCCTGACTTCTAAAATTTTCAGTTCTGGCTTTAAGACTTCCCAACTGATTGGATAAGGAGACTCCTCTCATTGCTGTGAGCAATCTCCTTTGCTGATTGTAGATGCAATCAGCTATAGGTACATACAGTTGACTATATTTGGAAGTCCATCTATGAAATAGCCTCACAGTAACAATCAGGCTAGAGCTTTTTTGGCCTAAGAACTGGACACCATAGCATAGCCAAGTTGAAACATGAAATCATTACACCAACCCCTACAATATTTGTATTAGTTTCGTTCCATGATTCCTCTACAGGAGTCTTTTTAAGATTGCATTCACTTTATGGGGATTCTTTCAGTTAAAATAAGCATTATAATTCATAAATCCATTTAACCTGATGTACATAACTGAGACATTTCTAAAATGTGATAGTGCTTGAGTGGATGAGGGTTTCCCAGTCAACATGGTGAAACTCCCACTCTTACATCAACAACACTAAATGTCACATGACCACCTGACATACTAAGTGAATCTCTGGGTTAAATACTAGTAAAGCTTAAAGTTTGTAATATAAAATGTTAGTAGAAGTTCAAATACTTTTCCTTGCACCCCAGTGGAATAGCTTGGCATCCTACATGGAGATCACAGGTCTGCATTCTTAGAGAGATATTTTTGAAACTCAAAATGATGTTTCCCACCTCTCCTCATATCCACCTACCCCACATACATTAACACTCCAAAGACTTCCTCTGGCTTTTAAAATGAAGATCACAATCTTTAACATGGCCTTCGATCAGAGGATTTCATAATTTTGCTCCTCCTCCAGCCATATCTTACCCAAACTAACCCTTGCTCTTTGATCCAAAGATATGAAGAAATAAACCTTTCTATTATGTGGTTTCATACTAGCACTTTCTACAGTTGTAATTTTACTTGCATAGTTTATTATTTTTTTGTTTCTATCTCCCATGCTGTAATATACATAAGGATACCCTATCTGTTTTTGTTCACCCTTGATCTCTAAAGTCAAGCAAGTGCCTGGGTCATTTTTTTAGAAAATGAACAAACAATCTCAAAGAGAAAGAAAATATAGCATTTTTTGAAGAGATTGATATTTACATAGAGTATTTGCCCATAAGCCCAGATGAATAAGGACATGTGTAAAAAAAAAAAAAAGGAAACATGTATAGAACACAATAAAGGGAAAGTATATATGATATTTTGTACTTATGAGAAGAATGTTGAGACTCTTAAAAAATGGAAATGAAAATAAAAATGCCCTTAAACTTATTTTAGAGAAAGGGATATACTTGCTGCTTTGAGGTGATGGTATAACATTACAGATAACAGTGACAAAAAAACTATTCAACTTTTATTTCTTTATCAGTTTGCAACTTGAGTATGCCTTTTATCCTGCAGTTCTACAACCTGGGTGTGTCTGAAGTTTTTTCATGACCAGACGGAATTCATGCATTCTTGGCAGGAATATCACAGAAATGATGCTGTGCTCTTCTCAGTGCATCATATCTGGAGACACACAATGTTGGTTTGTTCCACCTCCTGATCTTGAGCACATTATTATATTGGTGTCTGCAAAATTTCCATGATAAAGGCACCAATTTTCCCCTTGTAATCAATTAGCGGAGAGGCAGCCTTAGTATCCATTGACAACTCCCGCTGGAATCAACCATCACACTGAGGGCTGCCAAATGGAGATTCCTTGTTTCTATCATTCCTTCTACATTTCTTCGCTTGCATTCATTCTGAAAGGAAGAGATTTCCCTTCACTTTATATATTCATTATATCAGTATCACCTCCTGAAATCCAATTTTATTCAGTACATTTTAATCTGATAATTATTTTGATGCAGAAATTGTTCCAGATTTGGCCAGTGGGAGGAATCCCTTCAAGTTGACTTGTGTATCATTTTGACATTTCTCCATCATTCATTGAACATTATTTTCAGGGACAAGTTACTTCAAGCACATTTTGTTCGTTCACTCCTCTGACCCTGGAATTAGCAATTTATCCAAGTAGCCACAGTTTCTTTAAGTGGAAGGTAGGAATTACAAAGACCTGGGCACTTAATGTTCTCATTGCTGCTGGGGTGTGATTTCATCTAGGCCTTTTCAGTTGACAGAGTTAGGAAATGTGTGTATACACACACACACACACACATTATATATGTGTGTGTGCACATAGAGACAATTTTAAGTATTTCTCTACCTGTTTCTCTGTGTGTATATTTTAAATCTGATTTCATACTGATATTTTCAACTCCAGTCATATACTTCAAGGCTCTTTCTAGCTGGCCTTCCTTACATGCTTAAATCCCTTCTCAGATAGTAAGAAATGTGGCCTTGAGAAGCTTCAGAATATTTTCTTATATGCTCAGCTGTTTTTCTCAATGAATTTTCCTCATTCAGTAGCCTCCTCCATAACCATACCACTGGTCTTATTTGGACTCTGGACCTGCTGACATTTTGATGGTGGGAAAGGATGGGAGGAAAGGGGAATGAAAGATGGGAAAAGGAAGGAAAGATGAAAAGGAGAAGGGAGGATACCCCAATTTGAATGTAACATGAGCTATTATTACTGGATCTCAAACTAGCAGCATTGAGAACTGTCTTTCCTGGCTGCTATGAAAAATACCACACAATGGATTGTCTTAAGCAATGGGAATTTATTGTCTCATGGTTTTAGAGGCTGGAAGACTTGCTTTCTATAGGGTCATTAGTGTTCTGGCTGGCTGACAATCCTTGGGTTCCCTGGCTTTTCAATCACATGGCAATGTCCTCTCCTTTCTCTTTTGGGTTCTGTTGACTTCTGGCTCACAGCTCCTTTCTGTGGCTTTCTCTCACTATTTCTGAATTTCTTCTCCTTATAAAGGGTTCCAGTTATAGGTTTAGACCCAACCTCATTTCAGTTGGGCCACTCCTTAACTAAATTAATACCTTCAAGAAATCCTATTTACAATGAGTTCAAACCCACAGGAATGCATATCAATATCAGAGCATATCTAAATTGGGGGAACAGAGCTCAAGGCACTACAGGAACTAACACCACAAAGGAAGGTAAAGCCATGTGCTTCATTTATCATAATATTTAGTGATTAGAATAATCAGAAAGAGTGGTAATATCAAGATACAAGCCATGAATGCTTATGAAAAAGAAGCATTAATTTGGGCCAACAATACTCCCAAATCCAAAATTGCAACGAACAAACCTTGTCTATTTTTATGGAAGTAAGAGTTTAGTGGTAAAAAATGTGCCTTCATCAATTGTAACAAATGTACCCCACCAATGCAAGGTATTAATGATCAGGGAGTATGTGGGAAACCTGTATTTTATGAATGATTTTTCTGTAAACTCCTATCTTCTCTAATAATATAAGAAGAAGAAATAAAGATCTTACAAAAATCAGAGAATGATGTAAATATATTGCTTTTCAATTTTAGCTAACACATATCTCATAATGTTCTGGAAGACAAAATGGACAAATGTAAGCCAAGTATTAGAACAGTTAAGTGAGCTCCCAGTGCTGATTTAACTAAATGGGGCTTGCAGTAAATTCAGAATGCAAAGAATGAAATATCTCCTTCCCCCATGTCTACTCTATCTTAGAACCACTATTCATTCTGTTGTTGAGTTCATGAACCTTGAACCTTGAACCTTCATTCTTCCATTTCTCTTACTTTTCATTTCCAATTCATCAGCAAATTCTGTCAGACTTGTCAAGAACTATGCCTTAAGGGTCTGAGACTTTACCCAACTGGAGAGCTAACAAGTTGGCCTGTCACAGTTTCATGGATGCTGTTAGAAGACATAGTATTGCTGGGTTAGAGATAAAGGGCAGCTTATTGCTCACAGCAAGAGCAGTTGCCAGAGACTCAGCACTTTTTTGTGTGCCAGTTCCCTGAGCCCCAATTCCCACAAGGCAATGTCAAGAGGCCCAGATGACACCTGCACATTCATTATGGAAGAGGAACCGGGATTTGGGAAATTCTATCTTTTATAATGGGCTACCTGACTTTGCTCTGGAGGAAGGTTTTTTTTTCCTTTTTAATAGTGGATGGTTAACAAACCTGCCGTTTGCTCTGGGGTGGGGTAAGTGTGGGGAAACACTATCTTCCAAAGCTCTTTCCTAGGCAAGAACCCTTATAAAGATAGTGTAACCGTTGGAGAATTTGATGTAATTGTGAATTCCAAAAATATAATTGGATCATGCTTGTAAACTGATCTGTTAATCTGGGCAAGATTAAGTTGTGATTAGGGCGTTGACTGGGCCACCTCAGTAGGGCGTTGAACCCCACCCCTTGGTGGGTGGGGGAATCCAATATAAAAGGCAAGGCAAAGGAGAGTAGCAGCAGTATTTGAGAAGCAGTTTTGATGTTGGAGAAAAGGCCCCGGAAGAAAAGTGAGCCGTTTGCCTGATAGTCTACAGCTGACCATGTGGAGGAACCAGAAGAGCTAAGCCTGGAGAGAAACACAGCCCTGGGAAGAGAGGAACACAAGAAGCATGAACCCTGGCAAACATCGGCAGCTGTCTTGCTCCAACATGTGGCAATGAAATTTGGTGAGAAGAAACTTACACTTAATGGCCTGGTATCTCTGGACTTCTACCCCAAATAAATACCCTTTATAAAGACCAACCCATTTTTGGTATTCACATTAGCACCCCTTTGGCTGACTAATACAGATAGTCTTTTTTTTTTTTTTTTTAAAGATTTTATTTATTTATTCATTTATCCCCCCCTTGCTGCTTGTGCTCGCCGGGTCAGCCAACCACGCCGTGCAGGCGGGCCTGCCCTCACCAGGAGGCCCTGGGAACGAAACCCCGGGGCCTCCCATATGGTAAACGGGAGCCCTATTGATTGAGCCACAGCCGCTTCCCTATACAGATAGTCTTGAGCAAAGTCAGCCAGTGCCTCTGCTCACAATGCATGCATATATGTGGGAGACCCATGGAGAATTTTGTCCTAACAAACTCTACCCTCTGAAAATATAGCCAAAATCCAATCTTCATCACAACAAGCCTGTCCCAAGCCTCTTTAATCCAGACTACTGAAATAGCCTACTAATTGGTTTCGCTGCTTCTACTCTTGCTCCCATACAACCAATCTTCTATACAAAGAAAGTGTTTCTTCCAAAACATAAATTATTTTGTCTACTCTCTACTTAAAAAGTGCCAATGGTGTCCCCGACAGTTTGAAGAAAATAATGTTACTATGGCCTTAAAGACAATCTATTTGACATGGTAGGCTGATTGAAAGAACAAATTAAAGAGAATTTCAAAAGAAATAGAAAATGAAGGGAAGCGGCTGTGGCTCAATCGGTGGGGCTCCCGTTTGCCATGTGGGAGGCCCTGGGTTTGGTTCTCGGGGCCTCCTGGTGGGGGCGGGCCCGCCCGCATGGCGTGGTTGGCTGCCCAGCGAGTGCGGGCAGCAGGGGGGGGGAGATGAATGAATGGATAAATAAAATCTTTAAAAAAAAAAAAAAGAAAATGAAGAAAGGAAGCAAAGTCATACATACTTTCCTTCACACTCACATTGAAACATCAAAACCTCTCAAATCTAATAGCAAACATTTCCAGAATCTGACTGTTTCACTGTGATGGTGTGAAGTTGGATGGACCCGAGAGAATTATGTTCTTTAAATTAATCCATTCCTATGGGTATAAACCTATTGTAAGTAGGGCCTTTTGATTAGGTTACTTCAGTAAGGCATGGCCCAGGGTGGGTCTTAATCCTTTTACTGGGGTCCTTTATAAGACAATGAAATTCAGACAAAGGGAGAGAAAGCCCTGAAGCCAGAAACTGTAAGCAATGAAACCAAGAAGGAAAAGGAGAGACCAGCAGACACTGCCATGTTCCTTGCCATAGGACAGAGGAGTCCAGGATCACCAGAAGCTGGTTGTCAGGGAGAAAGCATTATCTGATGGTGCCTTAATTTGGACATTTTAATGGCCTCAGCACAGTAAGTGTGTAAGTTAATATATCCCCATTGTTAATGGATGTGTGACTTGTGCATAGGTCATGTGGTTAGAATGGCCCCACGCTTAGTTTAATGCTCTGCTATTGTCATTTTGAAATGCTTAATAATTTTGAACAAAGAGCTCTGAATTAAAAAAATAATAATAGACTTGAATTTTTTAGTACAGTTATAGATTTGCAGAACAATTGAGTAGATAGTACATAGAGTTCCATGTACCCATCCGCCCCATTTCCACGGCTACTCCTACTATAAATGTCTTGCATTAGTGTGCTACATATGTTACAATTAGTGAACCAAATTTGTTACATTATTATTGATAGCCCATAATTTACATTACGATTCACTCTTTGTGTTATACAGTTCTATGGATTATGAAAAATTCATAATGACATGTATCTACTATTACAGTTTCATACAGAATAGTTTTACCACCCTAAAAATCCCTTGTGCTTCATCTATTCATCCTTCCCTTCCCACCCTCAAACCTCTGGCAACTGGATAATTTCATTTTGTACTTGGACCCACAAATTATGTAGCTGGTCCTGGTGACATCCTATCACTTTTGTTGTATTATAGTAGTTGGAAGCCAGTCACTAGGTTCAGCCCACACTCAAGGGAAGGGGCTTACACAATTTATAAATAGGAATAGGCAGTGATCAATGGGAGCCATTTTTGGGACTACCTGCAGCAGTTTGCCATCTGGCTCCCAATGATTCATTTCCTTCCCACATGCAAGATACACTCAAAACCTCCTAAGGACCCCAAAAGTCTCATTATAGATTCACCTCAAATTTGAGAATCTCATCTAAATCAGATCCAGGTGTGAATGAGGCTCCTCCTTGAGTAGAGTTCCTCTTTACTGTAAACCTATGAGACTAAAGAGACAAGTTCTCAGTCTCCCACCCCTCCCACCCAACATAAAATTGCAGCACAGGAATAGGATAACTGATATAGACATTTCTGTTCTGTTCAAAAGTGAGAGGCACAAATCCTTGGTCCATAGCAATTTGGAAATCCAGCTGGACAAACAGTGGAAGTTTCTTAATTAGGTCTTGAGGCCTGGGTATAATTTTCCCATGGCTCTTGGTTTCACCCTCTGAATTCTTGTTTTATCCTTCCTTTATTCATGAAAGGTAGCACCTGTTTGCAACTGAGTAGTTTTCTTAGCCTGCTTTCTGCCAGTAGTATTTTGGGGTCAACTGGCCTCTTTTTATTATGTACTATCTCTGTCATTTTTAGTTCAAGTTGGAGGAGTTTTTGCCAATAAAATTCTCTCAAATCTTTCTGGGAATCCTGTATTCATTCCATTAGATAAACAATATCCACACCTTTTTTTTTTTTGAGAGAAGCCGTTCTCAGCCTTTTTTTGCCCACCCTTTAAAAATTTTCATCCCTTGTCTCATATTCCCTATATTCCTTCCATTCTTTATGCTTCTTTATTGCATTTATTTCTTCTCAATATATCATATGTTTTTACTTATTTGTTTTATTTATTGTCTTTCCTCTCATTTCTCCACCCCCATTGTAATATAAACTACAATAGGGTAGCAAATTGTTCACTATTATATCTATATCTATAGAGATTAGAACAGTGTCTGGCATATTTAAAATAAATACTGAATAAGTGGCATAAATTAATTTCAGAAAGGATTTGAGGAATCTTAAAAATAAACGTTCATCTGCTGTGAAACCTTGTAACATATAGAAATACTGTAAGAGACCGTAGTCTGTTCGAGAAGCAGAATCAACAGAGATGACGGGCAACCTAATAAGAGGATAAAAAAATTAAAAAAAAAAACTCACCACCTCACAAACATCAAGTAGCAAAATACCCACTACTAATAACAAAGAATACCACCACACCCAACCACACACAAAGACTCACTCATAGACTTAGCCATACATTTTTGTGAATAACCACCAAGTCCCCAATGAGAAAAGAGATATATTGTCAACATTGAAATTATATTATAGAAATTATGTAAAGTAATATATAGCATTAGTAAATTATATTTATAATGTAGATACAAATAGTTAAACAATAACACTTAATAAAATCCTTTTTTTGTCAATATTTTGTCAATATTGGAATATGCTAAAATAATCCTTGTTTTTCTTATGTCTTTAATATGACCATTAAACATTAATAATCTAAAGTTTCTGAATTAAAGTTTGCAAGAAACTTTATATTATTTATATTTTCAATCCCTGGTTGATTTGTTTGGCTAAAAGACTTGAGCTAAAAAGTCTTTTTTCAAATTCAAATTTTGATCTTGGAGTCAACAATAGATCTGTACCTTGCCCTGGATAGTTGAGTTTTCAAAGAAGAATTAGCATCCTTATCTCCTAGAAATAGAATCACACCTGAAAGTAAAAAAGCCATTACCACTGTATTTTTGTCAGTCTGTGCTCCTCCTTAGAAGTAGCACAGGAGATGGGTCTGAGGTCACTCAACTGTCCATGCTGGTAGAGCAGTTTATGGTCTGGCTGCCTTTCTATTCTGTCCCACAGGATGGGACATAGAACAGATTTTCAGACGGTGACAGAGCAGAAACCTTTCCCTTCTCAACCTCATTTCTTACTGTGCCGTGGCCAGACAAATAATCTCTACTCCCCGTTTTCTTCTACCTCAACTTCTTTCCTTTCCCAAGTTACCAAGCTCCTATTGGTCAGCATCCAATCCTAATTGATTATCTAATACAGTTATCTTGCGTCCCTCAGGTAAAGTACATAATCAGACTGATTAAAAATAAGTAAAAGGATTAATGACAATAAATATTTTTTCCTAACAGAGGCCTATGCGGGATACACTTCCTCTTTTAAGTCATATGCATCTCCAGAAGTGATTTTCTCATGGACTATATGTAGCCTTCCCATATTGGAGGCAGATCTCCACTCCTCTTCTCATTTTCTCCCACCCCCTTTTTTGTAGCTCCTGGCTATAATGGGAACGATGATCTTTCTGCCTTACATCTGGCTGTGTTCTCAGAGCTTCCATTTCCATGTACTTTGGGTACCCCAGTGCTAAGCATATTGTTGGCCAGAGATACCTGAAAGGTAATGTGTTTGTTCCTCTGGTACTTATTCTGCTGGGGCAAGGGAGGTAGGGGGGAGTATGCTGGTTAGATTTCTATATCTATAGGTTTATATAGATTTAGTACTAAGCAATTAACTGGGTCCCTTTTTTCCCTGTGATATCTTTTAGTTTCACACAGGAGCTGGTGTGGTGGAGGATGAAGAGATGCCAATGCATTGGTTTAGGTAAGAAAAAAAAAAAATCTACCAAAAAGCAGAACTCCAGAGTTATTTTTTCAGGGAGTGATAAAATATAAAATCGTTATTATTTTGGTATTGTTTTCTCGCTAGAACAAAAATAAGGTGGAAATCCAAACTCTCTTAATATTGGAGTTTTGGTACTATCTTAATTTTTTCTACTTGGTGGTGGGCTAGAGGTAGTGGTAGTGGTAGTGTTGTGGCATTTAAAAACAGTCTACTCAGTGTATGCAAGGCAGTGGATTAGTTTTAAAAGAGCCGCATTGGGGACGTATGCCATTCTAGTGAAAGATTCAGAGCATTAACAATTTTATTAGCAGGGCTCTGTAACAGCATTACCTTGTTAAAGTATTCAGCTCTTGCCCATAACAGACACATTAATTTGAATTTTAAAATGGTAGAAATAAATCTTAATCATGGTTTAGTCCATTTAAAAAATGTTTTTCTTTGTTAGAGAAGTTGTGGGTTTATAGAACAACCCTGCATAAAATATAGGATTCCCATATACCACCCTATTATTAACACTTTGCATTGGTGTGGAATATTTGTTAAAATTGGTGACAGCACATTTTTATAATTGTACAATTAACTACAGTCCATTGTTTAATATAGAGTTCAATGTTTAGTATAATTCCATGGATTTAAAAAAATATATATTACCATATATACAATTTAACATTTCCCCTTTTGATCACATGCAGATATATATTTCCGTCTGTTAATTACATTCACAGTGTTGTGCTACCATCACAAACAACCATTACCAAAACATTGCCATTATTCCAAAGAGGAACGCTGCATGTTTTAAGACTTAACTTCCCATTCCCGATCTCCACCCTCTCCCCTGGTAATAAATATTCTAGATTCTGACTCTTATGAGTTTGCTTATTCTAATTTCAAAACAGTGAAACCATACAATATATCCATTTACTAACTTGTATTCAGTGTACTAAATTCTCAACAGACAGTGATCTTGATTCTGATTGTGTAGCACACATACACTTGAATACTCCACCTCACTATCTAACTAGAGATTAGAGGTTATAAATATACAGGCTCTGAGATGCTAGAAACTCCATTCCAATGGAGACTATTAGAAAACAAGGACAATTTAGATATATGGCCAAGCCCACCTAATATAGAGAACTGGCTTTGGTTTCATTAGAGCCTCTATCTATTTAAAGGTATAATCCAGTAAAGTGGAATTTTGCCATTGTACTCTTTAAAGCAGTACTGTCCAATATGGTAGCTACTAGCCACATGTGGGTACTGAGCACTTGAAATGTGGCTAGTCTGAATTGAGATGTGCTGTATGCATAAAATACACACTGGACTTTGAAAATTTCATGTGAAAAAAGGAATATAAAATATCTTGTTAATAATTTTTATATTGATTACATATTGGAATGAAAATGTTTTGATATATAGGGTTAAATAAAATATATTTTACCAATTTCTTTTTAATTTTTTCAATGTGGCTACCAGAAAATTTAAAACTACACATTTTACTTGCCTTATATTTCTATTGGATAGTACTGGTGTAATAGATTCCTTATGTTCCCGAGAAGTATTTGGTTATCTTAGAAAATGTGAGTATAGTTATGGATTTGAAGTTATGTATCAATGAGCTCATCCTTCTCAAGTATTCTCTTCTCTCTAGAAGAGTGGTTCATAAATTTGGCTACATGTTAGAATTACCTGGGGAGTTTTTGAAAAATACCAATGCCCAACTCTCCTTCCCCCATGACAAGATTGACTTCAATGATCAGAAAATATCCCCTCAGTTACTAGAATGTGTAGCCAGGTCAAACTGCTACTTTAGAAGTCAACAATTGTTTATAAAAGTAAACAGGAGGGGGATGGATGTGGCTCAAATGGTTGGACATCCGTCTCCCATATGGAGGGACCCGGGTTTGATACCCGGGACCTCCCGGTAAAAAAAAAAAAAAAAAAGTAAACAGGAACCTGATTATATTTATTCAGGAATAAATTCCAACACAAGCTTGAAAATACATATTCTAATAAAGTTCATCTGCCGAAAGAAGAAACACTTTTTTTTTTTTTTTAAGATTTTATTTATTTATTCATCCATCCCTCCCCTGCTGCCCGTGCTCGCCGGGTCAGCCAACCACGCTGAGCGGGCGGGCCCACCCCCACCAGGAGGCCCGGGGAACCGAACCCGGGGCCTCCCATATGGCAAACAGGAGCCTTACTGATTGAGCCACAGCAGCTTCCTGAAGAAACACCTTTGACAATTGGGAAGGGAGTGGCGTGGATCCAGAGTGGTAAGTGTGCTTGGTGATTAACTGTGTTTGGCCTAAATCCTTGCTACTCATCGTGTAGACCACACACCAGGAGAATTGGCATCACCAGGCTGGTGCTTTTATAAATGCAGCATGTGAGGCCCTAACCCAGAGCTATTGAACCAGAATCTGCATTTTAACAAGCTTGTAGGTGTCTAGTATACATATTAAAGTTTGAGGAGTGCTGCCCTAAGCAACATTTGGCCCTTATTTGGGACCATATAATCAAAGGAACCAGTTTGAAAAACCTTCCCATCTTTAAGTGATGGCTTATACTGTCTGGAGGGGGTGAAGTATTACAAAGATATATAGGAGTATTACAAAAGCAATATTTTCCACTGTAGCTTTTTTTTTTTTTTTTTTTTAATCAAATTTATGGTTTCTTTTATGGATTACAAAATAACTCATGCCTAAAGAAGAAAGCCCTGAAAAAAAAAACCCACAAAATAAAAATCTCTTATATCCTATACCACAGTAATAACTTTGGACATTTTGATGAGTAGTCTTCTAGATTTTTAAAAATTAATATATGAATAATATACCTTAATTTACTTCAGGATTTTATTATTATATCTTAGTCCTTTTCCTAGATTTTTATTATCACAAACTGCTCTTGTGAAGATCCTTTAATATATAATTTTTTATATGTGATTATATCCTTACAAAAATTACTAAAAATGGTCAATGATCATTTCTAAAGCTGTTGATACATATTACCAAACTATCCTGAAAGATAATAAAAGTTCACCCTAGTATAAATGCTAAACTCCTCATAACCAAACTGAAAACAGTGTTGCAAACAGACATTTGCCCATCAGTATTCATAGCAGCATTATTAACAATTGCCAAACGATGGGAACAACTCAAGTATCCATTAACCAATGAATGGATAAACAAAATGTGGTATATACATATGTTGGAATACTATGTTGCTGTAAGAAGAAATGAAATTGGGACACATATGATAATATGGATGAATCTTGACGATATTATGCTAAGTGAAATAAGCCAGACACAAAAAGACAAATATTTCGTCTCACTAATATAAACTAAATACAAAGAATAAACACATAGAGTTAAAACTTAGAGTATAGGTTACTAGGAGATAGGATGAGGACTGAGAAGGGGAACTGATGCTTAATGTATGTAGAATTTTCAATTAGCTTGACTGTAAAAGTGTGGAAATGGATAGAGTTGATGGTAACATATTATGGTGAGTATAACTAACATGGCTGGTTCATAAATGGGATTGTGACTGAAAGAGGTAGTCTAGGGATATAAATGTCAATTGAAAGAAAGCAAGAGAATAACTGAATAACATAGTGAACCAGAGGTGGATGAGGATGGTGGTTAATAGTACAAATACAAGAATGTTCTTCCATGAACTAGAACAAATATAAATCACTATTACAAGGTGGTAGCAATATAGTGATGCATGGGAAAAATACAATAATGTAACTTATGGACTATAGTTAACAGCAATATAATAATATTTTTGCATCAATGTCAGAGAAGGTTCTATATCAATGCTAACAGTCAATAATAGAGGGGTATGGGATTTTTTCTTTTGGACTAAGGAAAATGTTTAAGGGTTTACTGGGGCTATGACTGCACAACTCTGTGATGAAAGTGAGAGCCACTGAGTGTATACTTTAAATAGAATGTACAATGCATGGGACTGTATAGCACAGTTAACCATGTGGTAGAAGATGGACTGTGTTTAACAGTACAAACATGAGTGTTCTCTCATGAACTATAACAAATATACAATACTAATACATAGAGTTAATAATACGGGGTGTATGGAAAAAATATACCAGGTGTAGGCTATGGATCATAGTTGGTGGTAATAGTCTGATCATGTTTTTTCAAAATCTGTAACAAATGTTCCACAACAATATAAGGTGTTGGTGGAGGGGTGATGCATGGGAAGTAAGATCACAACTTCCCTAATAAAAAATTAAAACAATAAATTCCACATAGCCTTAGCAATATTGGTTTTAATCATTTGTTAACCATTACCTACTTGAACAACATAGTGTGTCTCATTCAATTTTTTTTTTTTTTCTTTTTTAGCAATTGAAAGGTTGAACACTTTCCCCACAAAAGTCTATGGTAATTTTTATTGCTTTTCCTGCCAATTGCCTATTTATGCAGTCTACCCATTTGTCCATTGGATTTTGTTATTTTCTTACTCATTTTTTTTCCCAAAATTTTTATGTGTTAAAGATGAATCATTGCACATTTCCCTGTATTTCTGATAACTTTATTTTCTAATCAGTCATAGTTAATATGGAAATAAATATAAAGTAACAGGGCAATAATTGTGTAATCTGCACTATCCAGTGATTGCTACCAGCCACATGTGGCCATTTAAATTTAAATGATTTAAAATTAAAGTTAAAAATTCAGTTCCTCAGTTGCATTATCCACATTTCAAGTGTTCAATAGTTTCATGTAACTAGTGGTTACTCGTTGGACAGCACAGTTATATAGAGTATTTCCATCATCACAGTGTATCTATTGGCCAGTGCTGGTACATAACATTTCTATTTCAGCAATTGGAAATAATGCCAAAGAATCACGTTACGTGTTACTGAATTCCTAACGTTCTTTGGTGATCCTTTCCTATATTTTGATTTTCAGTATATTTTGGAGAGGAGTATAATTACACTAGTATTTGGAAAAGCCAATGAATAGTTTGGTGCAAATGGGTGATTAGTTTTTTAAAAAGTAATATAGTTATTTCAAGTAAGAGAAGCATTTTAAATGAAAGGCTTAATAACATTTGTCTAGATATGTGATAAGATGGAAGTAATGGTTTCCAGTAATGGTTCCATAAGTTTATTGGCATTGCCCTTGGTTTTATTAAGGGCTACCTTTCACAGGTTGTTTCCTTGTTTTTTATGATATGTTTCCTCTCATTAGAAGTTCCTTTTTCTTTTCCTTTCTTTTTCAGACAAGCCTCAGAGCAGAACCATCCCTATGCCTCCTTTAATCTTGCAGTAGGAAAGATTAAAAATATGACTGGGGTGCTGGAAGCTCTTTTCCTTTGCAGCTAGGATGTCATTCCTTCTAAACCTGCCCCCATAAATTACCTGCAAATACTGATGTTACTTTGAGTTATGATAAAAGTCACAAACAAGGGAATCCAAGATTCATATATATGTGTATAGATGCCACTGATTAAATTCTTAAGGCACTCAGTGGGCCCAAGATGAAAAGCCAGATTATCTAATGGTCCTTATACTCTCCTGGGAATTCCTAAGACTCCCTGGGGTAACATCTTTACAGCCTTATAGCACAGTCTTATAAACAGAATAGCATAGCTAACATTATAAGGTAGAGAGCTTCCTTTGTGCACAAATTCTCCTCATGCCCATTGGAGTAATCCCCTTGGATTACTCATCAGAATTCAGAAGAAATACTACTTTTTTCTGGGAAGTTTTTCTTAATGTTTTTATTTTTTTTTTATTTTATTTTTTATTTTTTTTTTAAGATTTTATTTATTTATTCATTTATCCCCCCCTTGCTGCTTGTGCTCGCTGGGTCAGCTAACCACGTCGTGCGGGTGGGCCTGCCTTCACCAGGAGGCCCTGGGAACCGAACCCGGGGCCTCCTACATGGTAAACGGGAGCCCTACTGATTGAGCCACAGCCGCTTCCCTCTTAATGTTTTTAAATAGTTCATAGGCTGTGACATTTTTATTTACCTGTTTTGTGCCAGAGACATTTTTTATTGAGCCCCCAAAATAAACGATTAAATTTTCGGCTTGCAGTTTTTTTTTTTTTTTATAATTATGTAACTGACAATTTCATTACTAAGTGCCAAGTCTATTCCTTAACCTCTCACCTCAGGCTAAGAAGTAGACAGGTTCAGAAAAGGGGAGGTTCAGTGAGGGGTTGAAAGATGGGTTGAATCTTGGGAATAATAGTCAGGGGTGTTGTTTGTACACATTACTTGGTAATGAAATTTTGAAATGACAGTTTTGAGGACTCCAAACCAAAATGGCTTAGTCAAAATGTTCTGTTTTACAACTGACATTTGCCACATGGGCAGGTTGAATGCAGCCCCTCTCCAGTTAGCGTTCCTAATCCAAAACATAGAATTTTCTTGCTAGAGATGGGTGTTTCAGACATTCCTTGAGAGTCAGGTAGAAAAAACTCAATAAATAAGGCAAAAGAGTCAAGCTGGGCTCTTATTTTAAGAATATTTCTTTGGGTAGCTCTGATTTCAGTATGAAGAAACTCATGATGCAATCCAGATGAAACGGCATGTGTTTCCCTCAGTACCTTAGAATGAGTCTAAACAGGCATTAACTTGGCCCTTAGCCAAGCACCCTGGGACATGTAGGTGCTTTGGGTTTACTCTTTCTTTGCTTTACTAAATAACTGCCTCTCCTAGGAACATAGAGATTCTCCTTAATGTTGCGGCAAGTCAGGGGATCCAAGAGGCCCAGGAACTTCTGGAGAATATTATTTGGATGAGAAGCAAGCTCTTGCCAACTAAAAGAACAGGGAGTTTTTATAGACCATAACATGTGTCTGGCATGCTCTTCCTGAAACTTGGGATATTTCACTCTCTTTTGTCCACAGTGGCCTTGCAATGCTTTGTGGAACTTTTGAGAGAAGCTGCTTTTAGTTATAGTTTTATGTGTGGCTGTGTCATCAATTTGCTCTTCAAAATCCTTTGAGCAAGGTATTCCTTATGTCTTTTCCTGAGATCCAAGTTTGACCTCTTCTGCATAGAGAAGTGTTTTATTTTGATTTCATGACTGCTTACCTGGGATAAGTTCCAAATCAGTGACCATTATCTGAAGCAGTAGGAGTAAAAGAAGGATGAAACCTGTCACAGCAGATATTTGGCTTCTTAAATGTGTTAGTTGGCACCCACAGATCCACTGAAGAAGCTAATCATTAACCTAATCTATGACATGTGGTGTTCTGCTTGAAATAAACTTGTTTTCATGTGTCTACAATTTCAATTTTCTGCTTTATTAGGTTTCTATGGCATTATATTGTTCATTTTCTGATGCTCTGCAAGAGTCCTTTTTTAGAGAGCGGGGCAGGGAAGGATGTGATTGTTATCAATGAAAAGGATAATAACTAACATTTATTGAGCACCAGCCATGTGTAAGGTATTTTTCTACTTGCTTTACAAGTATTTTATCATTTACTAGTCATAAAAGCATTATGAGGTAGGTAAAATTATCATTCCCACTTTACAGAAGCAGAAACAAGGGTGTAGAGAAGTTAAGTATAATGCACAGGGCACAAAGTAAGTGATAGAGCAGGATTTTGAACTTTGGCAATCTGACCTATAGAGCCAACCATTCTTAATCGGTTACATGAGCATGAACATCTTCCTAACAACAAATCGAAAGTTACTCTAGGACAGGGGGGCAGGGGTTCTTCACCTTTTTTGTTCCATGGACCCCTTTGCCAGTCAGGTGAAAACAATGGACCCCTTACTAAGTCCACACTATATGTGTATTACTTAATAAATATATCACACCTGCACCAACATATCCCCACAAGAATAATATTTTCTTGAATTTCAATTCAAGCTCATGGATCCCTTGTTAAGAACCCCTGCTTTAGGAGCAAGTTCTCTGAGTTTATCGCTAGTACTTAGTGAGAACTTACCTCAGACAACATTTTCCTTCTCTCTCTCTCTCTCTCTCTCTCTCTATATATATATATATATATATATACATATATATATATATATATATATATATATATATATAGTATTTTGAGCTTCAACCACATATTCCTATTGTTTAAAAGTAGTACTTTTAAACTCAAGTGTGGTCAGCTATTATTTATTGCTTTTAGATTATAGCACAATTCTCTCCTGAGAATACAAATTCAGAAATATAAGGTATGGATGACAGAAGTGTCAAATGGGAATTCAGTATAATGATTGAGCAGTGTTTTAAGTATTTGTTTCCCTTTTAAGTTTGAGTGTCAAGTTTACTATATGGATGTATGTAAGTTACTTCAAATCTAAGGCAATCTCCTCTTTTCCCAATGAGACTATAAGGGGTTTCTGCCCAACTTGAATAGATATACTTTTATGGGAGTAGATGAAATGGTCAAATGTTGCTTTTTTCCTGCTTTCATATTTTATGAAACAATTTTACACTCTGCAGTGTAGAAATTCCAAACAAAAACAAAAACAAAAAATAAATTCTGCCCTTGAACCTCTGGTAAAATTATTTTTGTCATTACTAGAACCACTTCAAATTTTTCCAGAGGACCTAGACTCCATTTCAGTCTAAGTTGTTTGAGATAAAACCCTAAAAATTTTATCTTATACCACAAGTACGCATTTGCATAATATGAGGACAATTTCAATCATCCTGTAAATGTGCCTTGTTATCCTTCACAATGATACATACTCTATTTATAGTTCTTTAAAGTAATATTTTAAAGGTTTGCATATAATGAAAAACAAAAACTTGCAATTTTGAAGACTACCATTGGAATAACTACTAAATGGTGTTAAGTTCCTTTTTTTCATTTAAAAATTTCCTTTAGATGACTTCTATAAACATCTCCAACTAGAACTGATTTAGGTTGTTTTAGGGTCATAATGTATCTTCTCCTAATAGTTCTTTCGTGTTCAAACTAAAGCAATTGAAAAAGCAGAGCTGTAATAAGAAAGACGACAAGGACTCAGATATAAAACATCTTCATTTTTGACTTTCATAATACCTGAGTACAAAATAGGGCAAAACCTACCTATTCATTAGGTTTGTAGCAGGCTACCTGTTTTAGTTTGCTAAGGCCTGCCAATACAAAAACATCAGAAATGGCTTGGTTTTTACAATGGGAATTTATTAGGGTAAAATGTTACAGTTCTGAGGCTATGAAAATATCCAAGTCAAGGCATCATCAGAGATCCTGTGTCTCACCAAACGTCGGCTGCTTGGCTGATCTTGGACTTCTGCCACATGGCAAGGCAAAATGGTGGACGATCTGTGTCTTCTCCAGGCTCACCTCCTCCCCAAGCTCAGCTGTGGGCAATCAGGCATATGATTCATCTCTCCCTGGGCCTTGTCTCTTCAGCTTTGGGCTGTTCCACAGATTCTAACCTCCGGCCTCTCTCTCAGCCTCTCAGGGTTTCTCTGTCTTTCTGAGGCTGTAGGTGATCCTGGAGTCCTCTTTCACATGGCAAGGTAATATGGAAGCTCTCTTTCTCTCTGTGTTCCATTTATATAAGACTCCAGTAAAGGATGAGGACCCACCCTGAGTCCTGCAACCTAATCAAAGGCACTTAACTGAAGTGATCTAATCAAAGTGATCTAATCAAAAGGTCTCTTGACTGAATCTAACCCACATACAATAGGTTCACATGCACAGGAATGGGTTAGCTTAAGAACATAATTTTCTGGGGTCCACAAAAGTTGTAAACCAGGACACTACCCCTCATGTAAAATTGTAGAAAGAAATGGATCATGTTTCCCCTGAATCCAAAGCTCTGCTTCTATCTTCCCTCTGCTGTAGCTGGGCAAAGATTCAGTGGGAAAGGCAAGAAATACGGAATTACCTGGTGAGAGTGAGGGAAAGAGACAGATTAAGAAGGAACTTGAACAGGCTCACTAGCTCAGATATACCCCAAATTCTGCAGCCCTCTTTTCTATATGCTCCTTCTAGATCATAGTGGTTGGTATTATTTGTTTACTTCTCAATGTCATGAGGTTTTTTTTCAAGGCAGGTCTATCTTGATGTCAATATAAAAACATATTTTAAATTGAAGCATGACATATATTTAAGATGCACAAATCTTAAGTGTACAACTCAATGGATTTTACATATATATTTCCCATGTAAACAACACTCAGATGAATATTTCAATTTCCAACATTCTTTCCCAGTTTTTACTCCCGGGTAACTACTATACTGACAGTTACCACTAAGAATTCGTTTTGCCTGTTTTTGAAAACTATCATTTTTATTTGTAAATGCCATAATTTTATACTGCACAGTCTACTGTGTTTGGATTCTTTCACTCACCCTTATTTGGGAGGTTTATCAAGGTGGTGGCCTGCAATTGAAGTTCATTCATTATTGTTTCTGTATATTATTCCACTGTATGATCATATCACAATTTATCCTTTCTACTTTTGATGGGCATTTACGCTGTTTCAAGTTTTGGGCTATTACCAAAAAAAGTGGCTAACATTCTTGTTCATGTCTTTTTTTTTGGGGGGGGGGCGGGTAATGGGGACCAGAATTGAAGCCAGGACCTTATTTGTGGGAAGCTGGCACTCAACCACTGAGCCACATCAGCTTCCCTGAGTTGTTTCTTTTCATTTGTTTGCTTGTTGTTTTATTTTTTTTTGTTTTTTTCAGGAGGCACGAGGAACCCAACCAGGGGTGTCCCATGTGGGAGTCAGCCACTTCTTACATGTCTTTTGGTGGATATAAGCACTCATTTCTTTGGAATATATACCAAGGAATGGAATGCTGGGTTATAGTGTATACATAGCTTTAACTTTAGTTGGTTCTACCATTTTACATTCCCACCATTAATTTATGAGAATTCTAGTTGCTACACATTCTTGCCAACACATGGTTTTGTCAGTGTTTAAGTTATTCTAGTCAGTGTTTAGAGGTATCTCATTGTAGTTTTAATTTGCATTTCTCTGATGAATAATAAAGGTAAGTACATCTGTTTGGAAATATTTGGGAAGTGGGGTTGGGTGTACAATGCAGTGTGCACTGCATTTAAGAAACATAAAAGGAGACTTTGATTTCTTGGAGGTGAACTTCCTGGTGTGGCCATACTCCCACACTACCAGAGGGGTTTGGGATAGGTGAACAGTGCAAACTAAAATGTAAATAGATGACTTTCAATTATCTGAAGAGAGATAGAATTTTGGTAGCAGGTTGTCACCTTACAATTTTCTGATACAATGGCATAAGCCTAGCCAGGAAACCAGAGCATAGAATTATAACTAGTATTTCCTTGGATTCAAATAAGATAATTATGTTATAATCATGTGTTGCTGAAGCCAGTTATAGGAAAGCTTGGTTGGGGATATGCTTAATTTGGACTTATGGGATATAGTTGACTCACCTCTACACACAGTTAAGTTACTGTTAGCTGCTTCAGTGTTAGAATGGCTTCTAGGAAAACTCTAGCTGTCTACTGTGATATGTGCAGGCCAGAGGTGTGATCAAGCTGTTAGATATGTCTACAGTATTGAGCATCAGAGTATCAAGTGGTAGGATGAAATAGTTTAATATATATCAAGCTAGATGTAACCAGTGGATTTTTAAACCGTAGAGTTCACCTTAAAGAAACTAGATAGTATTCTTTCCAATTTTGACCCCAGTCCTAAAAAACTGTATATGAAGTTCCCAATAGTGAGTTGTGAAACTGAAAGAATTTTTCTAAAGCATCAATTATATATTTTGAGCAATCCTGTTAAAAGAAATAATGAAGTTCCTTCTATTCTCTCTGTAGAAATTACAAAATAATTGTCAAACAAAGAGGTATCAAAGATCATGAAGTCCAAAAGGTGAGGAAAAAGACTAGTAGAAGTGTGTCAGGAAGTTAAAATGATGTTATTTATCAAGGACATAGCAATTGGGATTAAACCCAGTGCATGGATTAACTCAGCTATATAACTTGCTGCTCCCTTGCTAATTGATTCACTTGAAAAACACAAAAGAAGAAAGATTTTCCTTGAATGTATTTGGATATTGATGTTTCCTTGACAACTGATTCCAAATTAAAAGCAAAATAATGATTGAACATATGAAGCACTGCTAAAAATTTTGGGCTCTGAAGTAGCAGTCTCCGAAGTTCTTTCTATCCTTTGTAATACCAAAGAGAAGTTCTTTGTCTTAGATGCTGCCACATAGCAGTTATTCTAGAAAAATCCGTTTTCTAGGCAGGAAAATAGGAGTATATTCTTCTTTGCAGTAAATTAGAGACATGTGCATAATTAACATTTAACAACCCACCTATTTGAGATCTAATATCAGTACCTATCTCTAGCTGAAATGATTAGTAGTGATTATGTTGCAGTTAAATACAGACTAATGTGAACGTAAGATATTATTAATAAAAAATCCGTTTCTTTTCTCTAGATACTTTATATTCCTTGGTTAAGCCAAACTATTCCAGTGATAACTTAGATAGTTTTGTTTTTAAAAAGAGATGATTTTAATGGAATGCTTTAGTTTTACACCATATACTTTTTTTTTTGAGGGATGCTATAAGCTAGAACCCTTAGAAACCAGGGATGTTGCCTAGAGCCTTTCCAATCCTGGTGTAGTTCTAAAAGCAATAGGTGGAAGTGGTTAGAAATGTAGACTTTCAAGCCCTGCCCCAGATCTATGGAATCATAATCTGCATTTTAAAACCCCAAATGGTTTATCTGTGAGCTGATTATTGAAATGGAGTCTTCCACAGTACATGGTCTATTTTCTTAGAACTTAGAGGGAAATTTTATTTCAGGTATAACTTTGTGGTTAAGCTCCTGGGTCTGAGGCAGTCAGAGAGTTTGCCTGATTTGGAAGTTGCTGACCCCGCTTATTGGTTATGGTTATGTGTGCTTTTGGAAAATTGACTTAACTTGTCTATGCCCCAGCTTTCTTCTCTGTAAAGTGGGGATCATAATAGTACCTACCTCATGGGGTTATTGTGATCATTAAATGAGAAAATGCATGCAAATAAATTAACTCCAGGTAGTTGCATATGATAACCAACAGATGCTAGCTATTATTTTCATTATTGCTAGCAGAAATTAATTATTTTCCTAGTCAAATGGTTTGTTTTGTCTTATAGAATCATATAATTGACAACATTTTGGGCAGGGTGCATTGATTGCTAGGAAGCATTGGTCAAATTTATAGCACTTTTAATTGGCCTTACCCTAATTTCATCTTATTTTTTGTATTTATTTTTCTTTGCTCAAATTTCCTCATATTCTTACATTTTTGTTGTTGTTGTTGTTTACCATGGTATCTCTCTAAGCCATTTTGAAATAATTTTATATTGAGATATGGTATAAAAAATAAATTAACAAACACAATTATAAATTTATTACTTTGTAACTTGATTTCAATTTACATTGAGAGCCTTCACTCATTTTTCTTATCTATTAGCCCCTTACTATAGTTCTTAGTCAACTAATAACCCTTGCAAGGCAGGGGCTCTTCAAACAAATTTAAAGAAATGTTTTCCACACATTGCCCTCTTGTCTCACTGAATGAATCCCCAGCATAGTGCCTTACACATAGTAGGTGCTTTGTACATTTATCAAATGGATAATTATTTACAAATTTATATCAATTACAGATTTACATAACTTCATGCTTCCTATTAAATTTAAACCTGAAATAGACTCTCTTTGTCCTTTTGTCTTGTCCAGAGGGCAAGACCCAAGTGTCACCATTGCTATGATGATTTCCTTGACCCTTCAGCCCAGACAGGCTCTTCTAAAAACTACAGAATTCACTGCTCATCTTACTCAACTGGCACTTGACATTACTTACTCACTGGCATTGCTCCTTGTTTTGGTTTTCCTTGATTGAGAGCACAGCTTTGGAGCTAAAAAATTATGGATCCAGTCCTATCTGGGCCACTTACCAGTTGTGTGCATTACTTCTCTAATGCAGTTATATCATCTGTTAAATGAGAAAATGTGGGGGTGTTGTGTCACTATAATAAATAATGCATGTGGGTATTTAGCATATTACTTAGGAGATGTGATAATCATGTCTTTATTTCCCAAATTAAATTCACTAATATATCTTATGGAATCAGCAGAACCAGGAAATTATTATAGGGTTATGAGTGAAGTCTGATTTCTATAATTCTTAGGACTCTTTTTGCCCCTGGGCTACCATGGCTGACAGAAGCTTCTGGGATGGTGTCTATTGATGACTAGCGATGAATGTAGCTGGGATTAAATACTGCCTAGGCTTCATGGCCTGGCAGTGGTGGTGGAGGAGGAAGGTAAGAAATATTTATTGTTACCCAGGGAATGCTGCACAACATAGTTTCAAGCTTTCCTTGGTTTTCTTTTGTTGTTTTTGTTTATTTCCCCTCTTTTTATATGTAACATTTATTTCTCTTTTTGAATTTTTCTTCCTAGGAATACAGTGCAGATACCAGAATTAATTTATTTTCAAGGGATTGCTTCAGATTTTTTTTTCCTTTTGGAAGTTTCTTTTTAAAACAATCTCCAATCTCTTTGAGCTGTTTGTAGGGGCATATTTTCAAGGTTCTGAAATGTAAAATGCATGAGAGTTAAACAAACATCTTTTTTCAGAAAGATTCTTTTCCTCAGAATTTTGAAAAAGTGGTTAATTAAACCCATTCTTTTATGAGAGACTATACAAAGTTATGACATGAGATGCTTTTCTATTCACCACATCCTTGGGGATACAGATTCCTTCTATTAGAAAGTTATTCTACATATTTTTGGAAATGTTTCCTACAAATATATATTTAATAAAATAAGACTGCTTTGAACAAAAGGGTACTGGTGCATCAATGCAACCTACCCACTCTGCTTCTGGTATGGGTTCTACATATTCTAGTTCTTTTTCCCTATGGCAGCAGGGGAGGCATTTGAGATCAAATTCCATCTTTTCACTTTCTGCCTAAAAACCCACTGACTCCCTGTTGCCTACAGAATTAAATCCAATATGAAAGGCTCTGCTTTATCTGACTCCAAAAAATCTCCCCAATCTCAGCTTCCTGGAGCTCCAGCCACACAGTGAGGGCATTCTCACTGTCCCTGCCAGAGGTGGCACACTTCACAGATGGGCTTTTGCACAGGCTCTTTCCTCTGCTTGCTCGTCCTCCAAATGACCAGGCAAATGTCCTTTCCTCAAAGAAGCCTCTCTGTACTCCTCCAAGTAATTATTCTTTCCTCTGGTGTTCCCCAATACTTTATTCATAACATTTATATAGCACTTATCATGTTGGCTAATAGTCTTTCCATTTACACATCTCCACCTAGTTTTGAATGCTTTGTAGGTGGGGGCATTGCCTTTTTTTTATTTATACCGCCCATAACATCTAACACAATGGCTGTCACATAGAAAATACTCCATACAAATTAACTGATTGGATACATTCATCTACATTTGTATTTTTTGAGAAACACTTGGGTTCAATTAAAAAAAATTTTTTTTTGGAGGTACTAGGGATTGACTCAGAACCTTGTACATGGGAAGCAGGCGCTCAACCACTGAACTATATCCACTCTCCAATGAGAGTTGATTTTATCGTTTGTTTGTTTTCATTTGTTTGTTTTTAGGAGGAACTGGGGTTCAAACTCTGGATATCGTACATAGGAAGCAAGCATCAACTACTGAGCTTCATCTGCTCCCCAATTTAATTTTATTAATCTTAAATATATTTAAGATTATCCTTTATACATATTTATGTCCAATTCTATGTTCTAACTAATTTTTAAAATAAGTCCAAATTCACATATATTTTAAAAATTATAATTACTCAAAAATACATTTAAAATATTTTCTGCTTGTGTATATCTGTTATTTGAAGGGATATGTCAGTTCCAAGATGCCTCACGTTGCTTGTGCACTCTTGAGCTGTTATCAGCCTGTCAGGGTAGCTGCAGTTCAGATTCCCTGTTGGTCACTTAACTGATCTTTTTGGTTAGTAAGGGACCAAGACTACTCACAGAATCCTGTAACCATGGTGATAAGATGCCCTATTTTAACTTTTCAACAGAATAGATAAGATGCTCTAGCACTTCTGTGCCTGTTGTTCCCAGTAGAATTTTTGGGAGCCATTCAAGCATTTAAGCTGTGGAGCCAGACCTGAGCAGATAATTACTTTTTCCTTTATACTGGTACCTTTTAAATTAGGGGTGGTGGTGGTGACTGGCAGTGCTTATAGTCCACAGCCAGCTAAATGTGAGGTCTAGGGCAAATCTGGGACACTTATCATTCTTATAATACACTGACAGGGGAAAATCCTTCTTTAAGCCACAGGTTTTATTTTTTATAAAATTAGAGTACTACCAAAAATAATTACTGTGTGATTTTTTTTGCATGTGATAAAATAAAACTATTATTCAAGATGTGTTTCTTGTGGAAAGTGTTCATTTAGATTTTATTTTCCAACCAAGATTGGTCTTAGACTTAGAAAGGGAGAAGTGTACATTTGAGATCTAAAGGGCACTGAGAAAGTTATAATGTACAAATGTCCTCCTTTTCTTTGGTCTGAGGTTTAAAATCCAACTTGCCAGAATTTTCCCCTTTAATTTAAAGGTTTACAAGCCATTACAATATATGCAGCTCTGGGTGACGCATCACAGTAGAGGAGAGACTGAAATTTAATGGCCTGTGAAATAAAACTGGTTTGTAGCCAACATTTAATAATATAGAGACTTCACATAAAAAACCTACATTATATTACTTTTAAACAACAGGAGACAGGAGGTGAGGCAGAACTAAATTCTCACAAGGCTGGAGCCAAATAGCTTCTATCATATTCAAATGGGTGAGATTCTCTCTAACTTGTCACACCCTTCTCCACTCTCACCACATATGTGGATACATTTATTTAGACCTTTTTCACTCATTCATTATACCCATGGCTCCTTTGGTGAGAAAACAGAGTAGCCACAAAAACTGTGATGATTCAGAAGCAGAAGATAAAGCATATGCTTTTTGTGTTTGGCCTGGCTTTGCCTCCATCTCTAAAGTAATTGTATGATATTAAGACTTTTTTATGCTTTATTCTTTTCTTACCTCACCTTGGGATATTGTCAGAAAACAAACAAGCCAAAAAATGAACAAACAAGATAAGCATTTCTAATATATTTTCCTTCTAGCATTCACTCACAACTCTTTCTAACATCGGTCAATCAAGGAATTAATCCATAAATGTGGCTCAGAAATTCCACTTTTACTTGAGGCTGATTGGAATTGAATGCTTGAGTTTTCCCAAATTGTTGGGTATTACATCAATTGGGAACATATTGTAGTTGTGTCTGAAATTGAGTTGGGGTATGGAATCTATTCTGTAAATTTAATTAGGGTAGAGAAAAGTCTGGGAATAACCTATTCCCAAACCTCATTCTCCAGAGGAGAGGTACTGTTTAGTTGAGTCCAGCCTGACCCGATTGTGTAATATACTTAGGCAATTGAGAAGATCAGATGCACTGGGCATAGTCTGGAGATGCTTTGAGACTAGGGAAGGAAGTATGGGAGAACCTTTTTCTGAGGCTTTTCTTATCCAATCCTTTCTTCCATTTCTTCTTTCACAGGTGTCCACCTGCGTCACCCTGCCTTCTCCTGTGTCTTCCCTCTTTATCTGTCACAGGCATTTCCTCCAATAAATTCCTTGCACATCTAATCCTGATTTGGCATCTGCTTCTTACAGGATCCCAACTCACACTGTAAATGACTCATATTAGATTCTTGGCAGAGATCAGGAGGAGATATAGAGCAATAGTACAATGAGGATCTGAGGAGAACCACTTGGTGCCTTAAAAAGGCTTAAGATGATAAAAAATTATATACTTTCCTGTAGTTAGCATGGATATTACATATCCAGACAGTGTGAGGACCTAAATGAAATATAGAACAAGATGCTTGTTACTGCTTTTTGGACACAGCAATCTAGTGGACACCAGGCATAAATTCATTAATGGTTAAATGGAAATACAAGCATTAAGAAATAATAGTAGATAATGCAATAAATATAAAAGGTTTCAATGGCAAATTACCAAATGAATGTTATGGTGAATAAATACTTGGAGTTCAAAGAGAGGAAGGGAGAGGCCACATGGAACTTTGGAGCATTTGGGGAACATTTTTAGGATAGCCCTTATTAAAAGCTGGATATCACATGTGGATAAGGGTTGGTTCCCTTTACTATTAGAGAAATGACAATGGAGAAAGCTGAAATAGAGGGGTTATCTGAGTATTAGGGAAGATAGTCACTGAGCAATGTGTTGGCACTATGTTTCTCAAATGAGAAATCATAAGCTATCTATAAGAAATTTTAATATATTTTTGTTCAGATGCTAATCTTAAAAAAAATTAATATTAGTATACCTGGGGCCCCCGCATGATTATCTAACTGAAGGCTACCTCTCAGTTTCTTTGCATCCTTTTATATTTGTGTTCATGATCATGGTGGTACCAAATCATAACACTTTAATCATCACAGGCTGATGAGGAAAAAAAAAAAACACAAAAAAACAGAAGTAGATAATATGTAAGTAGAGGATTCTTATCAAGTCAAGGCCAAATCAACACCATTCGTACACTGTAGAATAACTTTGTAGAACAGAAGTTGGAATAGAGAATAGTGGTGGCAAAACTGAGTCATTATGTAGCACAGGATAATTTACATGTTACAAATTTAAAACTCTCATGTATAGGGGTGATGTTCACATTATGAGTAGTAACTTAGATTCAGCAAAACAATTTCAATTTTCACATTAACTTAATATAGGAAATTTGAATTCTATTGTTTTTTAGTGGTTGAGATATAATTTATAAGTTTGTTTTTACTATTATATAAAATTTATAAGCATAAGGAATCTAAACTTAGTTTTATGAGCAACGTGATTATTGTGTGTGACTGTTTTCAGGCTTCTTACCCTCACCCCTAAAAAAGAAAACTATATTTACTCACTTAGCTCATCCCTGCTCCCTCCCCTCCCCTACAATCCAGTGGAGGGTCTGTTTCTGAGCAGATGATTTGGAAACACCACTACCATGGTAGGGGAAGCCCTGCAGACTCAGTAGACACCATCAAGTACCTGGATGTAAGAGGAGCCCAAGCTCCATATTAGTGTCTATTTGATCCCTAGTTGGATGCTCTTGTCTAGGGTACAAACTCCTCAACCATACAAGGGGGTCTTCAACAGGATCCCTGAAGTGAGATGAGAAGGGGGAAATTCTTAGTAAGAGAGGCAAAATCTATACAATAAAGAGCAGAGAGAAAGAAAAAGAATCACAAGTTCGGGGAGTGGAAGTTTTGTTTTGGGGGATTTTATCAAGAAGAAAGTATAGAGTAGTTTGAGGAGACTAGAGAATTTGGGAGAAAAGGAGATATAAGATGTGTTTCTGGGAATTATAGATAATTCCCTTAGATTCCTTTATGGAGTCACAGGAAAAGACTGGAATTCTCTTTTCAGTGCAGTGGCAAGAAGAGCCTGTTCATTCTGTGCTTAAGGACAAATGGGAATCCTCTGGGTTAGGTAGGTCTTTACATATTTCCATCAGTGTGAGTCGCTTATATACAGGTTCCTCTAATTATGGACTAATTGAATTAAACACATGGAAATCTCTTTAAAAAGACATTAATTTCAAAGGAGATAATTTTTGATATCTCCTTTTGATATCTATAACTATATAGAAAAAGGAAGTATTTTCCTCAGGTAAAAAGGTACTCTACCCAGCTCCAGTCCAAGCCAGGAGCTGCTATTATTTTCTGGAGTAGAATTAACATTTGATTCCTTTCCTGCTTTGCCTGGGGGCGTGTACCAGAATAATAAAGGAAATACATTAGGCTTGAGTAGTTCAAGATTCATTAGGGTCATAATTCTCCCATTGTATTAGCTAAGTGCAATTTTATGGTAGTCCTGTCTGTAGGAAGAAACCCATATCAGAGAAGGCACCTAGCCCTAGGTAAAATACAATTCCCTAGGCATAAAAAATATAATAAGCATCCTGTCAACTGTACATTTCAAATAGCTCTCTCAGCTGCCCATTCCTCCCCATCTCTACCTTCTTTCATCCCATCTGGCTTTTAACTGGAACCATTGCTGCAGGATGTGTGTTCCCCTCTATTGTTTATATCCACTCATTATCTGGTGATTAAATCCTGCTATGTGCAGGGCTCTGTGTTAGATGCTGCAATGAGCCTGACAGACACAGGCTCTGCCTTTGTAGAAGTTACAGCTCGATAGAGACAATAAGTAAGTAACCTCACAAACTCACTAGTGTGATAAGGCTTTGGGGTCCCATTACTGGCGAACGGAATGTCTGGGAGCTCAGAGAAAGCCACCCAGAGGAGCCCCAAGGGCTGAAACCTAAAGGTTGAGGAGAAATTCAGCAATCAAGAACCAGGAAGAAGGGGGGTGGGACAATAAAGTTCCAAGTAGAAGAGTGGAGAAGCTGAGTAGTGTCCAGGAGAAGTAAAGGCCTTTAATATTGATGGCACATAGGAGTTGGGTAGGGTCAGGTGGGTCTGGTGGGAATAGCTGAAGTGAGGTCAAGGCTGGCCTCAGTCTCAGATCAAGAAGGGCCCTGAAAACCAGAGGAAGAGGTGGGTCTTTATTCTAGGAACATTTCGAAGGCAATTAAATGCTTTTTAAACTGGGAGTGATAAGATTGGCTGTAGAGTGGAGCAGTCCTTCCAAGTGGTAGCTAATCTTTTTAAAAGTGCAAATCTGATCTTGTTGAAAAACTTTTACCGACATCTTAATGCCATCAGAATGACACCTAAATTTTTAATACTGTTTTTCAAGACCTCTCTTGAATAATCCCAGCTGACTTCTCTAGGCTCATCTTTGATTCACTCCCCTCTGTCCTCCACCCTCCACCCACCCCAACTCTCCCGACTCCCATCCAACCCCTCCTCCTTTGCTCTAGACTAGAGACACTCAAATTTTTTTTACTTCAACCTAAAAAATAATTTTCAACATTTTATAATGTGATCCAATACATGCATACAAACATATATGTTGTTTTAGTTTCCTAGGCTGCTTAAGCAATTACCACGAAATGGGTAGGATTAAACAAAGGGAATTTATTGGCTCATGGCTTTGAGGTGAGGAAAATGTCCAAATCAAGGCATCATCAAGGCAATCCTTTCTCCTCAAGGACTGTTGCATGCTGGGGCAAATGCTAGTGATCCTTGGCTCCACTGTCACATGGCAAGGCACATGGCAGCATCTCCTGATCTCTGCTTTCTCTTCTGAGTTCCATCGAAGTCCAGACTCTTCCTGTGACTTTCTGTCTATATTCATCCTATTTATAAGGATTCCAGTAATAGGATTAAGAGCCATTCTGATTGGGCTGGGCCACACACACCTTAACTGAAGTAACCTCATCAAAATGCCCTACTTAAAATGGGGTCATACCCATAGGAATGGATTAGATTTTATGTTACAGATGGAGAAGCTCTGGATTCCTCTAGATTCTTGGCTATGTTGCATAAATGAATTTAAGAACATGCCAGTTTAGTTAGGCCAGTAAAAAGAATTTATTTGGGAAATGGGGGAAAGAACAGAGCTTGCTGAGAAATGGGAGAAAAAGACAGAAATACACACCAAGATCTGGTATGGGCTCCTCTAGGCAGAGAGAGCGAGTTCTGCCTTGTATGATTACCTTTTAAACTCTTAATTATTCCTCCCCCTTGCTAATGGTAAGGGATTGGGCCCCAGCTGTTATTGGTAACCCCACCAATAGTAGGGGCCAATGGTGAGGCCTGTTTGGAATATCCGGGGCCAAGAGGAGGTCCCAGAAAGAGAAATTGGGACCTCAAGGTTAAACTCAAGGTTTCAGTGAGGTTTTACAGCCATGTTGTCTGTTGGCTATGTTGTGGCTCATCTCCTCATTATCCTGTACTAACCTGCCTCAACTCCCTCCTCAGAGAATTCACGCCCTTATTCTTAAGGGGGTGCTGAGGGGCAATGATCATTCTTCTTTAGTTACTTCCTGCTGATTAGGGCAGTAGTCCCTGCCTGATAGGGAGTAAACCTCTCTGTCTATTCTATTGAGGTTGAGGGAAGACAGGTCTGACAATATGGTTGGAAATGGCTGAAATCCCTGTGTTACTAATATCTTGTTTTGGAAGGCATTGATTCTGGAAGAAATAAACTTAGAATTTTGAAGATACATGGCCCCACTTAAAGGATAAAGACAGTGGTAAGTTGGCCCGAAAAGGGGGCCAGCTATGACATACTGGGCTATGAGAATGAGAAACTCCAGGTGCCTCCAGAGACTGCATCCCCCTGAAGTTGGTGGGCTTCATCTTGCAGATTTTAAATGCTGTTTAGGACTATTTTTTTTTTTTTTACCAGGAGGTTCCGGGGATTGAATCGAGTCCCTCCATATGGGAGACGGACACCCAACCATTTGAGCCACATCTGCCCCCCTATTTAGGACTATTTTGGAACAATTTATATAAAAAGAGCATTTTTTTTCCCTTAAGAAATAGGCATGTGTCATCATCGCCCCCCACCCCCCCACCCCGTACTGCTATTAGCGTGTTAAGTGCTCTGCGATTTGGCAGTACCACAGCAGCAAGAGAGTCTGTTGCTGTTTTAGGACTTCTACGGCACAGCTAGTTTCTTCTGTGCTGTTAGTTAGCTCTAGGGAGAGATTATAACAGATATCGGGGTTTGGTATAAATTGCCAATCCCAGTTTTCCACGGTGGTGGTTATTTTTAAGACAGCTAAGAGGTGGACGAGAAGAGACATTTCCCTTTTAGTTATTGTATAGGGAGAAACCACAGGAAATGAAAACAGACAAGATTTCTTAAGGGGTGTCTGGTTTGCCCTCCTCCTAACAATAGTCGTTTGGGCTAGAGTTGGAACAGCTGGCTTTGACACAGACACTACTTAGCTTTGACTGTTGAAGAGGTATTTCAGGCCATCCAATGACTGGCACTCATACATCCCGTCAGGTACTTTTGGTGAGCTGAGACTTCCTTGGGCAGTGGGCTTTTCTTGGGATAAGTGCACCCAGCTGGCAATTTTTAAACTTTAATAGCTGTGGGGGTGATCAGAACTACAGAGTAAGGTTCCTTCCATTTTGTCTCTAATTGAGAGTGAGGCCAGTTTTCCTCCTAGGTTTTGATCAGACCCTGGTTTCCAGGTTCTGGGTGAGGAAAGGTTACCTACAGATAATTTTGAAGGGGATAAGCTGAAGCAGGTCCTAGCCACCTCGTTTGCTGTTTCCCCTTTGGTGGGAATATACTTAGCCCTGGCAGGATGGCATGTGGGTCTGCCAGTTCTCCCCAGGGTATGAGTGGGACAGGTTCTGGAATAAGGGCTAGGAGGGAGACCTGGGTTAAGCACATTCATTAACTACTTAGGAAATGAAGTTTACCAGGACTTTTAACATGTTCAGTACTCCCCTGCATATGATTTAGAATAGGAAAGATATCATAATTATGTCATATAGGTACAGTACTTAATACTAATCAATGCACTAACTAATGCATGTTTCTCTTTGAGCTGTGACTAATAGATCTAATCTCCAGATTTGCAATACCATACATGTTATCTCTCCATGGGGGCAGACTGTAATGCCAATTGTGTTTAAGTTCTACTTACATGGCCCTGGTAATCATTGCTTCACTTGATATGTCCTTCACGAAACAGCCAACATGCTACAGCACAGTTGACCCTAGAGAGAAGCTAGGAAGGTGGGTTCCAATATTTCACTGGCCTGGTGCATAGTACCCTTTGGCACTGTGAAACAGAGCTAGTTTGGAAGCACTGTCCATTGTACATTTGGCTATATTGAGCCATTGCTGGCTGCTGCAGGAATTTGAAACTGCATCATAGTCTCAATCCACTTCAGGAATATATTAGTCAGCCAAAGAGGTGCTGATGCCAAATACCAGAAATCTGTTGGCTTTTATAAAGACTATTTATTTGGGGTAGAAGCTTACAGTTACCAGGCCATAAAGCATAAGTTACTTCCCTCACCAAAGTCTGCTGCCACATGTTGGAGCAAGATGGCTCCTGACGTCTGCAAGAGTTCAGGCTTCCTCTTCCTCTTAAGGCTCAGTGGTCCCAGCTTCTTCCAATATCATCTGTAGGCTGGGACAAGTCTTGTCTCTCTCCCGGGGCTCATTTCTCTCTGAGATCAGTCGCTTTGCTCTCTCCATAAGGCAAACTGTAAATCATCAGGCTAAAGGCTCGTCTCTCTTCCCAGGGCCTCTGCCATATCTAATGGAGCCTTCTCTCTTTCCTCACATATGTGCTTCAATGTGTATTTACTTCCTGGGGCTCCAGCATTAAAACTCCAACATCAAAATTCCAACTAACTCCTTTGCTGTGTAGTTTTCTCCTATTTTCTCCAATGTCCTACTGACATGGCCCAGTTGAAGCCTTAATCTTTTTTTTTTTTTTTTTTTTAAGATTTTATTTATTTATTCATTTATCCCCCCCTTGCTGCTTGTGCTCGCTGGGTCAGCTAACCACGCCGTGCGGGTGGGCTTTGCCTTCACCAGGAGGCCTCGGGAACCGAACCCGGGGCCTCCCATATGGTAAACGGGAGCCCTACTGATTGAGCCACAGCCGCTTCCCCTTAATCATTTTTTAATCAAGTAAAAGTGAAACCTCTGAATCCAATACAATCTAATATGCCCAGACACAGTCCAATATCTATTTTTGGAATTCATAAACAATATTAAACTGCACAAGGAACATAAACAGAGATGTAGTAGAAACCTTTATTGTTTTAGGGGTCAGTGACCAACCTGGCCAATAATTCAAACAGAAAGGCAAAATGCAGTATATTGAAGCCCTGGTTTGAATGTGTAAGAGAATATGACAATACTTAGGTCTATCTCTTTTGATATTTATATACTTTCTAAACACTTCTAATGCAATGTGTGACATATCAAATGAACTTTATTTTAGTACTTTGCTTTTTACTTCAGCACCTTTACCATGATGGCATTCATTAAAAGGTATTTTATTTTAGCAGCACAGGAAAAACTACTTTCTCAATCATTTTATGAAAACTGAAGATTCCCAATGGAATCAAGATTATCTTTCCTGGGAAGCGGCTGTGGCTCAATCAGTAGGGCTCCCGTTTACCATATGGGAGGCCCCGGGTTCGGTTCCCGGGGCCTCCTGGTGAAGGCAAGCCTGCCCGCACGGCGTGGTTAGCTGACTCAGCGAGCACAAGCAGCAAGGGGGGGATAAATGAATAAATAAATAAAATCTTTAAAAAAAAAAAAAAAAAAAAAAAAGATTATCTTTCCTTACCCACCACTTTAACATGGAGATTGAGGTGGCCGCTGACAAATTTCCCTGTTATGAAGTTACATTTTATTATTAATATTAATTTAGGTTTTTAGTAAATAGCTTTCTGGAATTAGCCATTTAAATACTTGAGTTTAGAAGATGCTTTTACAAACTCCTTAGAATTAACCATAACTGCAGAGACTGGTTACTTTACCGTAAAATAAGCTTGTTAAATTACAGTTAGCAACCAATGAAATCTACTTTATCTATCTAAAGAGAGGGCAGGCCTACATTTCCTTTTTAAATTTAATTTCATTAAACATGAACTTACAACTCATCATTTTAAAGATTTAATACATATAGTGTTAATTTGTTTACTTGGTATTTTATAAACCACAGAAATAACACCCAAGCCAAATACAATTGAAATCATTAGTTTATGTAAGGAATGTTCTTTTCCCTTCCTTTACAGGAGGCTTAAAACCTCTTTTCTTTGATAATATTCTAAAACTGTGAATAATCTTTTTTTTTTTTTTTTTTTAACCAGGAGGTACTGGGGATCGAACCCCGGTCTCTCCATATGGTAGACGGACGCCGAACCTCTTGAGCCACATCCGTTTCCCTGTGAATAATCTTAAAAGCAATCTGACTGCCAGGTTTTGGAATATATTACAATCGTTTAATTTGTTTTAATCACAGTTTAGAAAAGATTTTTTTATACCTTTTAAGGACTTTTCCTTTACTTACTGAAATTTGGTAATAGAATTATTAACTACCCTTATCTTAAGGCTGGTAAAATGTTTAAAGTGGGGAATTACAGGGCAAACTGATTTTTAATTCTCCCTGTTTAGAAGAATTTTAATTTGTCACATCTAGCTCCTCCCTCAGAGCTCTTGCAAAGAGAAGGCCTTGGGGGCTGGGTAGGTTAAAGAGCTCAGGATTTTTCCCTTTTTCAGTAGTTAGTATATTCAGATTTCTATATGACCCTTCCATCTTGTTTAGCCTAATTTGGGCTCCAGATACTTTCATTCACATATATAACTGAATATTTAAATTTTAACAATTTGAACAGAGCTCTTTTAAGAATTTGTATTTGTTAATTTGATATTACAATCCCGATGTATGAAGAAATATATACTGAACAAATAGGCAGACATGAATAGAGTTTGACACAAAAACCCAAGTTACTAAAATTGCTTAAATTGTTCATTCTTTTACAGAATAAGTTTAACTGTAAAATAACATTTAAAAGATTTCTCTCTTTTTTTTTTGGAGGTACTAGGCCTGGGGATTGAACTCAGAACCTATATGTGGGAAGCTAGTGCTCAACCACTGAGCCACATTGACTTCCCTGAGTTGGTTGTTTCATTTGTTTGCTTGTTGTTTGCTTTTGTTTTTAGGAAGCATGGAGGATCCATCCCGGGACCTCCCGTGTGGGAAGCAGGCACTCAATCACTTAAGCCACATCTGCTCCCCAAAAGATTTCTTTGAAGTCTTTTTCTAATTAACCTAATTTGCACTGTGACCATGCAGTTTTGCATAAGAACTTTTAATTATTGACTTATAACCAAAATGTCCCCAATGCTTTAAAATATAGTTTATAACATTTTCCTTTACTTCAGAGCTTTGCTTCTTTCCCATTTTGACTTTGGCAGACCTTGGATGAGCAAGACTAATTCCAGTATATTCAATGACTCTCTGAGGTCATTGAAGCCTCAGGGAAACTGGTTTCTCTCTTGAATTGACACTTTTAGGAATCCTAGTATTTGGAGGTGGAAGTCTGCCTCCCCAGTCCTCGGAGATAACAGAACTCAGGCAGCCACTGAACTGGAAGAGTGGTTGTTCAATCCCAAGCGTTGAGAATTCCACCAGGCAGCAATTTAGTCCACACTTGGAGCCAGGAGAGAAAACAGGGTTACTAAGACCAGTGCAAGGACAGGAGACAGAGTTGTCTCAAGTTTGCTTTCCCCTGAGCCATAGGGGGCAGAAGCTGTCATCAAATAACCATAAGCAAAGGCTAGGCTTGAAGTAACCATAAACAAAGGCAAAATCAGTTTATAATTACCATCACAATAGCTGAAGCTAGTTACAAAATAACCATAATCAAAGGTAAATTTAGTTTAAGATTACCATCAAAATAGCTGAAGTCTAGGCTATATCCACCCAGTTATAATAATTTCAGATACTATCCTTCTGCTGTTTTATAATATAAAGCCATCTATATAATGATCTTAACTCTTAGTTATAGTTTCTAGTAAGTTGAGCATTTCTGTTTATTAACTAAGCATCTAACACAATTATATTAATAACAACTTTGCTAAGCTTATCTGTTTTCCCAGCAGTTGAATTAATTCCATTTGTAATTTCTTTTATACATCAAATTCAGTTGCAAGATAATATTGACATTTAAAGGCTCAGTTTTAGGTTACCTGTTACTGTTACCACATTTGTAACAGGCAAACCCCAAATCTGATTTACGAGTTCCTAGGTGTGAGCAGACTAACAAAGTTAAGGCAAACACAGGTTGGAACAGAAGAGAGAATTTTACACACCTAGCTCAAGTTTAGGGAAAGACTTGACTTTAGAATCACCTAGACCCAAAGCTCCCAGTGTTTGTCCATGGCATAAACTTCATGCAGGACCCTCCAGCTTTGTTCATCCAGGAAAATCCCTGGGCAGCTGCTAGATACAGAGCTAAGGGGTCTAGAGAAGCCCTGTCCCGGACAAGACACAAATTTGGCCTGCTCTGGGAGTTGCATCCCATTAGTTACTTCCCACAAGAGGTAAAACCCTGCAAGCCTTATATATATATATATATATATATTTTTTTTTTAAGATATTTTAAGATATTTAGATTACATAAATGTTACATAAAAGTATAGGGGGTTCCCATATATCCTGCTCCCCATACCTCCCACATTTTCCCAAATTAACAACATCTTTCATTAGTGTTGTACATTCGTTACAATTGTTGAAAACATTTTGGAACATTGCCACTAAGCATGGATTACAGTTTACACGGTAGTTTACACTCTCTCCCGCACATTTTTGTAGGTTATGGCAAGATACATAATGGCCTGTATCTGTCGTTGCAATGTCATTCAGGACAATTTCCAGGTCCCAAAAATAACCCCATATTTCACCTGTTTTTCCCTCTCCCTGTCCACAGAACCTCCAGGTGCCACTGCCTCCACAGAAATGATATAAATTCTTCCATTGCTAGACTCAAAATAAGGCTATAGTAGAATACCAGTAAGTCTACCTTAGTCCATAGTTTATTCCCCAATCCTGAGGATTTTGGGATGCTGTTGTCCACTCCACCTCTAAATGAGAGAGGGCCCTGCAAGTCTTTTTTTGCTGGAAGGATTAGAATGCTACAAGGAAATAGGCAGGGACCTAGGAAAGCCAGGAACATTTTAATCATAATTGCTGGCACATGAAGAGGTTCCCTATTCTATAGTGGAGACATTTGATAATGAGTGCCATTTCCTCATCTCTTTAAGGCAGGGGTTATTAACCTTTTCTTTCTTTCTTTCTTTCTACAGATCTCTTGTTAAGAACACCTGCTTTAAGGAGACACAACCACATGGTCATGGTCTCTGGCCCTCAGATCCATCTGTCCTCTCCTCTCTTACACAGGTTTAACTGGAAATTAGACCCACTCTCAGCCATACTGTGGCCATGTGGTATGGCAGGAAAAGATTTAAAGCAGGTTGTCTCAATTTAAGAGCCATCATTTTCCTAGGGGAACAAAATGTATTAGTCAGTCTGGATGGTGTCCCACCACTAGATGTGGTTGAACAGGGTTGCTCACGGAGTGAGTGTCCTGGAAATTGGGGAGCCCTGCTCACTGTTCCATGTTCCAGGGATTGGGAGCTTTGTCTCTGGGCATCCCCAGAGCCTTAGAGGCCTTGGGGGCATCTGAGTCCAGTTCCCAAATCCAAACACCCAAGCTGGGTTGACCATAGGAAAGGGGCTCGCTAGAAACCTTTAAACGCTTTTGCCTGCTTTGCAGCGGTCTTAGGAGATGGTTATGGTTGAACCCATCCCATAGCCACTCCCAGGAACCAAGTTCCTCAGTTAAACCAGACATTAAAAACCCATAAAAAACTAGAGACTAATAGTCCTGTGACTTGCTGGCAAACATCCTCTGGGACCATCCCCCCACCCCAGACAATTTCCGGACCTCTCCAGGGTGGAGAAGGAGTAAAGCCTCAGGGCATTGTTGAGGGTGGGGCCTCTCTCTAACAAATGCGTTTTCAGTTTCTAAGGCATTCTAAAGCATCTCACAGACTCAGAATGAGGACAGCAGTAGTCAGAAGACCAAAGGCACTTTTAATTAAAAAGAGTTAACTAGCGATCTAAGGAAATAAAATGGGTGCTATCCATTCTGAACTCACAAAGAGGGCCTGGTAAACTCCCTGTGGACTCCTGCTCGACTTAGGCCATATATCCAGTCAGGTCTCAAAGGTGGTTTCACCTGCCACCCAGAACTTCCTTGGATCTGCGTGGCATGGGGACTAGCCCCTGCCACCTCTGGAGAGGGAGCTGGAAGTCTGGGTAGACCAAGATTATGTCCTTTGGGATCTTATCCAGGAATCACCTAGCCATTAACCCCCTTTGAAATTTGAAATGGCAGAACTAAAAGAAGGCACAGATAGGCCTTAATTAAACTTACCAATCTCTGGAGACAGTCAGGGAGCACTACTCACTTATTTTTCTCCTAGCTGGCTAGCCAAATGAAGATGGAGAATCATTGGATTCCTCTAGTTGTTGGCTATGTTGCATAAGTGAATTTAAGAACATGCCAGTTTAGTTAGGCCAGTAAATGAATTCATTTGGGAAATGGGGGAAGAACAGAGTTTTCTGAGAAACGGGAGAGAAAGACAGAAATACACACAAAGATCTGATGTGGGCTCCTCTAGGCAGAGAGAATGAGCACTGCCTTGTGTGATTACCTTTTAAATTGTTAATTATTCCTCTCCCTTGCTAATGGTAAGGGGAAGGGCCCCAGCTGTTATTGGTTACCCCACCAATGGTGGGGGCCAATGATGAGCCCTGTTTGGAATATCCGGGGCCAAGGAGAGGTTCTGGAAAGAGAAACTGTGAACTCAAAGTTAAACTCAAGGTCTCAGCGAGGTCTTGCAGCCATGTTGTCTGTTGGCCATGTTGTCTGTTGGTTATGTTATGACCCATCTCCTTATTACTCTGTACTAACCTGCCTCAAAACGACCATACTCTACCCTCTGGACCCCCAAAACACATGTTCTTGCTACATGCAAAACACATTCATTCCCTCACGATATCAAAAGTCTTAAGTAATTTCAGAAACAATTCATAGCACAAAGCCTCATCAAAATTGGTTCTGGGTGTAGTCTGTTCTGGGGCACATTCCCCTCTGAGTGTAGACCTGTGAAACTTAGAGAATAAGATATCTGCTTCTGATATACAAGGAAACATTCCCATTCCTATAGGGAGAAATGGGAAGGACAACAGGGATTACAGGTCCCAAACCATTCTGAAACCCAGCAGTGCATACTCCATTCGATTTCAAGATCTGAGAGTCATCTATGGAATGATGTTTTATCCTCCAGGCATGATGAAGCAGCAGCTCCCCCTCTTCCAAGTGCTTGCTCAGTGACCATGATTTCCTTAACATTGGGGTGAAGGTTCTACCCTCTCTAAGCATCAGGATGTTGGCCAGGCTCTCAACAATTCCCAGGCCACAGGCCCCACCCTCTCTGAGCACTGGGGTGGTTAAAACTCTTCCTGAACAATGAATGGAAGACCTGTCCTCTCCAAGCACTCAGGCAGACTCACCCTTTCCATACACATGGGTGGGCCTGCTCTCTTGACCTGAGAATATATCTTTGGTCCAGAACTCAATTTCCATTGTTCTCCCCTTGAAGTGGTTTTTTTCTTCAATTTGTCCCTTCCCTGTCCCTTTTAGTCCAGGCTGGCAGTGGTTCTGTTCATACAGCTTATGCAAACAACTTATTGGGTTTGCTTGCTGTACAGAGGGGTCCAAATCATCACATAAAAGAATCTTCCACAAATCCTTCCTGGATAACTGCACCTCCAATCCTGACTTGCACGGAAATGGTTGTCTGGTTCCATGTTCAGTTAAACCTTCACATGAATAACTATTCTCTCTCTGATTTTGTTTTGAGGAGACTCAGAACTTTCAAAACCATCAATTTCTAGTTTCTTTGTACCCAGGACTTTAGTTCTCAACTTATTCCTTACCTCTCACATTTTACTATAAGCTGCAAGGAGAAACCAGGCAGCACTCTCCACACTTAGCTTGGAAATCTTCTCAGCTAAATATCCAAGTTCATTGCTCTCAAGTTCTGCCTTCCATCTGACATCAGAACTCAATTTCGCCAAGTTCTCTGCCTCTTTAAAACAAGGATCACTTTCCTCCAGGTTCCAATAATACATTCATAATTTCTTTCTAAGGTTTCATTGGAAGTACCTTTAGCATCCATATTTCTACCAACAGTCTCTTCCAAGCAATGTAGACCTTTTCTATCAAGCACTTTACAACTTTTGCAGCCTCCACCTATTACCCAATTCCAAAGACATTTCCACATTTTTGGTATTTGCAATAGCAACACCTCACTCTCCTAGTAACAAAAACTGTTTTAGTTTTCTAGGCTGCTTAAACAAATACCATGATATGTGCCAGGTTAAGCAATGGAAATTTATTTGCTTATGGTTTTGAGGCCAGGAAAATGTCCAAATCAAAGTATCCTTAAGGCTATGTTTTTTCTCTGAAGACTGTGGCTTTCTGAGGCTGGATGCCAGTGATCCTTGGCTCCACTGTCACCTGGCAAGGCACATGGTGGCATCTCCTAGTCTCTGCTTTCTCTGCCAGGTTCCATTGATGTCCAGATTCTTTCTTCCTTTGGCTTTCTCTCTCTGTCTGTATTCATGCCATTTATAAAGGAATCCAGTAATAGGATTAAGACCTATCCTGATTGGGCTGAGCTATACACACCTTAACTTAAGTAACTTCATCAAAAGGCCCTACTTACAATGGGTTCACACCCATAAGAACGGATTAGATTTAAGAACATGCTTTTCCTGGGGTATATATAGCTTCAAACTACCACTGATGAATAATATAATCTATTGGGGGAAAGGTTTTACAGAACAATGGGGATACACTCTGATTTTTTTCTAGTCCTTTTTAACATTTCTTTTTAAAAATCCTCATTTAAAAAATTGATTTTATGACTCACTATGACAACTAGTTACTCTGTGAGCCAGGCTTTCCCTCTTCCTCTGGAACTTTGCACATGTTACATCCTTTTGAGGGTTTTACACTCCCTTGTATCCTGATGTTTCCTTGGGAATTTCTATTCTGCCACTAAGTAGAAGGTCTCAAGGAATCTTCACTGACTTATGAAGTCCAGCTTAGAGTCCTTCTCAAAGTAAGCTGCGGACTTATTGAGTCCAGATCAGGCATTTTGAGATGATTAATGACTAGTTGGAAATGAAGTGAGGGCAGAGGAAAATATTTGAGTTGAGGAGAGTTCAAGGGAAATTGAGATGAAATGCTTTTCTTGCACTTTGGAATTCTCTTTAAAATATAATGTCGTTACTCTATAATTTCACTGTAATAGTCTTAGTTGAAGATAGTGGTATAAGTTTGCACAGAATCTTACAGATGACAGAATCATAAATTGGGCATCATTTTACCCGAGGAAACCAATTTTAGGCAAAAAACTCTAGTCTTTAGGATTTTTGTTTGTTTTTGCATCTCTTTTTAAAAATTATATATTGTTTATATTCAGACACAACGTTTTGTATACCTTAAAATACTTTAAGGGTTAATAGAATACAAGGTCCATTCTTGGGGGACGGATGTGGCTCAAATGGTTGGGCGTCCGTCTCCCATATGGAGGGACCTGGGTTCGTATCCCCGGACCTCCCGGTAAAAAATAAAAAAAAAAAAAAAAAAAAAAAAATTAAATTAAAAAAAAAAAAAGGTCCATTCTTATCTCTTACCTTTTACTGCCATCCTGTGGCCATTTCATTTTCCAGATAAAAATGCATTTGCAAAATCACACTTTCTATTTTTATCATAGATCATGGTTTTAGATCAATGGGTCCCCAATTAGCAAAGGTATTCTACAATACACATATTTAGTAGCATATTGCTATATTAAATGTTCTACCATGCAGCAGTTCATAATTACCATGGGATTTTAATTATAAGTGGGCTTTTAAGCAACATTTGGAAAAACTAAGCAAATTAACAAAAACCCCTGAGGCTTAGAGTGGTGATTCTGCTTTCCCAAGTAACACAGCTAGGAATTGGTGGACTTGTTGAATGAATAAGTAAGTGAATAAAAGAATAAATGAGTATGTTTTAGCCTTGGTGTCTAGTGTATATACTTCAGTCTATGCTGCCTTAGATAAAATGATTAAATAAAATAATTTCTTATAACCCGTGTCTTTTGAATCTGCCTGATCTTGACTTTTCTTTTAATTTTTCTTATGCTCCATTCAATGTAATTCTCTTTTGCTCGTTTAGAGAGACAGCCCAGGGATCATGGGTTTTCCTTCATTTATCATGGGTCAAATAGGAGTAAAGTTATTCTCTCTTTCTACAGCAAAAGCACGTCCCAGTCCTTGCCAGCACTTAGGCCAACAATCACTTGGAAGCAAGAAATGTTCCCCAGACATAGAAGAGATTCCCACAATTGAATAATCCTCTGATCATCATAATGGGGATCTTTATAAGACAAATCTTGGCCAAAATGTCAAGGTAAAATAAATTAACCACATACTTTATTTCAACTTGCATTTCTTTTCTACATTTTGTTTTGTGGAAAATTTAAATGTTTAATTTCCTGCCAGTTGGCAATAAATATGACTCTGCCTCAAACACAGGAAAAGTTTGCTGGCCATGTCATCCTCATACAGGTGGCCCCTCTCTGCTTCCAGAATTAGATGGATTTAATGAGTCCCAATGATATTTTACCATTCTTCTTGGATTATGTTTCAATTTCTCTGTCTGAAACATGCTGGAAACATGGCCTCATTTACTAGTTCTGATTTTCCAAATAACCTCTTGACATGTTTTCAAAACAGTGGCTTCCTCTTTGATGAAACTTTATGACAAAGTTAATTAAAAAAAATTTTTTTTACAAACTTTATTCTGAATTCTTATTATGGTGCTTTAACTACTCTCTCATACAATTCATCATCATCATAATGATTTTAATAATAATAAATATTTATGGCATGCTTACTACAAGGTAGGCACTATGCAAAGTGCTTTACATGTCTAACTCATTTTGTCCTCATAAAAACCTTATGAGGTTTGCACCACTATTGCTCCCAATAATAACATGCTGTACAGAGAAGAGTAAGGAATCAATGTGCTCAAAGATGCATACCTTGGAGTCAGGATCCATACATCAGGACAAATATATATGTAATAAAGATGAATTGATATTGAAAATTTACATTCCAAATCAAAGCTATTAAAAAACAAAAACAAAAAAGAAGCATAATCTTAATCCTTGGTATCTCATTCTATATCTGACTTTAAGCATTTATATGTAAATTGAATCATTCTTTTGAATCATTCAGATTCTCCTGTGCCCATCAGCCTAATGAGGGACACCTGAAGGCGTGTTAATAGCACAATAAGTGTACAAAATCTGTAGTCTGTGTCTACATCCATCTTTCATAACTTCTTGAATCCAGTTCATCTTAGTTCTTTACCTGGCACACTAAAACACATCTCCCCCAGCTTCTGAGGGTGAGCTGTGGCCATCTGGAGTGTCTGTCCATGGCCATGGCCCCTTATCCTCCTCTCCTGTAACTTACTTGCTTCCCCGCCACCCTGTTGCATTTGCTTCCAGAGATTTAACTCCGTCTCTTATTTATCAGATTGCCCCTGAATTTTGGCTTTATATCTGGTCTCTCTGGCAGCCGACTTTGAACCCTTCTCTCTTCAGGACAATGCATTGGACTTGCTCTATCAACCTGTAGGTATTGTGAGTATTATGACTAAGCATGAAGGCTCTAGAATCAAGCTGCTGGGATTCACTTTCCGGGTCTGCCCCTCACCACTGTGTGGCCTTCTCTAAAAAGCCTCGGTTTCCTTATCGGTAAACTGTGAATGATTAAATGGGAATTGTTGTGTGAGTACAATGTGATAATGCACATGGAATGTTTAATGTGCTTGACATGTTGCATTCATTCATTCATTCATTCATTCATTCATTCATTCCTCATTCAACAAATACTCGAAAGCCTGCTGAGAGTACAACAGTGAACAAACAGACATAATTATCTACCTTCTTAGAGTTTATATCTATTGTGTGTGCATTCCTATGTGTGTAATAGAAAGCAAGCTAAATAAGAAAAATGATATATCATATTAAATGGTGATAAGTGCTAAGGGGAGAAAGAAAGCAAAGACAAAGAATAGAAAGTGCTGGGGGGGCTGGTTTGTAACAATAATTAGGGAAGTTAAGAGGCCCCATTAAGAAGAAGATATCTGAGTAAAGGCTAAATGAAATGAGGGAGCCAACCATCCAGTTTTTTCAGAACATAGCATAGCAGGTGGAAGGAACAAAGCAGTGTAAAGGCCCTGAGGCAGGAGTGCCTGGTGTGTTAGAGAAAGAGTGAGGAGGCTAGCGTGGCTGGCACAGAAAAATAGATATGCTGAAGGTCAATTGTAAAGCATGAGAGGAAGAAAGGAATCAAGGAAGATGCCATGTTCTTTGTCTAAGAAACAGTTAGCATGCCATTGACATTTACTGAGATGGGGATGATCTTGAGAGGAGCAGGTTTGGGGCTGGTGTAGGTAGGGAAGGAATGATGTGGGGATGGTCAGTAGCTCAATTTTAGATATGCTGACAGTGAGATGCCAATTCAACACTCAAGGCAAGATGTTGAGGAGGCATTTGAATATGAGAGTCAGAATACAGGAGAAAGGTCCAGGTTGAAATGAGCAGTTTGTAGCTGAGTCTTGAGACTAAATGAGATCACCAGAGAGGTGAATTTAGTTAGAAAAAAGAAAAAACTGAATATTTAGGAGTCAGGGAAATAAGTAAGCATTCAGTAAATGCTGGCTACTATTATTATCATAATTGTTTTCCCAGCTTCCCCTACTTGAGGTTCATCCCTCAATCCAGCTTACCCTCAGTCCCAACTCATCAACTGGGGCTACCCCCAGGTCTCAGATGTTTTTTTGAAAAAAAAAAAAAAAAAAAAAAAATCCCCACTTCTGTCTTTCAGTTTCTCTACAGGACAGCGCTGCAGCTGTAAACACCATTTTCAACTGTGGCCATTCAAGTGGGATCACATTGCCTTTCTCTAATAATGCCTTCCAGCCTGGGGAAAGTCAATGCACCCTGCTGTTTCCTGAGCATGGCTGTCCCTCTTTTAGTTCCCTGTCATTGATACAATCTACAACCTACCCACATTCCAACCATGGGGAGTGAACAGTCTGTCATACTACTATCTCTGGATTTGGCTGCTTCTTTCTGCCTCTCTCTGCTCAGAGACAAAGAGTCCCAGGGAGCTAATGCTGCCTTTCTCTTTATTCTGAATTCTCATGGGGATTCTTTTTCTCCTTAGCCTTTAAGACAACTTGACTCCTCCTGAAAATTTGGAATTTCTGGTTTGGGGTCTCTCACTATAATGATTTTGTTCGCTTTTAACTTTTTAGCTATAAACTTTATGTGTATAAAACTAAGTATTTTTATGGGTACAATTTTAATACTACTACTAATAAAATTAATACTTATGTACTCACTACCCATTTTAAGAAAAAGAACATTCTAGTGCTTCAGAAGTCCCCTGTGTGCCCCTCCTAATGTTCTCTTTTCCTTTCCCCACAGGGGAGGCTACATGTACTTGAATTTTGCATAAGATATTCCTTTGCTTGTGTTCAGAGTTTTGACACTTTGTTAGTCAGGGTTTCATCAGGAAAGCAACCACTACAGTGATGAGGGATAAAGGATTTATTACAGGAATAAAATCTTATGCAATTGAGGGAAGAACTCGGGAAGTGAAGGTCTGGAAGGGGGATTGGAAGAATTGGGGGAAAAAAATCAACCTTTCTGAAGCATTGTGGAATGAAGCAATTCAGTGCTTCAAGGAAAACCTCAGAAGCCAAGTGTGATGGTTAATTTCATATGTCAATTAGGCTATGTTATAGTGTCCAGTTCAAGCAAGCACTGGCCTAATTGTTACTGTGAGTGTATTTCATAAAGATGGAATTACAACATTAATCAGTTGATTGAAACCACAGGTTATTGCATCTACAATCAGCAAAGGAGAGTGCCCTCAGCAATGAAGGGAGTTTCTTCAACCTATCATCTGGAGCTCTTAAAACAAGAACTGAAGATTTCAGAAATTAGAGAGAAGAATTTCTGTCTTTTCTTCAGCCAGCCAACTTCTCCTGAGGAACACAACTTCACTTTCTTTGGAATTTTGAACTTTAGACTTGCCAATCTACATGGTCATGTGAGCCAATTCCTTTAATAACTTTCTTAGTATTTATATGTATACATGCACATGTACATCCATATATATATACACATACACATGTACATATACACATATATATCTGTACGTGAACAAGCTAATATATAAATATATCCTATTGGTTTTGTTTCTCTGTAGAACTCTGACTAATATAATATGCATGTACAGCTACCAGAGTAGGGCCATAAGGGAGGAGCTGGGGAAGAAGACTACAGGAAGTGATTGCTTCTGTGTAGCTCCCCCATCTCTGAGTTCACTGTCAAGTGTCTGGTGGTGGATTTGAGGCTGCTGTTGGTCAGAATGCCAGCAGTGAGGAAGAAGGGCTGGGAGCTGACTAGAGGGGAGGAACTCCCTGGCATCTCTGTGTCTATCTATCACCACATTTAACTGCACAAACCTTTCAAAAAAATGAATTGCTGCTTCACTTCTGCCTCAAAAATCTGGTACAAGTTCCTCTTTTGGCCAACTCTAACCTCAAACCACAGAGGGGAGGGAATTCTGGGAAATGTTATTCCTAGCTTATTCAAGTTGGCAATAGACCAAACCAGTACTGCACCTATGACTAATATATTGTCTAATATATTAGTTTTAACTGCACTTAATCATAATTGGATTTGTACAGAATATTTTTTCTGACTTACTTTTATCTTATTATTTTGTTTAACGCCATTTTTTGGAGATTCCTTCCTGCTGAGTTATTCACTTTTAACCACTGTAAACAATATTCCAAAGCGTGAAAATATAATTTATGTATCCATTTAAATAAAGTTGGACATTCATTTTCTTTCCTCAGCTTTTGCTCTTGTGAGCAATATTGCTATGAATATCATATTCTGTCTCTTCATGCACAAGTACAAGACTTTCTCTAGTGCATAGAGCTAGGAGAGGAATTGCTGCAAAATAGAGTAGGCCCATGTGCAACTTCATTATGGGTATTTGAACAGTTTTCCAAAGGAATAATACCTATATGCTCCCACTTGCAGTATATGAGTATTTTCATTGCTACGTGTATTAGAGTTCTCTAGGGAAACAACTGACAGGAGATATCTGTAAATAGTATGAGATTTTATAAAATTGTCTCCCATGACTATGGAGATGCACAAGTCCAAATTCCGTAGGGCAGGCTGCAAACCAGGGGCCTCTGATGAAGGTCCTTGTTGAGTTCCCCAGGAGATACTGGCTGTCTGAAGTAGAGATGGGAATTCTCCCTGAATATTGACACCACTTCCCCTTTAAGGCTTTCAACTGATTGGATGAACTCCTAGGTTGATTATAGATGTAATCAGCCATCTATGCAATCAATTCACGGATGATTAAAGTGCATGAAATGCCCTTGCATTACAATTAGTCCAGTACTTGCTTGTCCAAAAAACTGGGCACCATTGCCTGGTCGAGTTGACACTTTAGCCTAACCGTCACAATATGGATCTTCAATGTAAAGACATTTGGTGTTGTCAGATATTTTAGTATTTGCGAAATTAGGGAGGTGTGAGAAACCATTTAAATTGGATTTCAATTTTATTTTCCTAGTTACTAATGATGTAGGGCATCTTTTTATATGTTTATTCACTATAGGTATTTCCTCTTCTCTGAAATCCTTGTTTGTTTTTTTTTTTTTTTTTTTTGTCTTTTTTTATGGGTCTTCATAAACTCTAGATAACAATCTTTTATTGGTTATATACATTGCATATATATATATATATATATATATATATTTTTTTTTTTTTTCCTTCAAGTTTGTGGCTTGTGACTAGTTTGAGCCATTTCTGGCTTGCTGTTCTATTCCATTTAACTATTTAACTATCCCTGTCCCTTTTCCATACTGGCTTGTCTTATCACTCTGTAGTGGCTTTTGATGAATAGAGGTCCAAATTATAGTTTAGTCAAATGTGGCCACTTCTTTTTTCCTTTATAGTAAATTTGGGTCTTACATAGAGATACTTCTTTTTCTCCCAGATAATAATTATATTATTATATTGCCTCTAAAATTATTCTGGTTTTGCCTTTCACATTGAAGTCTTTTATTCTTAGAGTCCCACAGATCTATAATATATTTTTGTTTAAAAAATAATGACTTTCCATATATGCAGGCCTCCATTGGTTTGTTTGCCCATTCCAGTGCAAATACCACATCATTTCAATACAGAGTTTTATATTGTCTTCATATCTCCCCATCTTATTCTTCTTTAGCATTGTCTTAGGTATTATATAGAAAAGCCATTTGCTTTTCTGCATGAATTTTACAATCAAATTATCAAGTTCCCCCAAAAACTCTGTAATGATTTTGATTAGAATTAACATTGTATGTAAAGATCAATTTGGAGGACAATTGAAATCTTTACAGACTGCTAATTTGTTCCCATTAAGCCTTTTCTTCCCTTACCTGTAAGTTTATGTCTGCCCATTTGAAGACTATCAATTCCTGACAGCTAGTAATGGTCATGTGTGGTGGATTACTTGCCAACTGGTTATAGTTACTCCCTTCCCTGTATCCATACTTCTTTAGAATTGACTTTGCTGCTTCTCCTTTCATAGGTAGAGTCTATCTTCACAAACCTTGAATATGAACTGCCTAATGACTTGCTTTGGCTAATAGAGTTGGATTGGGACTGATGTTTTACCAATTCAGAGCCTAGGCCTCAACGGCCTTTTGTGCCATTGCTCTCTCTCAGAATTCTGCTTCTGCCTGTGAACTACACCGGGCTTGCCTGCTGGTACCTTGTCACCTCATCTCTTCAGCTGACAGTCAGCCAACTGCCTGAAGCAAAGTTACTTAGCTAACTGCAACTGATTGGTACAGAGTTTTTGTTTGGGGTGATAAAAGTTTTGGTAATGGATAGTGGTGATGGTTGCACAACAGTGCAAATAATTAACACCACTGAATTATATGTTTGAATGTGGTTAGAGGAGGAAATTATAGGTTGTATATGTATTAGTAGAACACAAAATTTTTAACAACCATAGGGCTGTACAGCACAAACAGTGAACACTAATGTAAACTATGAACATAATTAATAGTATAATTATAATAAAGTTGTGTCATCCATTGTTACAAATGTACCACACTAATGCAAAATGTTAAAAATAGGGAATACTGTATGTAGGTGTGGGGGTATATGTTATATGTGAACTCTGTACTTTCTGCATGATTTTTCTGTAACCATACAATTGCTCTAATAATAATTTTTTTAAACACATCAATTTTATTGATACATATTAATAAAGCATACAATTCATCCAATGTTTACAATCAATGGTATTTGTTATAATCACATAGCTGTGCATTCATCACTTCAGCCATTAGAATATTTTCATTATTTCAATAATAATAATAATGAACAAAAAACAGACAAACAAACAAGAAAATTCCTCAGTTCTCAATCTCTCCATGCTTCCCCCACTGTACTTAGCTGCTGCTTCTGGCTATTCTATCCAAAGTGTATAATCACTGGTTTTTACTATAATCACTATGTTGTACATTCATCATCTCAAAAATTAGAACAACTTCATTACTCCAAAAAGAAAGACTCCACACCCTTAGCATTCCTTCCTCAGACCCATGTAACCGCTAATCTCCTTTCATTTTATATAAATTGATTTATATTTACATTTTATATAAATGGATTCATACAATATATAGTACACTATGAATAGAGGTCTGATATTAACATTTTGTACTATTAACTTACATTTATTCAGCTTCAAAGACAAATTGTCTTATATATGCAATTCTACCCATATTCATATTTCACATAATATATTTATATTTCATATAATAATGCAAAATAGATAATAGAGCAATCATAAAGTATTTAGTCATTTTGTATCTGGCTTGCTTCCCTGAACATGTCTTCCAGGTTCATCCATGTTGTCACATGTTTCACAAGATCATTTCTTCTTACCGCTGCATAATATTCCAACGTGTGTATACTTCACAATTTGTTAATCCATTCATCAGTTGATGGACACCTGGGTTGTTTCCAACTTTTGGCAATTGTGAATAACACTGCTATAAGCATTATTGTGCAGATATCTATTTGTGTCACTGCTCTCAGTTCTTCTGGGTATATACCTAACAATGGTATTGCCAGGTCCCATGGCAAGTCTATATTCAACTTCCTTAGGAACTGCCAAACAATCCTCCACAGTGGCGGTACCATTCTACATTCCCCCAAAATCAATAAGTGTTCCTATCTCTCCACATCCCCCCAACATTTACAGGTTTCTGAGTTTTTGATATCTCATTGCAGTTTTGGTTTGCATTTCCCTAATCGCCAGATGTTGAACATTTTTTCAAGTGTTACTTTGCCATTTGTATTTCTTCTTTGGACAGTTGTCTTTTCAAGTCTTTGCCCAGTTTTTAATCGGCTACTTTGTCTTTTTATTGTTGAGTTGTTTGATCTCCTTATGTATCATCACAACCCTTATCACAACCCCTATCAGATATGTGATTGCCAAATATTTTCTCCCATTGAGTCGGCTGTCTTTTCACCCTTTTGACAAAGACCTTTGAGGTGCAAAAGTGTTGAATTTTGAGGAGGTCCCATTTACCTATTTTATTCTTTTGTTGCTTGTGCTTTGGGCTGTCATCTACCACAAGATCTTGAAGATGTTTTCTTACATTTTCTTCTAGGAGCTTTGTGGTTATTGTTTTTATAAGTCCTTGATACATTTTGAATTAATTTTTGTATAAGGTGTGAGATAGGGGTCTTCTTTCTTTGTTTTGGATATGGCTATCCAGTTTTTGCAGCACCATTTGTTGAATAGATTGTTCTAGCCCAGCTGGGTGGGCTTAACAGCCTTGTCAAAAATCGCTTGACTATAGATGTGAGGGTCAATTTCTGAGTTCTCTATTCAGTTCCGTTGGTCAATCTGTCTGTCCTTATGCCAGTATCATGCTGTTTGTACCACTGTAGCTAAGTAATATGCTTTAAAGTCAGGAAGTGAGAGTCCTCCAACTTCATTCTTTTTTAAATTTGTAATTTTCTGAATACATGTCCTTTATGTCCTTGGTTAAGTTTATTCCTAAATATTTGATTGTTTTCATCACTATTATAAATGGATTTTTTTTTCTGATTTCCTTCTCAGATTGCATATCAGTAGTGTATAGAAACGCTATTGATTTTTGCATATTAACATATCCCGCCACTTTGCTGAACTTGTCTATTAATTCTAGTAGCTTTGTTATGGATTTTTCAGGATTTTCTAGATATAGGATCATGTCATCAGTGAATAGTGAAATATTACTTCTTCCTTTCCTATTTGGGTGCCTTTTATTTCTTTATCTAGCCTAATTTCTCTAGCTGGAACTTCTAGCACAATATTGAATAATAATGGTGATAGTGGGCATCCTTGTCTTGTTCCTGATCTCAGTGGGAAAGCTTTCAGTCTTTCACCATTGAGTACAATGCTAGTTGTAGGTTTTTCATGTATGCATTTTACCACATTGAGAAAGCTTCCTTCTATTCCTATCTTTTGGAGTTTTTTGTCAAGAAAGGGTGCTGTATTTTTTTAAATGCCTTTTCTGCATCAATCAAGAGGATCATGTGATTTTTCTTCTTCAATTTATCAATGTGGTTTATTACACTACTTGATTTTCTTGTGTTGAACCACCCTTGCATACCTGGATAAAACCCATTTGATCTTGGTGTATAACTCTTTTAACGTGCTTTTGGAATTTGTTTGCAAGTATTTTCTTGAGGATTTTTACATCTATATGCGTTAGGGATATTATTCTGTAATTTCCTTTTTTTGTGATATATTATCTACTTTTATTATTAGGGTGATGCTGGCTTCATAGAATGAGCATTCTTTCCTGTTCAATTTTTTGGGAGCTTAAGCAAGATCAGTATTAGTTCATCTCTGAATGATTGGTAGAATTCACCTGTGAAGCCATCTGGTCCTGGGCTTTTCATCTTTGGCAGGTTTTTGATGACTGTTTAAATCTCTTTACCTGTGATAGGTTTGTTGAGGTTTTCCATTTCTTATAAAGTCAGTGTAGGTGCTTCATGTGTTGTCAGGAATTTGTCCATCTTGTCCACATTTTCTAGTTTTTTGGCATACAGTTGTTCATAGTATCCTCTTATGATCTCTCTTATTTCTGTGGGGTCAGTGGTAACGTCCCCCTCTCATTTCTGATTTTATTTATTTGTGTCTTGTCTCTTTTTCTCTTTTTCAATCTAGCTAAGGGTTTGTCGATTTTGTTGATCTTCTCAAAGAACCACTTTTGGTTTTGTTGATTTTCTTTATTGTTTTTTTTGTTCTTGATTTCATTGATTTCTGCTCTGATTTTTATTATTTATTTCCTTCAGTTTGGTTTGGGATTAATTTGCTGTTCTTTTTTGAGTTCTTCCAGGTGTGCAGTTAGATCATCAATATTTTAGCTCTTCTTTTTTATTTTTCTTTCTTCTTTTTTAATGTAAGCATTGAGGGCTATATATTTCCCTCTCAGCACTGCCTTTGCCATATCCTATGGGTTTTGATATGTTTTGTTCTCATTTTCATTCTTCTTAAGATATTTGCTGAATTCTCTTGCAATTTCTTTTTTGACACACTGATTGTTTAAGAGTGTGTTGTTTAATCTCCATATATTTATGAATTTTCCTTTTTTCTGTCATTATTGATTTCCAGCTTCATTCTGTTATGATCAGAGAAAGTGTTTTGTATAATTCCAATATTTTAAAACTTATTGAGACATGTCTTGGGACCCAACATACAGTCTATCTTGGAGAAGGATGCATGAGCACTTGAAAAGAATGTATATCCTACTGTTTTGGGGTGCAATGCTCTGTAAATGTCTGTTAGGTCTATTCATTTATCATATTATTCAAGTTCTCTGTTTATTTATCCTTTGTCCAGATGTTCTATCCAATATTGAGAGTGGTATAGTGAAGTCTCCAAATATTATTGTAGAGACATCTATTTCTTTTTTCAGCGTTGCCAGTGTGTGCCTCATGTATCTTGGGAATATCTTTTTCCAGCCTTTCACTTTTAACCTGGTTGTGTCCTTACATCTGAGGTGAGTCTCTTGTAGACAACATATAGATGGCTCATATTGTTTAATCCATTCTTTCAATCTGTGTCTTTTGATTGGGGAGTTCAAGCCATTAACATTCACTGTTATAACTGTAAAGGTAATATTTACTTCATCCATTTTGACCTTTGGCTTTCTGTTGTCATATCATACTAAAGTCTGTCTTTTTACCCTTTCTAATTTTCTTCATTTCTACACTCTCCTCCAAGTCTCTTGCTCTTGTTTTTTCCTTTTAGGCTGCAGTATTCCCTTTAGTATCTCCTGTAATTCTGATCTTTTGGTAACATATTCTATCAGTTTTTGTTTGTCTGTGAAGACTTTAAACTCCCCTTCATATTTGAAGGACAGTTTTGCCAGCTACAGAATTCTTGGCTGGCAGATTTTCTCTTTCAATACTTAAATACATCATACCACATTCTTCTCTCTTCCATGGTTTCTGATGAGAGGTCGGCACTTAAATTTATAAAGTTTCCCTTGTATGTGATGCTTTGCTTTTCTCTTGCTTCTGTCAGAATCCTCTCTGTATCTCTGATATTTGTCATTCTGAATAGTAGGTATCTCAAGGTAAGTCTATTTGTGTTTATTCTGTTTGGGTATGTTGTCCTCCTTGGATATTGATATTTATGTCCTTCATAAAGGTAGGGAAGTTTTTGGTCATTATTTCCTCAAATATTCTTTGCCCCTTTTCCATTCTCTTCTCCTTCTGGGACACCAATAATGCATATGCTTTTGCGTTTCGCATTGTCATTCAATTCCCTGAGACCCTGTTCCATTTTTTTCCCATTCTCTTTTCTTTCTGTTCTCCTGTCTTTTCCAGTTCAGATGTTCTGTCTTCAAAATCACTAATTCTGTCTTCAGGCAGTTCAAATCTGCTCTTATATGCCTCCAATGTATTTTTACTCTCATCCATTGTATCTTTCATTCCCATAAGGTCTCTTACTTTTCTTTGCAGTCTCTTAACTTGTTCTTTATGCACACCCACTGTCTTCTTAATATCCTTTATCTCTTTAGTCATGTTTTCTTTCAATTCTTTAAATTGATTTAGGAGAGTTGTGTGATTGTTTTAAATCCTGGATCTCTTCTGGATATTTGGTTTGTTCCTTTGGCTGGGCTATCTCTTCCTGTTTCCTAATACGGCTTGTAATTTTTTGCTGATGTCTAGGCATCTAATATGTTGGTGAATTTACTCTGATGGCCAATTTCTCTTTTTCTTATTGTTATTATTTTTTGACAGCTCTTTGATATTTGGTTCAACTTATTCTAAGTCTTTAAAATTGACAATATTAAGTTACCAAAATTGTGTCAGGGATTCGCTAATGGGGTGCAGATTTTCTCCCATGGGCAGAGTAAAGAGAGCTCTAAAAGCAGTTTTTGTTCATGTAATTTCCAGACCTGCCAGCAGATGGCACTTCTTGGTGTGCCTTTCCATGGAGGTATCTCTCTCTCAGTTTTCCTTTGTTTTTGTCTGGCCAGAGCCAAGATTCAAAGTGGGCTCCGCTGGTTGAATTAACTGAAGAAAAGCCCCCTGACTCCCCCTCTTTTCCCCTTGTAACAGCTGGCAGGGAGAAAGACATCTGCTCTCCTCTCAGTCAACTTTAATGAGCCAGGGGTTTTACCTCTGCTGAATATCTCGAGTTGGGGTAGGGGAGCCCTTTCTGGCAGCCAGGAGGTTTAGTAACTCACAGTTTGTTGTTTCAGCTTCTTCGTCTCTCTGTCCCTCACCCTCCTGGGTGTTATGAAGCACTGTCCTGGTCTGCTGAACCCCTAAAGCATGTCCCTCAGGCAGCTTTTGGCCCTTTCTCTGTTGTTTTTGTGAGAGCTGAGCCTTATCTGCCTAATCCAATGCCATGTTTCCACCTCTGCCAATAATTTTTTAAAAACCAATGAGGGATGAAAAAAAAAAGATGTGTGAGAGAGCCCAACACAGACTAGAAAAAAAACCCAGCTGAGCTTAGTCTAAATTGGGGGTTATTTTAGAAGCCTTTAAAAATAATTGTAGATATTCTTCTTTGATATTGTACCCAAACCTGACGGGTGGTAGTTTCTTATAGATTAGTTGCAAGATGGAACCTGAAATCTGATATTGTCCCACCCTAACTCTTGAAAGGCACTGGTTGTGGCCACTGTGAGACCAAAGAACACACCTGGCACTGAATCAAACATAAGCTGTATTTGATTTTACAGACAGGAAAGAGTCTCTGGTGGCAGCAGTCCGGAGAATGAAGGTAGCACTCTGCAAAGAGATGGGAAAATGAGAGGTGATATAAGGGTTTTCAGAAGAAAGACATTCCATAGGGTATGAGAACCAAGTTCTTGCTAGGTCCTGTGATGGCACATATGGGGTCTAGTGATGTTATCACAGGAATGAAGTTTTACTGCTCTGAGGAGATTATGGTTTACAATGCCATCTATACATCATTTCCCCTCTGGGGAGAGTTGTTAACCTTTAACTTATGTCCAGGTCACACAGGCAGCTATGTGCCGAAGGATTAGGGGGAGCCCGGGCCCTGGGTCCCCACAATCCACCCCCACGCAGCAGCCTACCTTGTCCATAGAACAAGCATTTCATCCACATTCCACAACAACAGTATAAAAGACAACAGAATTATAGGAGTCCTCCACCAAAAGCTAGTAGACCTATAAAAACATGTTGCCAGGGCCAAGAAGGGGAATTAAACCAATCAGGTAGGGGGTCAATAGCTAATTTATCAATGTGCTGTATGTGTTCTTGCATAGAATTTAGAGCTTGTGAAATATTATGGGAGTGATCAGGAATACATACATAACATTGAACATTAATGAGGGCACAGGTCCCACTTTGTGCCACAGTAAGAATATCTAAAGCCATCCTATTTTGTAAAACTATCTTTCATAGTTGAGTAGTGTGATGGCTAGGCTAATGTGTCAACTTGGCCAGGTAATTGTGCCCAGTTATTTGGTCAAGTAAGCACTTGGATAATTGTAATACAAGGACATTTATGGACTATAGTCAGCAATGAGTGATGTCTTATCCAATCAGTTGAATACCTTAAAAGGGGAAGTGATTTCAGCATTCAGAGAGAATTTCCAAGCTTGTCTTTGGACAGGCAACATCTCCCAGGAACTCATAAAGGACTTTCATAGGACTTTCATTGGAGCCCCTGGTTTGCAGCCTGACTGCGGAATCTGGACTTGTGCACCCCCATGGTCACATGAGAGAATTTTTTAAAATATCATACTGTATACAGATTCTCCTGTTGATTCTGTTTCCCTAGAAAACCCTGACTAATACAGGTATTTCTTCAGTTCAGTTCAGGAAACTGCAACTTTGGAATCATTAAGGGCCTGAGCAGTGTGATTGGCTAAAGCAGTTATTTGTTTTTCAGTGATGATTGCAGCACCACCTGGCACAAAAATGGCCAATGAGTAGAACCACCAGGTGGTGTACTTTACTCTATAACTAGCCTTGATCATTTCCCAATTACTAGAAGTATGGGGTAATGAGTCATATAGTGTGGCTGGGACTTATGGCTGTCCCCACGTGCATTGTCTGGTCCAGTTATAGAGCAAATATGGCCACCTGTTTTGCCCAGAAGTCCATAGCCATCCTTTAGGGAGTGGGTAGGACCCAGCAAGTGAATGGGAAGAGGTCTGCCATTGGAAAAGATTATTTTCTAGTTTGATAGTAAAACTACACAACTCAGGAGGTAACCAACCTACATCATGGATTCCCTTTTGTTGTTTCAGGGGCAAGGCAATCTAGGATGACAGCCTCAACTGTTAACCATCCTCAACCATCATATACAGTATGTCCTAGTAAAGGCCTGGGCTTATTCACCTGTTCCCTTAAAAGGGAAAAATATAATTACAGGTCTCATTGAAAGTTGGCATCTGGATTTCAGTCTTAAATAAAAAGGTCTTGTTTCAAATTTGTTTATGGTTTGTATTCTGCAATGCCAGCAAGTTGTTCCACATTGTCCAATTTGCAGGAGGTATGGTCCAAGGAAGGCCAGTAGCACCCAAGGATGATAAGTCTGTTCAAACCCAACACTGAGTTCAATTGTGGTCATAGGTTACTGCTGAAGCCGACTGTAGAAAGGTATTTGCTAGGGCACTATGGGCAAAAAAAAAGATGTTAATGGGAAACAGTAAGGGGCGATTGTGCTAGTATAATAGTATATAAGCAACATTTCCATTAGTAGATAACAAAGTACCAGGTAGGGGAATCCTATGAGGAGGATTCAAATACCACACATTTTTCCCTTCTAAATTCTGAGTTTTCTGTGGTGACATCAGAAGCTGGTTTATACATAAGGAAAATTCCACGTAGACACACATAAGGTCCCAGCAGGAATGGAGACCCCGGATCATTAATTAAGATTTTTATTTATTTGTTTATTTACACTATTTTTATTTATTTATTTATTTTGTGGTACTGGGACTGGGGATTGAATGTGGGGCCTTGTATGTGGGAGGCCAGTGTTCAACCACTGAGCCACATCGGCTCCCCTGAGTTGCCTCCTTTCTCTGTTTGTTTGTTGGTTATCTCATTGGTTTGCTCATTAATTTGCTCGTTGTTTGCTTGTTGTCTGTTTGTTTTCTATAGGAGGCACCAGGAACTGAACCCAGGACCTCCCATTTGGGAGACAGATGCTCAAATGCTTAAGCCACATCTGCTCCCTTAATAAAGATTTTTACTGGCATTTTTTGCACAAACTGTGGTCTTATAACAATGTTTTGGGTGACTCCTATTCCCCATGGGCTTAAGATTCCCAGCCAGTGAGGCTGCATAGGCCAGTACCATGGCCAAAGGACCTCATTTTCCCCAGTTTGTATGATTTGAGGTACAGATTATTGTTACCTCCTCTTTTGGGCTGTAGGGCAGCTGGCCCTTTAACTTGTATTCTCAATACCTGCACTGGTTCTGCTATTAGCATTTCCACTGGAGCAGGGACCTTAGCCTGCTGTGCTGAATTTAAATGAGTCAAGGCTGGATACAGCCTCTTAGTTCACTGTTGTAAGGATCATTTATTACCTTTCATTTGTTCCTTTAAAAGGCCATTCATCCTTTCTATAAGGCCTATACCAGTGAGGTTACAGGTTAAATGGAAAGTCCAAGCAATATCTTAGTCCATTGACCAAGACTGTGAGAGGTGACCAGTAAATGGAGTTCCTCAATTTGGTCTGGCACCCCATATAGGCCACATACTTTTTCTAAGCAGTGAATAGTAGCCTGCTGGTTTCCCAATAGGAAAGGCCCCTTCTGAGAGCAGGAGAGTACAGATGTAATCCACTTGCCATTGTGTTACTGGGGTCTGTGCTTGGCCAATATGTCCCATCTGGTAAGGTAATTGCAGTGGTCACTGGAGTGAGCATGATGGACACCCTTGGTTGATGTCCATAAGCTGCTGGTAAGTGACAGGCAGGAACTGCTGGGCTAAGTGCCACAGTGTGGTAACCACAATGCCTGTTTTTTTTTTTGTAGAGCCATTCCACCATTTCTTGGGTTTCAATGGTATGGTTCTGGACCTTCACGAGGGCATCTACCTCAACATTCCTGAGGGGCGGTGTTAGAGGAGTAGGCAGAGATGTGATAGACAGTTACCTGTTGCCACTGGAAAGTGTCCCAGATGTCCTTCCATAGATCTCTCCCCTACAGAGGGCAGACCATGACAGTCCATTGTTCTTGTTTCCAAGTTGTCATGCAGGTGATAAGGCCTTTGTAGACTGCTCAACTATCAGTACTGATTGTTAATGCATTCCTGGGCTCGTGTACTATAACCATCCACATGGCTCTTAATTCAGCCCATTGACTGCTTTGCATGGTGCCCATTTCCCACCAAATAGTGTCAGTGCTGGGCTGCAAAGCCATAGCCATCCACGCAGGAGGTAGTCTACTAACTGAAACATCTGTGTACCATGGATTCTCTGGAACTGTTCCTAAGTCTTCTTTAGTGGGCACTTCAACAGCTACCTTGGGGGTAGTAATTTGGGCCAAAGAATCTTCCATATAAGATATTGGGCCTAGGATTTCATGCATTTCTGTACTTAAAGGGCTGAAGACACTGCACTGCAGGAGGTAAGCTTTCCACTTTGTTAAGGTACTTAATTGCACACTGCCAGAGCAAGGTTTGTTTTACCAGTATCCATGATCCATCCCTGGATAGGGATGGCAGTCTTCAGAATGACTGAACACTTTTGGGTTAAGCCCTCTACTTGCAACAAGGCATGGTATGCTGCACATAGGTTGCTTTTCTAGGGGACTATACCATAATTCAGCCCCTTTCCATAATTGTGACCAAAACCCAAGGGGTATCCCTTAGAATGTTGCATTTGTCACAAACCCCACCCAAAGTCAATATCGGTGCTGCCACATCCAATTCACAGGGTAAGTCAGGGTCATACCTGCCAGAGATTTTAGGGCATCCCCATATTCTCTTGGTGGTCCCCACTCATCCAGGAGGGCAGTCACCCCTCCCCACATGAACATTATGAGCCAACCCTGGATTTCTCCTAGCAATTTCCCTTTCCTTGAGCTCATGCCTGCTATTGCTGGTGGTCCTTTGGTCTCCTGGCTGCAATTTGCCAATTGTTCCAACCCAACTCCTGAAAGGCACAAGTTGGGGCTACCATAAGACCAAAGAACACACCTAACACTGAGTCAGACATAAGCCTTATTTGTACTTACAGACAGAAGAGAGTCTCCAGTGGCAGTGGTCTGGAGAATGAAGCTCTGCAAAGAGACGGGAAAATGAGGGGTGATATAAAGAGTTTCAGAACAAAGACATTCCATAGGACATGAGAACAAAGTTCCTGCTAGGGTCCAATGGTGGCATATGGGGTCTTGTGATGTTATCGCAGGAATGAAGTTTTACTGCTCTGAGTAGATTATGGTTTATGATACCATCGATACATTCTTTCCCCTCCGGAGAAGGTTGTTAACCCTTAACTTATGTCTAGGTCACTCAGGTGGCTATGTTTTGAGGGCTTAGGGAGAGCCTGGGTCCCCACAGATATTAATAAACTATTCATATTCAGCTACATTAAAATCCATTGTTCTATCTTGAAATTTGAATGTCTTTTTTGACTATGCATGATTTTGTAACAGCATGCCTAGATCATTTAGAAAATATTGATTCATTGAATTAATGAAGATTTTCTAAATGTCGACACATTTCATTATACAATATAAAAATCACATCAATAATTTTGCCAGTGTCATCAGAAAAGTCTTTCAGGAAGCTTTTAAGTTCATGGTGGCAGATACAAGTTTCCCAAAATTCTCATTTTTGCTTGAGTGTTCAAATTTTATCATTGGCTCTATGTTCATTATAAAAAAATGTCAGTTAAAATCCCCAATTCTAAATAACCAGTTTGTTTATTAGTTGTTTATTCAAGTGGAAATGCTGTTCCACACCAAAAAAGAAGCTAGTTCAGCTCACCACTCAATCAGACAGGGGTTTTGAAATAAACATTATATATCAGTATGCCACAGAAGGTCTTTCACACATACTTGTCTTTGTGTCACAGAGAATGTTAAAAAGTTGTGTATTTAAGGGTCAATACTTAATAAAAATAAGTTTTAATGCTTCATCAAGGACATTCTTAAGTGAAACTGGCATTTTTTATTTTTATTTTTTACTGCTAGTGCCTGGTGATGAAGAATAAAATGACTACCAGTACATTTTAGTGAACTGGTTATATTTGTGCTAAAGTGATAGTAGTTTTACCCACAATTGATTTTGTACCATCGGTGCAATTGTAAATACAATGAAAAAGGCAAATAACAACTTATTATTATCAACATTGTTTTGACCTGTTCAACTCCCTACAAATATCTTGGAGACCCCCAGGAGTCTGAAGGCTACACTTTGAGTCACAAATATTTGCTGGTAAGATAGCATGTCCTGACTTCATGGGAGAGGACAACAGAAGCTTCACATTTGGAATCATCCGAGTCTCTGCTTTATCTCTTCCTTTAACTGATTTTAATCTTCCTTTTGTTGGAGATTGAATCATGTAGCCCACAAAAGACACGTTCAAGTCTTAATCTGTGTTCCCGTGGGTGAGAACCCACTTGTAATAGGACCCCTGAAGATATTATTAGAGTGTGGCCTCATTTGTGAATAAGGTCTTTGAAGAACTTAGTTAGATGAGGTCAAGTGGTGAAACAGGAAGAGCTTTAATCCATATGGATGAAGCCCTTACAAGCAAAACATGGAATTAAGACTCAACAGAAGGAGAAATTAGAAGAGAGAGATTGCCTTAGTCAGAGGCAGAGATGAAAGCCAAGGAACCCCAAGGATTGCACAAACCAGTACCAGAATGCTATAGACCCCCAGTAGAAGGCATGACCTCTCAAGACCTTGCTTTTGGATGTCCAGCCTCCAGAACTGTGAGCCAATAAATTCCTGTTGCTAAGCCAAATCTTTATTATGGTGTTTGTCATAGCCGCCCTGGCAAACTAAGACACCTTTCTTATAATAAACGGAAGTTGTTAGTATAATAGCTTTCAGTGAGTGTGAGTATTTCTTTTGATTATTGAACCTGCAGTTGGTTTTGGGAAACCCATGAACCTGCAACTAGTGTCAGAAATAGTGGCAGTTTTGGGAACTCCTATTTCAAACTTTGCGGCTTGGCTATCTCCAAGAAACCTAGAAGAGAAATTATCCTTCTCAGTTAAGAGAACTTGCAAGAGAGAGAGGCATAGTGATTATATTAGTCTGCCAAAGGGGTTCTAATGCAAAGTAACAGGAATTTATTGGCTTTATAAAAGGTATTAAGTTGGGGTAAAAGCATACAGTTACAAGACCATAAAAAGTCCAACTCAAGGTTGCTTTCTCACCAAGGTCAGTTGCCAAATGTTAAAGCAAGATGATTGCAGATCTCTGGCTGGTCTCTGCCTTCCCCTCGAGACTTCCTCTTTCTCTTGAGGCTCTGTGGGTCCAACCTCTTGAGGCTTTGTGCTCAAGTGATTCTGCAGTCCTCTCTCCTGGCATAGGGCTTGTTTCTTTCAGAGTCTCTTATATCAGTTTCAGCTGTACTGCTCTCTTCCCAAGGTCAGCTGCAAACTACAAGGCAAATGGCTCATCTTTCATGGGGGCCCCAGCCTTCTCCTTTCTGTCACATGGCAGGATAAAAAATAACAAAGTTCTCTCTTCCTGTGTGTCTGTCTGTGTTAGTGTCTGTTTATATCAGACCCACCAAGGGGACAGTGACTCAACCTGAGTCACACCTTACTGATGTGGTTGAAGCAAAAAGCCCTCAAAGGGGGATGGATGTGACTCAAATGGTTGGGCATCCATGTCCCATAGGGAGGGACCTGGGTTCGAACCCCGGGACCTCTGATAAAAATAAAGAAAAATATAGAAGGCTCACAGGCTGTCAGGCCCTGTGCATGGGTGTACCATCAGGCCCTGAGAGCAGGTGAACCCCTTAGGCCCTGCGCATGGGTGCACTGTCAGGCCTTGCCGAGCCATGCAGCAAGATGATGATGTAACAGGAGAGTGACACAAGGGATAGCCAAGATAAGACATGCCGAAAAACCAGAAACTAAGGTGGTGCAGGCGGTAGGACACTTCTCTCCCACATTGGAGGTTCTCAGGATAGAATCCCGGTGAAGACAGGAGGAAAAGGATGAGAAGAGAGGGCAGGAAACAGACACAGAGAATTGCCCAGTGAATGGACCCAAAAAGAGTAAAAACGGGGGAGGGGGGATGGCTTAAAATGGATAAAAGTAAATAAATAAAAATAAATAAATCTTTAAAAAAGAAACGCTCTCAAAGCAATCTTAACAGGTAATCTAATCAAAGGCCCCTCAAGTGAACTTAATATAATCAAGGATACTCACACCGAGAGAACAGATTACTTTGCAAACATAATCTTTCTGTTTTTGGGATTCATAAATAATATCAAACTGCCACAGTGATAAAGAACCAAAGAACCACTAAAGCTCCACCAAAGAGAGGAGTTAATTAAAAAAAATTTTCTGCCAAGTCCATGCAGCAGGACATCAGCTGATGATCAACTAGACCTTTCTTGCCCCTTTGCCATCCTCCGTCCTCTGTCCCAGTACTAAAAGGCCTGGCACCTTTTATCTAGCTGAAGGAAGCCATGTGAAAAAACAAGAGAAGAAGTCAACCATATGTGCCTTTCTCATTGCAGACTTCTAAACCTGATGCAAGCTTGAGCTGGGGAAGAGAAGAATTATCCTTAAATCATGTCCAGAATTTTAATTATTACATGGGACTGGCCATTTAAGTTTTTAAATTGATACTATTTTTATGACATCATCTCCTTGTACAATTTTCTGCTACCAAAGACTGATTAACAAAGCCTTGAACCTGCTAGAGTTCTATCCTTGTGTAGCAGACTACCTAACTCTGGTGGGTCTAGCTACATACCCCAGTGAAAGACATGTTATCAATTTTAATCCTTATTCCTGTGGGTGTGAACTTGTATAAATAGGACATTTTGAAGAAGTTATTTTTAGTTAAGATGTTATCCAATTGAATTGGGTAGACTTTAATACATATCACTGGAGTCCTTTACAAGCAGAAGAAATTTTGGCACAGTCAGTTAGAGAAAGCCACAGGGAGGAACCAGAAGTTGGATGTCAGGGGAACCCAGAATAACAGACACAAGGAGATAGAGATTGCCATGTGACCAAAGGCAGAGATGCAAGCGAAGGAACCCCGAGGATTGCAGCAAGGCAGCACCAGAACACTTCAGACTTTGGGGAGAAAGCATTTTCTTGCCAATGCCTTGATTTTGGACCTCAGCCCTCTGAAACGATGGGCCAATAAATGCTTCTTATCTAAGCCAACCCACTGTATGGTATTTGTCATAGTAGCCTGGCAGACAAAGATACCAACTGAATATATTTTAAAGGCATCATGAGGTACCAAAAATCAAACTACAATTTAAGTATATACTTGCAGAGCAGGTGTGGCTCAGTGGTTGAGCTCCTGCTTCATGTGTATAAGGTTCTGGTTTCAATCCCTGGTACCTCCTAAAAAAATTATATACTGTATCATGCCTGCGGATTCAACACACCTGATATAAAAATAATCTTTATTGTGTATCTCTATTTGATTGCTTCAGGTTTTCTTAAAAAAGGAGTTTCTAACACAAATAGTTAAGGAAGCAGCCCAAATGATTTGCAAGTTTGTGGGGAAATTTGGGAATGTGGGCTTTGAATGAGCTGGCCAGTGAAAAGACTGATTGGATGATTTATATATAGTCTTAGTACTGAAGATGTAATAAAAATATATGTTAGCTATTATAATACTTATGTATTTGAATGCCTGATATAAACCTATTCATTTTGCCATCCTTAGACATGATGGTAATACCCAATGATTTAAAAAGGAACAAATCAAGCAAACAAGAAGTACTAGCTCTCTTGTCTGCAATAGTGCATTTCTGAATTTCTTTACTTCACACCTGGATTTGAAGCATTAGGTGGCAGGGCCTTTGAGATTGTAGATCCTGACTGTAATTCTGAGTGCTATGGTTTAGACACCACTTTGGCAATTAGTAGAGCTTTCTTCCCAGTAAACAACAGTAATTATAATTAAGTTCAGTTTATATTATGTATATTTTGTTGGCAGTGCCATTATGTAAATGTTAACTTTATTAACTTAATATAGTTTGACTATGGTGTTACTGTAAATTAGAAGCAATTTAAATATTTCTTAAAACGTTGTTGTGTTGTACTTTTGCTGACCAATAAAGCATGAAAATGCATTTGAAGCACATTATTGAATAAAAACATAGTTATCTCCATTTCGCTTATGTTGATTGAGTGTTATTTTCTGGAAAACATTTTCATAGTTTGATTGAATTCTTTAAAATCAGGTTTAGCAAAAGTAAAAACCAATTAATTTGGATAGAATTTCATTTTTATTTGCAAATTTTATGCATGGCAGTTTAAATCACTCCATATATATTATACACATATATTTAGATAAATTCTTACATTAGGTAGTCTGCCATAATTTTACCTCTGTTCAACAAGTTACTTATTGCAAAAACATCTGATGGCAAGGATTCCTGAAATTATCTTGGGATTGGGGTAGGTAGATGTATTTGTTTGTAGTACATGGTTGAACTGTTGCTTTTGCAACAAAAGCAGAAGAATCTGTGGTATAGTTTATATTTAAGAATTGGGCAAGTTATAGTTGACCATTAGATATTGTTGAAGACATACCTCCTTGGTCATTGCCTGGGGTTGTGCTGGTTAAAATCTTTTGACCATTTTCTTCTTGGGATAGCTACCATTTTCTTGGTTTATTTGTAGTAGCTCTTTATATATTCTGGATCTGAAATCTGTCATAATTGTTAACAAACATTACTCCCAGGATATTGTCTTTTGACTCTGTATATGATGTCTTCTGTCAAACAGAAGTGTTGGTTTTGTTTTGTTTATAGTCAAATCTTTCTCCATTTTATTATGCCCTTTGGGGAGGTTTCTTCAGTACAAGATGTTTATAAAAATAGAGCAAGCAATTTATAAAAGAAATAAATCGGGAAGCGGCTGTGGCTCAATCAGTGGGGCTCCCGTTTGCCGTGTGGGAGGCCCTGGGTTTGGTTCCCGGGGCCTCCTGGTGAGGGCAGGCCCGCCTGCACGGCGTGGTTGGCTGACCCAGCCAGCGCGGGCAGCAAGGGGGAGATGGATGAATGAATAAATGAAATCTTAAAAAAAAAAAAAAAAAGGAAATAAATGGAGAGATGGGGAAACTGCTCCAGAGCCTCCTTCCCCTTTTAATTTATATACACAGACATATATTTATTTATTCAATACATATTTATTTTGCATGCATTCCATGTAAGAAATAAAACAAACAAATAGAAGATATAATCTTTACCATTGTGAAGCTTATTGGGCATTATAGAAAAATAAGTAGTATTTTTATAGTATAGTATTGTTGTGGATTGAATCTTGTCTCCCACAAAGACATGTTCAAGTAAGTCCTAACCCCTGGCCCTGTGGATGGGAACTCATTTGTGAATAGGATCTTCTTAGATCCTATTAAGATGAGGCCAAATTGAATCAGGGTAGGCCTTAATCCAATATGACTGGAGTTCTTACAAGCAGAGGAAATTTGGAACAGTAGTAGGAGCGAGGAGAATGCAGAGAATACAGAAGGAGACAAATGGCCATGTGATAGAGGGAGAGATTGAGTATGGATTGCCAGCAAGCCGCCAGCAGGACTAGAGACTTCAGGGAAAGCATGGCCTTGCCGACACCTTGATTTTGGACTTAATGCCTCCACAACTGTGAGACAATAAATTCCTGTTGTTTAAGCCACCCAGTCTGTAGTAATTTTACAGCAGCCTTGGCAAACTAAGACAAATATGATAAATGCTATATCTTAGGAACATCTACTGGATATCTGGATTTACAGGGGTTTGAAAGCCAAGATTTGATGGATGATTCAGAAATTGTTAGGCTGAAAGAAGCTGTGGATTTCAGACAGAAGTAACAGAATGTGCAGAGGCCTAGAAGCAAGAAAAACATGGGAGGGCTTTATAGATATGTATATATAGGTGGAAATATCATTTATCAATGTTAAATGGTTCCTGAAGTTATATTATGGCAGGGTCACAAAACCAGATGGACTGCACAAAGGTTGCTTATCACTGCATTTTATTTTTACCTAACCATCCTTTGAGAAGAGATAGTCATCTAAGCAATGAATCACTGAAAACCTGAGGAGGGAGCTTAAGTTAATAATCTGAAACTCAAGTGTGGCTGAAGGTTTTCAATTACGATACATGTCAAGATTTGGATGTGTTGGGGAAACAGCTCAAGCGAAGGATCTATGAGTGATGCAACCAATTTGTGGGTAGATGATTTTGTATACCACTCATATCTTTATCTATCTATCTATCTATCTATCTATCTATCTATCTATCTATCTATCATCTATCTATCTATCCACCTACCTACCTATCATCTATCATCTATCTTTTTATCTATCTATCATATATTTACCTTGCCAGATACCATGATTTCCAAATAAAGGGTGCTCTAGTATATTTAGTTTTATAATATTAGATCATCCTACTATTCTCTAATGCTTTATTTTGATGCTCTTCCTGGCATGTAGTAAACAGTCAATAAATATTAGTTACTATTATTAATTTCACCATTATTAAGACTAATCTATAATTCAAAGTAATTTTAAAATGGATCCATTTGGAAAGCCACAGTTGGAAAACACAGCAAATATAGTTAGCTCTTGATTCTTTTTTCTCTCTCCTATAGCCATTTTATTATTCATTATCATGTCTACACAAAGTGGATACAGAAAGATTTAAGTCAATTCTAGTGAAAGAGTAGTGTTGGGAGTTGCACAGTTTTGATTCCTCAAACAAGACTCAATTCTACCACCGTTCATAAACAGTGAGTGCTGGTGAATTGTACACCAGGGGACTTTTTAATAAAACTGCTGACAGGGGATGGTTCAAGTTAGAGGATTAAAACTGTTGCCTATGTCATTAGAATTAGATTGAACTGGATAAAATATTGAAGCAAGGCTGCTATTCTGATTAAAATATATTTAAGAAATGTATTCAAGGATGAATTCATGCAAGAATGTAAAGCCAGCTACATATGAGGAAGAACTGAAAGTCTCTGAAGGAAGAGGGAATATTATACAATGAAATGAGCAATGTTACAATATTTTGAGAGTGGATGAGAAAATACCTGGAACCTGGAGCTATTGAGAAGACAGAAAAATAGAAATGAAACAGAAAAAACCTTCCCAACCTCATATTTATCAATATAAGCAAAACAAAAAACAAACAAACAAAAAACAACAAAATCTTCAGAATTTCCAGGTTATGGAGAAGGAAAAAATTTACAAATTTATTTTGTATAAAATCAGAATTTAGGCAAGTATAAAAGTAGAAGAAATTTGTGGTTAGTCATATATGTTGTATTTATAGAAAACTGAATTTTATTTTTTAGGGAACCCTGCACAAGGTTTGCGAGGTAAAATTTAAGTGGTATTAATTTGTTTAACACATATTTATTGGGCACCTTCTAAGTATCAGGTATTAAGCAAGGTGCTGGGGATATAGCAGTCAACAATAGACAAACTGACCTTTTCTTCACGTGACTTACTGTCTAAAGGAGGAGATAATCATTAATCAAACAACTACACAAGTAAAATGTCAAAATATAACTGAGATAAATGCTACAAATGACATGTATAAATGCTCCTCTGAGATTGTTTAGTGGGATATTTGACCTGATTTAGGAGAAATGAAAGTTTCCTTATGGAAGTGTTGTTTTGGCTCAGATATGAATAATAAATAGAAACTAGATAAGGTGGGCAGACTGTGGGAGTGGGAAAGAGTGACCCAGAAGAAGAGAAGAGCAAATACAGAGCTCCTCTGCTGGAATGGAGTCTGAACTGTTCAAGGCATTGGAGTAGGTCATCATGGCAGAGTTCAGAGGGTGGGTGTGAGCACTGAACAAGATGAGATTGTAGAGCTAGATAGGGATCAATAATAAAACTCTTAATTTTAAGCTGGCAAATGGCTACCTGTAGAAAACCATTTCTCAGCGCCCTGGTGCCTACATTTTGACCAATGGTTTGTAAGTAGAAATACTAATTGTAACTTCCAGGAAGTGCCTTTGAAGTAAGAAGATACTTCCTTTCCCCTACCTAATCCTTCTTGTTGGTAGAAATTTGGAAAAATAGCTGGAGCTCAAGCAGCCATTTGGACCATGAAGTGACCTGGGAAAGATGTCCAATGGCAGAGCAACAGGAAATCTGGGTCTCTAATACTGCAGAGTATCATAATGGACCTGGCCTAATTGTAGACTGGCTGGAAGAGAAATTAAAATATTTATATCTCTTGTATAAACCAAAGTTATTTAGGTTTTTTTTTTTTCCTTCTTTCTTTCTTTTTTTTTTCTTTCTGTTACTCACAGACAATTTAATCCCAACGAATATTCCTGTGCTCCCAAAGGTCTAAATTAGCTTAGCTAAATTACAGAGTTCCTCAATTTGAGTGTACCCTACTGCCTCTTGTTCCTTCATGAATAGTTGGAGAGGGGAGATGTTTGCCAGCTAACATGAAATTCTACTCGGTTGCCTCCTTGGCTTCATTTTAGCACTGCTGTGAAGTAACTGATGCATCTTAGCAGGGTAGGCTACTTAGAAAATATATATATATATATGTTAGAACTGGACTACTATACATTACTTAATAAAATAATCCAGATATTCAATGTACATCTTTCAGTTTAGTAAAGCTTCTTTTCCTGAGTAGAAAACAGTATATTTTAGAGGAGTAGTATCAATCAAAGGGATCCAGGAATCCAGAAGAAAGTGTCTTAATTTCCCATCTGCTAGGACAAAAACCATACATTGGGTTGGCTTAACAATGGGGATTTATTAGTTCATGGTTTAAGAGGCTAGAAGCCTTGCTTCCTCCTAGAGTTGGTAGCATTCCGGCTGGCCAGCAATCCTTGGAGTTCCTTGGCTTTTCCATCACATGGTGATGTCCTCTCCTTTCTCTTTCCAGTTTCGTTGACTTCCAGCTTCTTTCTCCTCCAGTAACTTTCTCTTCAAAAGCCTCCAGTAATAGGATTTAGGATTAAGGTACAACCTCATTCAGTTGGGCCACACCTTAACATCTTCAAAAGGTCCTATTTATAGTGGTTCACATTACAGGAAAGGATTAAGATTAAGAACATTTTTTTTTTCCTGGAGTATATAACTCAATCCACCACAGGAGAAGTTTAATGCTCTTTCACTTAGTCTATGTGAATCCTGGTGAACTAATGGTCATACTTTGAAAGGCAGAAAGCCCTGGCTAAAGTATATTCTATGCAGCATAATTTCATGTGTCCCAGACTACACTTTCTTATGTTAAAGCTTATTTGTATATAAAGTTGACAGGCGTGTCGGGCATACAGGTGCTGCGATGCGCGGGCAAGTCAGGGACAGAGAGCTCTGTCTGCAGCTTGTCCAAACCTCTCTCCCGTTGTGATTTCTGTGGTAATTCTGAATGGTATCAACTAACGTGTCACCTCCCGGAAGATGCCTTTCCTGATCACTCTGTCTGGAGCAGCTTCTCTCATTCATTCTTTAGCACATAATTTTTCAGAAAATTTCCTGTTTGTTTGACCTTGTAAAATAATCTCTGTAAAAGTGGCCTCTTTGTTTCATTTACTGCTGTATCTCTAGCACCTGGCACTATGTTTGCATGGAGAATGTACACAGTAGATATTTTTTCCAAGCATACTTGAAGAATGCATGAACGAACAAATGGACTAGCCCCTTGACTACCTGTGCTGTCTGCCGTTCTCCGCTTTTGCTCTGGTTTTCTGGAGTGACATCTCCTGTCATGGCTGATGCCAAAATGATAGCTAAACCTCCAGGAGCCACCAGGGCAGGGCAGACGCAGAGGCAACCACAGATTTCTGAAGGGTGGGGGTGGTGCTTCATGACTATGCCCAGGGAAATGTCTCTGGGCACTCCTGAAGCTGCTGGTGCCTCGTCTCTCAGTGGATATCATACCTGCTGATACACTGTCTTCCAAACTACTGGAGGAGTAAGCTTTGAGCCTCATCAATGCAAGGCAACAATTGAGGTCTTGAAGGCTGAGTTGGAGACTAATCTGAGTGACAAAAACTCTTCTGTGTCCAGAATCACCCCACCACCCCATTTTGAAGCCAACTATATTCTCCCAGTCTTTTCCCAGAGGAAAATTCCTACCCAGGAGCATCTTGGTACTTTGTGTAAATAAATCCCTGCGGGGTCCATATCTATTCTCCAGACATGCCTGGAATCTACCCTAAATCATTTGTTCTTTATTCTCCAGCATTGTGTAGCTTTATTGCATATTTTCATTCAAGTTTTAGAAATAAAGACTTAAGAAGCAGAATTATATAAGCTACAACAGTCTAACATTTGTTTATGGGCAGGACAACCTTGACTTGTTCTATTTCTTCCCCCATGTGTGCAGGAATGGATCTAAGAAATGGGCCCCTGTTTTCAGTCACAGAGATAGCTCTCCTCATAAAAAGCTAGGGATCATTGACGACACTCTAATGCTTCTTGTTAATCTTCAACCTACTTGCTCCCCTGCTGCTTTTCTGTTGAGGATTACAAAGATTTCAGAATTCTCTCTCCAAATTCTAATCCACCATTTAAAAAAAATGTCCATTCCAACTATAACTTCAGTTTCAACATTGAGATCTGTTCAGAAGGTCACAAAGTGGTTGCTTTCTTATCACTAAAAAACCCCTGATCATTAAGGGAAAAAGGAAGACAAATATGGTTGAAGACTCGTTATTATTCCTGAGACCACAGGCTTTATTTTTGCAGAAAAACAATAACTTCTAATGGCCACTGGGGGTCCCCAGCAAGCTTTTTTAATACACCAGAGGCGCCATGCTCCTCAACCCCTTCCCTTGCGTCCCAGGGATGCCAGGGGCAAAAACAACATTAAGCTCTGACGTCAGCCAGCCAGGGAGCCTTGCTGTTGTTGCGCCTATAGGTCTAGCTAAGCCTCTGAGGAGTGGGGCCTTGTGCTTTCCCTGCCAGCCCAATTTTCAGCTTAAATCATTGCCCTAATGTTATATTAATGTGCTTTAGGTCCCTGGTGGGTAAAGTGGGTGGCAGGGGAACAGCATTTAATCTCCTTTGGAGTTTGGAATGTGCCTGACACTTATCTTGGGTGAATAAGAAAGTCTATAAACCTTGTAGCAGCTTGTAACTTTGGGGGCCTTCTCCTTATTTGGCAATCCTCATGGCAAAGTTATTTTTTTGCTGGGGACTAAAGGGAAGGAAACTAGCATTTATTAAATGGCTAATGTGTGCCATGCACTTTACGTTCATTATATTACTTAATTTTCAAAACAACCCCATGAGGTTGGGGTAATTGTTCCAAATGTTCAGAATAGGAACGAGGCACGTGGAGAAGTTAAGTAACTTGTCCACGGTAATACAGCTTACAAACGGGAAAGTTGAGCCCACAGTGCTGGGTCAATCTGGATCCACAGCCGTGCTAGGCTCTTTCCACTATACTCCTCAGCTTTCTAGTTTTACCACTAGGGCTTTTATGAAGGGGTCTATTGATAGTTTTACCTGAAGCTTAAAAATACATAACCAGATCCGTATCTATTTGGGCAAAAGGACACTTTTCTGGCTAATAAAATTTGCCTAAATTTAATCAAGTACTTATTAGACACCTTTTATCCACCAGGCACTACTACGCTTGCTGCAGATTCAGTTGAGGGTCTCCTTTGCTTCATTTAGCGTAAGTAAAAACATGCCACTGTTGCAGAAAAGTATTATTTTTGAGCCAGATTATATTGGCTGTTACTAAATCAAGTAAATAAAGAGAAAAGGAGAACAATTATCTGATGAGTTGCTGCTGAAGAGAATCTTGTGATTATTTATCACATCACCAAATAAAGGGTAGCTTGACAAATGAAGAAGACTACTGAAAAAGTGCCAGTCAATACTCTCCAGAAATATTTTTTTAAAAAAGCAAGGTTCTATTTTAATCAACTTTGTGTCTCAGGGCCTACTCAGTACCTGGCTCAGAGTAGGCCCTACATAAATGCTGAACCAAAGTGAGATGATCTTTATGAAATGTTGATGGGCCCACAGGGTGCTTCCAGACTCCCTTCAGTTGAAGCTACGTATGTGTGGACTCAATTCTTCTGTTCTTCAAATAGAAGCTTAAGATCAGAAACCAAACCTAAAGCCTTCAATACCACAATGCCCTCTCTACTGTATTTTCCCACATTATTAACAGAGTGAGGCATTTGCCTATTATTAGCCACCCAGGGTTTACATATTTATGGGAAATGTGCTTCATCCCCAATTATTACACCTTCCACATGATCTAGGCTTACTGTACCGTGAGCCCCAATACAGTGGATTTGTTAAGGTGAAATGATTCTGGAGTCTCACCGGGAGGTCCCGGGGATCGAACCCAGGTCCCTCCATATGGCAGACGGACGCCCAACCATTTGAGCCACATCCGCCCCCTCTGGAGTCTCTTAAATGAAGCATCTTAAGTGTCTCCCCACTGCTGGAACATTGAGGGAGGGAACTAGAGGCAGAAGGGTTGATGGCCAAATATAGATTATGAAATTTGTAGTAACTTGCACATGCCTGAAAGCTTAACCATGGTTATCTTAGGAGAAAGTGATAATGATATAATTTATTTGTGCTTATGTTACCATCCTTCCTCCAAAGGCATTTTTTAAAAAAATATATATATATTTTTAATAAGATGCTTAGATTACATAAATGCCACACAAAAATTACAGGAATTCCCATGTTCCCCACATCCCACACCTCTCATAACATCCCACATAAACATCTTTCATTAATGTAGCCCATCACCTTAAATGGATATACGCACCTTGGGGCCTTGCCACCAAGCACGGACCATAGTTCACATTGTAGACCCCACCTTCTCCCACACAGTTCTGCATGTTATATGCTGATGTAAAATGCCCTATATCTGTCGTTGCAATGTTACTCAGGATAATTCCCAAGTCCTGAAAAAGCACCTGTATTACAACTGCTTTTCCCTTCCTGCCCAAAAGCGTCCAGTGGCCACTGGCTCCACCTCACTGTTGTAATTTCTTCCATTGCTTGAATCACATTATGTCTACAACAGAATACCATTAAGTCCACTATAGTCTATAGCTCTTCCCCCAATCCTGAGGAATTTGGGATGGTGATGTCCACTCCACCTCCAAGTGAGAGGGGGCTTATATCCCATGGATACGGTGGATGAGATTATCCTGCCTGCAGCTGTAGGCTCTCTCCATTCCCTGGGATGGCTGTTGTCCATCACCGTCTCCTCACCAGGTGACTTGGGTGAGCCCATTGAGCTGTAGAGTAGGAGTTGCAGCTCCACCAAGATTCCAGGCACAGCTGGCACATAGGCAGGCCAGAGGCTCCAGTCTCTGGAAGTACACCTACAAACTCCAGCATCACATGTAGGTTTGAATAGAAGGGACTGATGGACCATGTGCAGGGAGGACTTATTTGAGTCCAACTCTGTCACTCTCAGGAGTACAGATTCCAAAGTAGAGCCCACTGATAAGGCATCAATCTCTGGGGCTATCCCACCTTATATAGGACCTGGGTGTCTCCAGAGCCCTCCAGAGCCCCTCTGTGTGGGGTGATATCCACTTTGGTGTTCTATGAGATCCTACTGAGGTGTGTGTAAACGTTACCTCTGGGGTGACCTCCCGACTCTCTTTGAAGTCTCTTAGCCACATGAACTCATTTGTCTTTACCTTTTCCCCCTTTTATTCAAGGTCTTTTTCCAGTCGTGTTGCCAGTTGGCACTTGGTATTAATCCCTCGTTGCCAGGGAGGCTCATCCCCGGGAGTAATGTCCCACATTGGGGGGAAGGTAATGCATTCATATGCTGAGTTTGGCTTAGAGAGAGGCCACATTTGAGCAACAAGGAGGCTTTCAGATGGCAGCCCTTAGGCACTCCATAACAGTAGGCTAAGTTTCAATTACAAGAGCAAAGACTCACAAGAGTAGTCATCAATTAAAAAAAACACATCAGTGGGTCATCCTATTTTGACAGGCACTGTCCCTACACTCAGAGGACTATTGCTGCTCCCTTGGAGAATGTGGCAGAGCTCTCCAGGCTGGGAATTCAGTATTCCTTCATTTATTGAGTGATTGTCTACCCATCGTGACCATGCGCCATCCCTTGATCATTTGAACAATTTTATATATCTTTCATTTATATTCAGATGAACTTCCTCCCATGAATTCCCCATCCCAGACACCCCCCACCAATGATCCTCTGCAGCCCCCATTGTAACCCTTCTGTGATCTAAAGCTTCCTTGAAGATGAAGCCCATATAATAACCAAATACAATTAATAGGAAAATGAAATAATAATGATAAGCTTAAATGCAAGAGATAAAATACAAGGAAACTCAGGAAAAAAAATCTAAAAATAAAATATAATTAACAGATTGGGACATTAAAAAAAATGGGAAAAAACAAAAAAAAATTTTTAAATTATTTTTTGCCCTTGTATCACTGCATTATCGGATGTCCAGTGTGTACCGTGACACCTCCCCCCTCTCATTCCCCAGTGTCTCCCAAATTTTCATTTAATTTTCAAAGATAGGTTTAGGTTACAGCAAAGTCACACATGGAATATTAGAAACTCCCACATACCCAACCTCCCTCTCCCTTCCCCACCCTATATTAAAACCTTTTTGTGTGTGTGTGTGTGTGTGTGGATGGTAGCTTTGTTATAACTGTTATACAGATAGTGAAACACAGCTACTAAACATTGTCAATGGTTTACAGTATAGTTTACAATTTAAACGGTACAGTTTAATAATTTTTGATGGTATTTACCCTGTCCTGTGTCCATTACTGTAAGGTAATGAAAAACATTTCCCATGATCACTAAATATACCCTGTTTGATCTTTTCTGTTCCTTCTTCCCCATCCCCCTGGGGCATATGACACTCCCCTGTCTTGACTCATGGGATGACAAGATTCACAGTTACATGCCCTGGGTATTCTAACCTGTCCTTCTTAATCTACCCACCTGTCAACCCTGCACCACCAAACCCAGTAATATCACTACCCACCTGTCCTGTCCTTCAAAATGCAACTATACTCTGTCACTTTACCATAGATTATGTCCATATGCGTGAAGGCTCACAACCTTCTCTTCTCTTTCTCTCCCTTGTTAACCTATCACCGTGTGGGTCTCCACTCCCCGACACAACACCTTATGACAGGATGAACACTCACACATTCCCCAGAAGCCTACTCCAGGTGCACCCCTTCTTGAATGCCCCCCAACCTATACCCTAAACCAGTGACACTACCTTGTCATACTGCCGTAAGAGCATTCCCACTCCTGCACTTTCAACATCATACCCACAAATCCCATGTTCTCCTAGTCCCTCTCCCAACTGTCCCCCCAGTATCCTGGGTATTCTAACCTGCCCCCTCCAAAGGCCTTTAAAATGAACTCAACACTGCCTTATGAAATAAATAAGCCAGGACTTTTTGTAAAATTCTTAAAGTCCCCCTTGCAAAGGAAAACCAAGTAGAGAAAGAAAAAAGATTTAAAAAAGACTCTGGCTCAGTGTTAGACAAAAATAACAGCTACAATTTATTGGCTATCTATTATGAACTGGTCTCTTTGCACAAATCATTTCTTAATTTTCCCCAATATATTTTCAAGAAAGATTATGCCTCCGTGTTTTCCACAGAAGAGGAAGCTGAGGCTTAGGTTGCTAGGAAGTGATGGAGCCAGGAATCAAACCTAGTTTTATCTGTCCCCAAATCCTATGTTCTTTCCACCTTCCAGGCCAAGGTACCTTGTGAAGACAATCTCCAAAACCAAATGTGTTCTCACAGGACAAACTCCCACTGGTGGACGTGGGAGAGGTTCGCAGTCAATGCCCTTGTGTAAGAGCCCATCCATTCTGATTTCAAGAGAACTGTTCAAAATAAAAAGAAAAAAGAAAAAACAATTAAAAAAAAAAAAAAAAAGAGAGAGCTGTTCAGTCCTTGCTCCTTACTTTCTTTGTCATCTCCCAATCCTTAGCCAGAGACCTTAAGTATGCATCTTCTATTTGTGACTCACTCTTCTTTCTGTTTTTCTCATTATTAATAAAAATAGCTGACAAAACAAACAGTGGAATAACCCACAAAATATGAATGAGCAACACATACCCACAGGTTCTCTGTCTTTTGTTTTTGTTTTCTTTCCCATTTTAGACTCTCTAGGTGGTTGGTTAAAGCTACCAGAATATATTTTACTTGCTTTCAGGATCTGGCAGAAAATTGTTATGTTGTCTTGGAACTTGTGCCTGTTGTTTATCCCATACTCCTAACTGGCATGAGGTGAGCTCAGGAATAAGAAAATGGACAGTTGTTTGTATAACATTTCCATAGAGAGGAAGTTATTATATGACACTCAAATGGAGTTGTTCTCCTGCTTAATTCAGTATGGTTCTGTATGCCAAAGCTCACCTCTCAGCTCTGGAACCATGAGCCCCCATTCTCTCATTCATTTTGGCACCCTGTTTCCCCCCTTAACCTTGTGAATTTATTTATTTAGTATTTTTCTCTTCATATGCAGTAAGCTTTCTTATAGTGGGGACCAAGTTTCTTAACTGTTTTGATCCTATTTCCAGTGGTAACTGGTTTTTGTCCAGGGGTAGTGAGGATAATATGAAGAACATAAATAGATTGGTTATATTTCAAGTATCTGACAAGGAATTTGGACTTTATCTTATAGTGCAATGGTTCTCAACCTAGTTTTCCTACTCCAGAATGCAAAGGATGTGATACCCGCCAACCAGTAATTATTATTCTCTTCTTGAGTGTGTGTGTCTATGGGGGGATGCAAGGGGGTTGAAGAATCTAGAAGGAAGAATCTAGTTAGAATCTTCAAAAAGAGTATCATCTAGTTAAAAAAAAAATCCTTTATTGATTGTGAAATCCATCCTCCCAGGCCCCACCAAGAGCACTGAAGAGACTGAAAGTTTTAAGTGAGAGCATGGAAAGATGAAGAAGCATTTTTGGAATGACATTGTCAGGTATACAGCATGAAATCAGAGACAGGAAGAAATTTCAGTCAATTTGTTTTAATGCAATAAAAATCTGGGCTAATTGTGGATACAGGGCTACAAAGGAAGGGTAGATGTGAAAAAAAAATTTTTTTTTTTAAAGATTTTATTTATTTATTCATTCATCCCCCCCTTGCTGCTTGTGCTCGCCAGGTCAGCCAACCACGCCGTGCCGATGGGCCCGCCCTCACCAGGAGGCCCCGGGAACCGAACCCGGGGCCTCCCATATGGCAAACGGGAGCCCCACTGATTGAGCCACAGCCGCTTCCCTGAAAAATATTTTGAAGGAAGAATTGATAAGAGGAAGAAATGAAGAGTTACTATCAACTTTAAAGAATTTGAGCTGCACTGATGGAAGAAAAACAATTCCACTAAAACAGGGTAGCAAAATGAAGGTAGTCAAATGAAAAAGCCAGTTTAGGGCAGAAGAATGATGAGTTCCTACCTTTTTCTTAACTTGGTGTCAGTTAGAATTAACTCTTATATTTTCATTTTTACAAATAGTTTTTTTGGTAATAGTTTATTTTTAACTCTTAGGAAATGAAACTCAGAGAAGTGCACAAAACAAAAATATACAGCACAACGAACTATCTCAAAGTTTGCAAATAGTTTTTGAATCAAGTATTCCTCCTCACAAATTTACTTTTTGGGGAGTTTAGTTTGCTGTACAAAATAATTTGCTGGTAACACAACCTGTCTTTACACATGTTGCTTTCTTTTTGAATTACGAAGATTTCCTGTATTTTCCATGTAATCTTTCTTTGTTGGGTGTAAACACATGAGAGCTTATCCTGTACAGAAGTATGTGTAAGTGATGACAGTTTGAGCAGGTGGAATTAGTCAAATTCTCTTATGTTCAGATTCATATCTATAGATCAGTTACTATAACCCAGATTTCAGGTCCTTCCTTTAGTGTAAACATATCCTATTGATTAATATGGTAATATTCTCCAAAGAAAGCTGTCAACAAATCTTCCCCTTCATCTATACACATGCCATTTTGTCCATCAAGAGATGGATTGTATTTCCTGTTCCCTGAATCTTGACTGGTAATGTGACAGGTGTCAGTCTGCCAATTCTGGGTCTAGCCTTTAAAAGACCTAGAAGCTTCTGTTTTTTGTTATCTTAGAACTCAGTTACCATGCTGTAAGGTACACCAGGCTATCCTGCCAAAGAGGAAGGTCATGATGAAAGACCTTTGGACATCTGAAAGCATGTAGAAAGAGAAGACCATATGAAGGAGAATCAAGATGCCCCAGCTAAGAGCCAGCATCCAAATCCCTAGATATATGTGTTAGACCTTCTTGGACCTTAGCCCAGCCCCTCTTGCCAGCTGAATGTGGCTTCATGAGTGACTTCAGCCAATACCACGTGGAGCAGAGGAACTGCCCAGTCAACTGTCAGAATTGTGAGCAATAATAAGTAGTTGTTTAAGCCACTAAGTGATAGGGTAGTTTGTTACAAAGCGATTGTTAATTGATACGCTTATGTACTTAAAGTTCTTTTCAGTCATGTAATAAGTAATAGATAAAAATAAATATGCTATGATGCAAGATATTAAAACATGCATTTGAGAAACCCTATATAAGAGCTAGAGTATTTCCAGAACTGTTGAAGTTAAATCTTTGGCCCATTCAGAGATAATCACTGCCTTAAATTTCTCTATTGATTGTTCTCTTGCTTTAAAAAATAGCATCATCATTTATCTATCAGCAAATAACATGTTCTTTTTATTTCTTTGTTTTTGAGCTTTTAAAGGGTGGTATACTATACAGAGTCTTCTATGCTTTGCTATTATATTTCTAAGATTTAGCTACACTGTTGCATGTAGATATTATTCATTCATCTTCACTGCTAAAGGAATTCCTTTGTATGAGAATACCACAATTAAACCAAAGGATCTTTGGATTGTTTCCAAGTCCTTGCCATGACATACTGCATGGCCATGACTTATTTAAAAATATTTTTACATTTCCAAGTATATGCGGTTTTAACATTTAACTTTTTACTATTGATTTCTCACTAAATTGCAATGTGGTCAGAGAACATGATCTGTGTGATACTGATTTTTTAAAAAAATTCATTGATATTTGCTTTATGGCCTCATATATGGTGACTTTTTATAAATGTTCTCTGTAAACTTGGGAAAGATTTATTCTTTCTAATTGTATGGTGCAGAGTTCTTCTCATTGCCATTATGTTAAGATTATTAATTATACTCTTCAAATCTTTATATCTTTACCTCCTGCTACCTTTTCTTTTGGCTGACAGCCCTATCAATAACTGAAAAATATATGTTGAAATCTCCCACTATGTTGATGGCTTTGTCACTTTCTCCCTGCAGTTCTAGTAATTTTAGCTTCATATATTTTGACTATTTTATTAGGTGCCTACAAGTTTAAAATTGTAAATTTCTATTGACTTGGTTTTTAAAAAATAATTCTGTAGTCTCTTAACTATAATAATCCTTCATTTTCCTTGAATTTTTCTCTGATATTACTATAGCTAGATTTCAATTGGTTATTATTTGCATGTTATACCTTTTTCTATCTTTTTACTTTCAACCTTTCATTATCTTTATACTTTATATATCTCTCTTGTAATCCAATTGAACAATTTCAGCCTTTGGTGAGTCCAGTTCCTTTACATTTACTGTGATTACTGATATATTTAGATTTGATATCATCAGCTTATTCTTGTAATTTGTATTTGACCATCTTTTTTATGCTTTTCCCTCCTCCTTCGTTAACTTTTCGAATTTTTAAAATGTTTTTCCTAATTCTATTTTCCAGTGGTACCCTTGAATGTTTATCATGCATACTTAGCAACCTAAATTAAGACCTAAAATTAATCAGTAGCTTAACCTGCTTCTAATAAGATGAAGAGGTAAATACTTAAATACTTAAAATCCAGTAACATCCACGTCACTTTAATTCAGTATTTTATTCATATTTTTAAAAACCTACCAATTATTTATTATCATTTTATTTATTTATTTTTTTTATTTACCGGGAGGTCCCGGGGATCGAACCTGGGTCCCTCCATATGGGAGACGGACGCCCAACCAGTTGAGCCACATCCGACCCCCTATTATCATTTTAGATATTGTTTCCATTTACCTAATAACCTTCTTTCTTGCATTTTAGCCCTTCATTTTGGGGTAATTTTTTTGTTCTTTTTCAAGACTTCCTATAAGATAATGTTTTAGTGAAGGTATGTTGGTGGTAAGTTCATTCTGTTTTTGATTATCTCAAAATGTCTTTATTTTGTCTGCTTTCTTTAAAGTTGGGATGGACTGGTTCATAGTTCTATGTTGACAATTATATTCCTTCAGCACTTTGAAAATTATTCTATTATACTGGGCTTCCATTGTTATTGTTGATAAATCTCTTGTTAGTGGGTTTTCTCTGGCTACTTTTAAAATTCTCTCTTTGAGTTTTGTGTTCTGAAGTTTCACTATAATATGTCTAAAAAGTATTTCTTTTTATTATGCTTTATATTCATTATGCTCTGTTTGCCTGTATATTCTTGTTTTTTATAGGTTCTGAAAAATTTCCCTACCTCTCTAAATACTGCCTTTCTTCCAATTTCTGCTTTGGAGACTTGAATAAGCTATAAATTAGAATTTCTCTTTCTATCTTCCATGTTTCCTAAATTCTCATATGTTCATATTTTTAATCTCATTCCTTCTCTATGCTCTCTTCTGGGTAATTTCTTCAGATCTATCTTCCAGATCACTAAATCGCTCTTCAGCTATTCCTGTTTGCTGTTTAATGTAATTATTGACTTTATAACTTCAATTATTATCTTTCTTATTTCTAAAAGTACATATTTGATACTGTAACAATTTTTTCTGGTTGGCTTTGAGAGTCTTATTTTTTCTTCATTTTGAACTCCATCTTTTAGTTTTTAAACATTTCATACACAATTACTTACATGCTCTATCTGGTAATTCTAGTATCTGAAGTTCTTGATATCCAAATCATTTATTGTTGTTTTTTGGTAACTGTCATGCATAGTGGCTTATTTATTTGTGTTATTTGTGTTTTTTTTTTTTTTTTTTTAATTAAAAAAAATTGTGAACTGGTATTTGTTTGATCTTTATCTCTGGAAGTCCTGAGGGTCAAATTTGGAATTGCTTTCCTTTAGCTTGGATCCAGGGGGTCCTGGAGATATGGGATTAGTTGAGACCTTTACCCAGGACAGTCAGATTTAGCCATCTGATCCTTGGCTTTCACTGAAATAATCCCATTTCAGTTTACTATTCTTTATTATTCTCTTTTGGCCCTCCACGAGTTGTCTTGCTTTGTTTTTTCCCAGCAGTGCTTTAAATGGCATGTTTCTTTGTGTGTGTGTGATTTACCCAAGATCTAGTTATACTGTATTAGGGAGACCCTTTATAGCATCTATCTGTTAGAATGCCAGGAATGGAAGTAATACATTACTATTATTGTAGGCAGAATTCTAAGGTGATCCCCAGTGACCCATATCTCCATTTTATCCCCTCCTCTTGAGTGTGGTCAGGATCTCTGAATATGATGGAATATCACTCTAATGGTTGGCTTACTAATCATTTGATTTTGAGTTAATGAAAAGGTTATTCTAGGTGGGCCTGGCTTAATCAAGTGAGTCTGTGAAAAAGACAGATTTAAAGAAGTTGGAGAAATTTTCATGCTAACTTTGAAGAATTAAGGTGCCATGTTATGAGAGGGCCATGTGGCTAAGATCTGAGGGCAACCTCTAGATAATGAATGACAGCTAAAAAGAAAATGGATACTTCAGTCTTACAACTGAAAGAAACTGAATTCTTTCAACACCTGAATGAACTTGGAAGAGACACTGAATTCCAGATTAGAATGAAGGCTGGACAATAACTTGATTTCAGTCTTGTTAGACCCTGAGAAGAGAACCTGGATATTCTGTTCCCTGACTTCTGACCTACAGAAACCATTAGATAGAAATGATGAGATAATAAATGTGTATTGTTTAAGCCACTAAGTTCCCAGTAACTTGTGCAGCAATAGAAAACTAATATAATTCTCAATAATTATTTCTTTAAGCTGTGGTTATCAATCAGAAATTAATATAAATTAATGTCAGAAACTAATATAAATTTACTCATATTTTAAACGTACTTTTTTTTTGTAATTATGGAAGTGTTCAAGATAAAATTCTTACAAATGTCTCCTAAATCCTTTAAAAATTATCATAAAAATTCTTACAGTTACATGATTTATCTTATTATTTGCAGTTTATGTCATATATTACTTTCAAGTACTTAAAACAGTAAGCCTTCAAAAGAAATAATAATTAAACAATATTTTATATGATTCTATGATAGGTATCTCAGAAGAAGCTTTATAAATATCAACTTACATGAGGATGGACAATAATATTTTGCCTCATTTTGATATAGCAGTGAAGACAGATAGCATATAATTATTTTAATAAATGTGTTAAAATCAAATTAATACATTTACATAGTTTAAAAAAAGTATAGGTAATATCACAAGGTTTATAATTAAAATCAACAATTTCTTAGTCACTTGTTTCCAACCCCCTAACTTGGTTCTTGGAGGTTTCTACTTTCTTTCCATTAATTTTTTTGTAGTTACTTGTATTATTCTATATAGTATGCTTTGATTGATTTTTCCTTGACATCAATTTAGACATTGTCTCTGGGCTTCCGATTATAATAGATGAGGATTTACCTCTCTTACCAACCCACAGACTTCATGTTCATTGTCCTAATATGTTTGTATCACTAATTTTAGCTAAATCAATAAGCAGTGCTTTTTGTGACTGCAAAAATACTGTTATTTGTATAGCCAAATAGAACTCTGATTACGTTTTCTATTTTTTTTTTTTTTTTTTTTGTATAGGGCTGATTGTAGATCCCTCTCAGTTCTCCTGACTCACAAACTAGTAATACTTCAGAAATGGAGAAAGAAATGTATTTATTCATAAATAAAAACAAAACATAATGACACACATATCCAATTTATATACAAAACTATAAATCCAGGCTATGCAAGAACAGGCAAATCACATAAATGAATTAAATATCCAGATGTAATACAATAAGGAGGAATGGGGTTTGGGAAAACTTGGAGAGTACATGACAGAAGAGGGCAATCATACCCTTTTTCAGATGATTGCAGCCATTAGGAATGTTGGCTAAGGGTTTTGAGATCTGATGTTTTTCATAAGAAAGGTAAGAAATCTGGATTTTAAAAAAAAGTTATGGCAGACTTCTGGGAAGATGGCAGACTAGTAAGACATGGGACTCTCCTCCTCCAGAAAAATAGCTAGAGAACAAGCTGAAACAACCCAGAAAAAGATTTTCTAGGGTTTAGGACAACATGTGAAAGCTGGACACTGCCCAGAGGAGAGAGGGACAAAGGAGGGAAATCATGAGTTGAAACCAGCGGCTGCTGCTGCCAGCACCATCTTTCACACTAAAGACACTTTAGAATTCTCGGGGCTCTGGGCCTGTGACTACAGACAAAGGGCACTCCAGGGAACTACCACCCTAAGAAAGGGGAAAGAGAGGGACACAGTCTAAGGCTGACTCAGCTACTGACCCACAAATTTGGTCTGCTGTGTCCCAGGCCAAGTGGGACCAAACACTGTGGTTTGCCCTGGGAGCTGGCAAAGGACTGGAGAAATCCGATCCTCGCAATCTCCCTCTCTTCTAGCTGGGACTAATTGTTGAGGATTCCCCAGGAAAAGGGATAGAGAGGGACACAGACTAAGGCTGACTCAGCTTTTGACTCACAAATGTGGTCTGCTGTGTCCCAGGAGCCCTTCAAGGCCAGGTGGGGTACTGCCATTGTTTGCCTTGGAGCCTATAAGGGGCTAAAGATATACAACCCTCCCAATCTCTTCCTCTACTAACAGGGACTGATTGTTGAGGACTCAGAGGGGAGTGGAAATAATTCCAACCTGGAAAAATGGAGGGGGCTGCCAGAGAAGGCTGGAGAACTATCTCAGAGAAAGTTTGAAATACAAGGCTCATAGCCTCCAGACAGGAAGCTCTATCACATTGGTCCAGTCTTTTTCCAGCCTCTATAGCCTCCCTCACCAAGGCCCTAGGAAGTGACTCTACAACCAATTACTGGGTGCAGTGCCCAGTTTTGAGTAACCAGCAGGACAATCTTAACAATCCAGGTCAAGTTAAGAATCAAAGATCAGTGGTAACACACAGCATCTTGCCACCAAATCCCTACAAAAGAGAAAGAAATTGAGCATCTGAGTAAACTACATCCTAATCAGATGCCTAGACATGAGCCAAAAATTACGAGCCACACTAAGGAAATAGAACACATGGCCTAAGAAAAGGAATATATTAAAGCCCCAGAAGAGATGCAGAATTTGAGAGAACTAATCAGCAAGATGCGCACAAATTTGCAAAATCAAATTGATGAATTGAAAGACAACATGGTTAAAGAGATAAATGACATCAAGAAGACATTGAGCAAGCACAAAGAAGAATTTGAAATTCTAAACAGAAATGCAACAGAGCTCATGGGAATGTATGACACAATAGGGGAGATCAAAAACAAAATTTGAGGCATACAACAGCAGACTCGAAATGATAGAAAAAAGAATAGGTGATACCAAAGACAGAAGAGCTAAAATTGAAGAGAGAAAACAGCAGAGAGAGAAAAGAATGCAAAAAATTGAGCAGGGTCTCAGAGAGTTGAATGACAACACAAAACACAACAACATACATGCCATGGTAGTTTCAGAAGGAGAAGAGAAGGGAAAGGGGGCAGAAAGAGGAAATCATAGCTGAAAATTTCCCAACTCTCATGAAAGAAATGACCTTACATGTCCAAGAAGCACACTGTACCCTACTCACAATAAATCTGAATAGACATACTTGAAGACACATACTACTTAGGATGTCAAATGTCAAAGATAAAGAGAAAATTCTCAGAGCAGCAAGGGAGAAACAAACAATCACAAGAGATGTCCAGTAAGACAGCACAGATTTCTCTTCAGAAACCATGGTATGATACAATTAGGATAACGAAAGAGAAAAACTGCCAGCTGAGAATTCTTTATCCAGCAAAATTGCCCTTCAAATATGAAGGTGATAATAAAATATTCACAAACAAACAGAAACTAAGAGAGTTTGCAAAAAAGAATCCACCTTTGCAGGAAATATCAAAGGAAGCCTTAGAACCTGAAAGAAAAAGACAGGAAAGACAGGCTTGGAGGAGAGTATAGAAGAAAGAAATAACATAAAGGATAACTGAAAGAGTAAAAAGACAGACAAAAATAAGATATGACATATGAAAACCAAAGAATAAAATGAAAGAAGTAAATAGTGAATTTACAGTAATATCATTGAATGTGAGTGGATTAAATTCCCTAATCAAAAGATACAGGCCGACAGAATTGATAAAAAAACATGAGCCATCCATATGCTGCTTACAAGAAACTCAACTTAGACCCAGGGATACAAACCAGCTGAAAGTGAAAGGCTGGGAAAAGATACTCCATGCAAATAGTAACCAGAAAAGAGCAGGGGTAGCTATACTAATATCAGACAAAACAGACTTTAAATGAAAAAAAATTATAAGAGATACAGAAGGCCATTATATATTAATAAAAGGGACAATGCATCTGGAAGATATAACAATTGTAAATATCGATGCATCTAACTGAGGTGTCCCAAAATACATGAGACAAACTCTGGGAAAACTGAAAGGAGAAATAGACATCTGTACAATAATCATTGGAGACTTCAGCATTCATCAACAGATAAAACAACTAGACAGAAGATTAACAAGGAAACAGAAAACTTGAACAGTGTTATAAATGAGCTGGATCTGACAGACATATACAGAGCATTGCACCCCACATCAGCAGGTAAAAACATTCTTCTCAAGTGCTCATGGATGTTTCTCCAGGATAAACCACATGTTGGGTCACAAAACTGCTCTCAATAAATTTAAGAAAATTGAAATTATATGCAGCATTTTCTCTGAATATAATGGAATGGAGGTGCAAATCAATAATAGACAGGAAAAAAGTAAATTTGCAAATATGTGGAGGCTGAACACACTCTTAAATAATCAATGGGCCAAGGAAGAAATTGCAAGGGAAATCAGTAAATATATTGAGACAAATGAAAATGAGAATACAACATACCAAAACTTATGGGATACAGTGAAGGCAGTCTTGAGAGGGAAATTTACTACAGCCCTAAATGACTGTATTAAAAAAGAAGAAAGAGGTAAACTCAAAGATTTAACTGAGCAACTACAGAAACTAGAAAAAGAACAGCGAACCAATCCCAAAGCAAGCAGAAGGAAAGAAATAATAAAGATTAGAGCAGAAATAAATGAAATAGAGAACAAAAACAACAACAATAACAACAAAAAAATAGAAAAAAAATCAACAAAATCAAAAGCTGGTTCTTTGAGAAGATCTATAAAATTGACAAACCACTAGCTAGTCTGACAAAGAAAAAAAGAGAGAAGATGCAAATAAATGCAATCAGAAATGAAAGGAGGGAAGTTACAAATGACCCCACAGAAATAAAAAGAATCATAAGAGGATATTATGAGAAACTGTATGCCAACAAACTAGACAACCTAGATGAAAAGGACAAATTCCTAGAAATGCACAACCAACCTACACTGACATTACAAGAAATACAAGAATTTAACAAACCAATCACATTTAAGGAGATTGAATCTGTCATCAAAAATCTCTTAGCAAAGAAAAGTCCAGAGCCAGATGGCTTCACAGGTGAATTCTACCAAGCATTTCAAAAAGAATTAACACCAATCCTGTTTAAACTCTTTCAAAAAATTGAGGAGGAGGGAAAATTACCCAACACATTTTATGAAACCACCATCACCCTCATACCAAAGGCAGATAAAGATACTACAAGAAAATTACTGACCAATCTCTCATAGATGCAAAAATTCTCAACAAAATACTTGAAAATTGAATCCAACAGCATATCAAAAGACTTATACATCATGATCAAGTAGGATTTATTCCTGGTATACGAGGCTGGTTCAACATAAGAAAACAATCAACATAGTACACCACATCAACAAATTGAAGGAAAAAAACAAATGATAATCTCAATAGATGCAGAAAAGGTATTTGACAAAATCCAGCATCCTATTTTGATAAAAACACTTCAAAAGAAAGGAATAGAAGGAAAATTCCTCAATATGATAAAAGTATGAAAAATCCACAGCCAACATCATACTCAACGGGAAAATGTTGAAAGCTTTCCCTCTAAGATTGGGAACAAGACAAGGTTGCTCACTGTCACCATTGTTATTCAATATTGTACTAGAAGTTCTATCTTGGGCAATTAGACAAGGAAAAAAAAAAGTTAAAAGCATCCAAATAGGAAAAGAAGTAAAACTCTCACTGTTTGCAAATGACATGATTCTGTTCTTAGAATATCCTGAAGTATCCATGACAAAGCTACTTGAGCTAATAAATGAGTTCAGCAAAGTGGCAGAATGCAAGATCAACATGCAAAAATCAGTAATGTTTTTGTACACTAGTACTGAACAATCTGAGGAGGAAATCAGGGGGAAAATTCCATTTTCAATAGCAACAAAAAGACTCAAATACCTAGGAATTAATTTAACCAAAGAAGTATAGAACCTATATGCAGGAAACTACAAAACAATGCTAAAAGAAATTTAAAAAGACCTAAACAAATGGAAAGACATTCCATGTTCATGGACTGGAAGAATAAATATCGTAAAGATGCCAATCTTAACCAAACTGATTTATACATTCAATACAATACCAATCAAAATCACAACAGCTTACTACAGAGTTAGAGAAGGCAATTGCCAAATTCGTTTGGAGGGGTAAGTGCACCTGAATAGCCAAACGCATTCTGAAAAAGAAGAGTGACGTGGGGGCAATTTCACTGCCTGTCCTTGAAACATATTACAAAGCTACAATGGTCAAAACAGCATGGTACTGGCATAAAGACAGACACATCGATCAGTGGAATAAAATTGAGAATCCAGAAATTAACCCTCACCTATACAGTCAACTAACTTTTCACAAACCTACCAAGTTAATGTTAAAGGGGCAAAACAGTATCTTCAACAAATGGTGCTGGGACAACTGGATATCTGGAACCAAATGAATGAAAGAGGACCCTTGTCTCACTCCCTATACAAGAATCAACTCAAAATGGATCAAAGGCCTAAATATAAAAGCCAGGACCATAAAGCTACTAGAAGAAAATGCAGGGAAACATCTTCAATACCTTGTAGTAGGTGGTGGTTTCTTGGACTTTATACCCAAAGCATGTGCAACAAAAGAAAAAAAATAGATAAATGGGACATCCTCAAAATTAAACACTTTTGCACCTTACAGGACTTTCTCAAAATGGTGAAAAGGCAGCCAAATCAATGGGAAAAATATTTGGAAATCACATATCTGATAAGGGTTTAATATCCATGATATATAAGGAGATGTTACAACTCAACAATAAAACAACAAACGACCCAATTAAAAAATGGGCAAAAGACTTGAATAGACATTTGTTCAAAGAAGAAATACAATGGCAAAAAAACACATGAAGAAATGCTCCACATCACTCATGATTAGGGAAATGCAAATAAAAGCTATGAGATATTATTTCACACCTATCAGAATGGCCACTATTAAAAAGACAGAGAACTACAAGTGTTGGAGAGGATGTGGAGAGATTGGAACACTTTTTCACTGTTGGTGGGAATGCAGAATGGTACAGCCACTGTGGAGGCCTTTTTGGCAGTTCCTAAAGAAGTTGAATATAGACTTGCCATGTGACCCGGCAATATCACTACTGGGTATATACCCAGAAGAGCTGAGAGCAATGACAGACATCTGCACACAAATGTTCATAGCGACATTATTCATGATTGCCAAAAGTTGGAAACAACCCAGGTGTCCATCAACAGAAGAATGGATAAACAAACTGTGGTCTATTCACACGATGGAATATTATGCAGCTGTAAGAAGAAATGAAGTCGTAAAGCATATGACAACATGGATGAACCTGGAGGAAATTATGTTGAGCGAAGCAAGCCAGACACAGAAGGACCAATACTATCTGATCTCACTACTCCGAACCAAATATATTGTGTAACATAGTGTATGATTAAAAAAAAATGTATATGTATTTAGTACATTTAATTGAGAAATGTATGTTTTTATTCAACTGTGTTTTCTTTTTAGTTTTTAATTGTTTATATTTTCAATTATTAAGTGTACAAAATAAAGTTTAAAAAAATGATATGAAATTTCTCACTTTTGAAACATTGGAAACTAAAAAAAATTTAAAAACAGTATAAGGATATATTAGTCAGGGCTGTCCAGAGAAGGAGAACTGACAGGAAATTATATGTTAAAAGATTTATTACAGGAATTGGTTCACATGACTGTGGAGTTTGGCAAGTCCAAATTCCCTGGGACAGGCCACAAGTTTGAATCTCCAATAAAAGTGAGGTTGAATTCTGCAGGAGAAGCTGGCTGGCTGAAGTAGACACAAGTAGACACTGGATTTTTTCTTTCTGACTTCCAAAATCGTCAGTTCTGGCTATAAAACCTCTAAATGTTTGGATGAGGAGACTTCCCTTATTGCTGAGAACAATCTCTTTCATTGACTAAAGATGCAATCAATTGACTATATATTACCACATCTATGAAGTACCTTGACATAACAATCAGGCCAGTGCTTGCTTGACTAAACATTTGGGCACCATAACCTAGACAAGTAGACACATGAAAATAACCATCACAAGAACCAAACAAAACATTTTTATAGCCCTCAGATTGCCTATTTGCTGTCTCTGGTATGTTTATGGTGAATAGCAGGATATTAAAATAGAAATTTTGACCAAGATATCAAGATACAAAAGGTGCCATATGACAAGTGAGGTGCCAGACAAAAATGTAGACTTCACAGGGGTTTCAAACCAGTTCCACAACTCTGGGACCTCTCAGTCAAATCAGTTATAAATAGCATTTAAACTATTCAGAGAAGAAATAATTTAGTGAGCAGCCACTTTTTGAGAAAGCTGTGCTCTGAGCTTTATCTCTTTCATAACTTACTAAATGGAAGGGTATATGGGGATTACAGCTCCTTAACTTCAAATCAGAGAGGGAAACTTTTAGCAGATTACCCAGAGAGTTCACTGTGTGGCCCCTTCTCCAGGGGTTTTAGTGGGTAAAATTCTGACTCCCACCAGGGAAATCTAGACAATGAAAGACAGACTGACTCACTACTTTGGTGACATAGCCAGGAAAGTTTCTATTGCTTTATGATCAGCCTGTACTTCCAAGGTCTATCAAAGTAAAGGTTGCTTGAGTGTTTTCCACGGACCATGGACAGAGAAATCCTTCAGTATTGGCTAGTGGGAACCTCCAGAGGGCTAAAAAGACACCAGCGGAAAGAAGCTGGAGGTGGATATTCTAAAGGGTTGGTGAAGGAAAAGCAAGTGATAACCTAGATATCAGCTGGGTCAAGGTAAGTGCATGACAGCAAGTCTGAGTGATACAAATTTCTGAAGAGCACATGAAAATTGCATATGATAGTTTGTTTTAAACATCTGCTAAGTCTTGAAAGCCCAAAGCAAATCATGATTGTACTAGTCTAAGAAACACATTTATTATCTTCTCTCACCTCCTCTCTTTCTGTTCTCTAACCCTTTGCTGCTTGAGGTATGATCCTAGGACCCGTAGGCACTTGTTTGAATCACTAAAACTCAGGCCCCACCCAGATCTACTGAATCAGTACCTGCATTCTAAAATAATTTCCGGATCATCTGCATATACATCACAGTTTGGGGAACACAGTAAACCCAAACCACAGCTCACAAGCTGATATATGTGTGGTGGGGAAGCTTCCTGGGAATGAGAAAAATCAACCAGAGTCTTCCCCATTTGAAATACAGAAAAACCTCCCTCATTGAATTTATCTTAAAGGAGAAATGGAAGACTTGCATTTTATTTACATCCCACATGTGCTTGTTCAAAATATTGAGTAGATTGGTTTAATAAATGCTAAATTGTTGCTTTCCTTTCAACCTTTGGAACAGATATTTTTCAAAGTAAGGTATTTTAGTTTGCAAGCTGCTGAAAGCAATATATCAGAAATGGGCTGGCTTTTACAATGAGGATTTATTAGGTTGTGAGTTTACAGTTTTGAGGCTGAGAAAAATGTCCAAATCAGGGCATCATCAGGCAATGCTTTCTCCCCAAAGACTGGCTATTGGCAATCTGAACTCCTCTGCCAAATGGCAAAGCACATGGAGGCATCTGCTGGTCTCTCCCTTCTTTTTCCAGTTTTGTTGCTTTCAGCTTCTGGCTTCCTCTGGTTTTCTCTCTGCTTCTGTGGCTTTCTCTCTGTGCTTCTGTGGGTTTCTCTCTGTGTCTCTCTCTCTATTCATCCCATTTATAAAGGACTCCAGTAAGAAGATTAAGACCCACCTTGGGTCATGCCCTACAGAAGTAATTTAATCAAAAGATCCCACCTACAATAAGGTCACATCCACAGGAATGGCTTATCTCTAAAGACACAATTATCTGGGATCCATAACAGCCTCAAACTACCAAACATGATCTGCTCCAGAATCACCTGAGCTATTTGTTCTCCAGAGCTAATGTTTTGGACCCTATCTGGTGGGGCCTGGGATCTGCCATTTTAATAAGTCCCAAGGTGATCTTACAGACACTAAAATTTATGATGACTGATTTAGTATTCCTTGGCCCCCAAACCTTGTCCTGCTACTGCTATTCTTGTTCCACTCTAGTGTTCCCATTATCCTAAAGCTGGTCATATCAGAAATCCTGAGAGAGGGCAAGACTTGCAATGATAGGAATGCGACAATAACTTCTATTTTGTTGCCAAATAAATATGATTATCCTCAGTCTTGTCCTTCTCTTCCATTCCCTTGCTGTCTGAATACATTCTCCCATCTTTTCACCCAGCCCACCTGCATTCCTTGTTTCCAAACTCTCTGGTGTTCTTAGCACAAACTGGGAGAGCACAGCTTGAAAATGGGGTAAATCCATTCTCTCTGCCCTGGTAAAAATGGAATGGGAGAGTCAGCTGTCCCTGTTAGAGCTCTGGCAGCAGGGTCGAGATCTGGTTTCATGCCCAAGTTGGTGCTCTGAATAAATTTTGTTATAAAAATTAATTAAGTTCCTTATTTAACACTTTGGAACAAGCCTTGGACTGGTCTGAGAAAAAGACAGGCATTGATAATGGTGTTTAGTGGAAAATCCATCAGCGTTTGCATTATTAATTTGAGTCCAACCCATTTGGAAGCCAAGAACCGCTTATATCACTATTTGTCAAGGCTTGAAAAGATTGGGTGAAATCCTCCACTTCCAGGCTTCTTGGAATGTGAAAACTGTCTTTCTGAACAAAAGAAGCTTACAAACATCTTAATTACACCTACAGTGCCTTAGTCACAGGTATATGGCTATCCTGAACATTATATAGCATTAGGTTCATCAGAAACACCAGCTTGTTGTAAAAGGTGTGTTTTCTGTTTCAAGTACAATTCTCATTTTTAAAAGAGGATTCTGAAATCAAATGCCTTTAATCCCTTGTCTTTTGTTTAAGACAGGCTTTATGGTATTGGAGGAGGAAGGGAATGAGCCTGTGGAGAGCCCTGGGTGGGCCTGTGCCTGTATTCCTCCTATGATGCCTTAACTAGAGGGTAAGGCACTGCAGGTTGCATGTTTCTGAGGGATTATTGCAAACCTGGTTTCTGTCAGGGACAAAGCAGAAGGGAGAGTAACGTCAAAGCCATGTTGCTCAGAACGTCTTACTGCTGACATGAAATGGAAATTATAGAGGAAGAAAATGTCATTCTCACACACCAGAGTTCTGGAGAAGGCTCCTTGGTGTCTTTTTTTAAATCTTTTCCATGAGCTGCTCACATACACAGGAAAAGAAGTCTATTCTCTTTACGGACATTAGAAAAGTAATTGTTCAACCATGAAGTCAGAGTCCTGCCTACAGCCTTCTGAAGAATTTGGGAAAAAAGCAATTTGGAAACCTTGATTTTGGGAATTGTGATGGTGCTCACATATAATAGAATCATGGATACTCCATCTTCATAAAACAGTGTATTATGTAGGTACATGTAATATAATAGGTTTGAATATTTTAAATTTTTTTTTCACTAAAACAATATGGTTTAGTGGAAGAAACATGATTTTGGAATCTAAAAGACACAGGTACACATTTTTTTGCCCACCTATAAGTAAAATGTTCTCATGAAAATCATTGGTATTTTATCAAGGTTTTTCATCTACAAAATGGAATCAGTAATAACCACCTCAAAGGACTAGTGTGGGGATGAAATGATGTGAAAACACCTAGCACAATGCCTGCAAATGTTGGAGGCTCAATGTTTGTTTAATATAATGGATACTTAGTTTTCCAGTCTAATTCCATTTTCATCTATACACAAGTTAAAAGCACATTACTTTTATAAAAATCAACTAATTGTGGTCAAATATTATGAAAGTTTAAATAAGTTCAGAATTTTATTTATGAAAGGTGACCTATTCCAATGGGCTAATACAATATATTTATTTTATATTTTCTACTAAACTTACTGCATTCTTGATCCATTATACATCATGGAATGAAAAGTCAGATTAATACATAAAGGGATAAGGAGATTTTCTGGCATTGTATGTAAGTCTAAGAGTATGGATGGGGTGATAAGGAATAGGAAGAGATACTGGATTGAATGAAAGGTTGACTAATTGAATGATTGATTTCTCCCAACCTTACTTTCCTTGCTGCAGCACAAATAAAGCCAGATCCCTTTTTTTTTTTTTTTTTTTTTTTTTTTTGGCTTAACAACAGGAATTTATTGGCTCATGGTTCTGAGGGAAGGAGAATTCCTAAATCAAGATATCAGCAAGCCTTGCTTTCTTCCCCAAAGAGTGCAGCCTTTCAGTGCTGGTTGCCAGCAATTTTTGGGTTCCTTGGCTAATACCTCTGCCTCCCTTTACATGGTAGTCTCTTCTCATTTCTTTTGCTCTTCCAGATTCTACTGACTTCTGACTTCTTGTCTGGCCTTCTCCAATGTCTGACTTCTGGTTTCTTGTCTTTACGAGGCCTCCAGTAATATGGATTTTGACCTCATTCTGTTGGGCCACACTTTAACATCTTCAAGAGGTCCTATTTACAATGGGTTCACATCCACAGGAATGCAATTAATACTAAGAACTCTTCTAGATTGGAGTACACAGACCCAATCAGATTTTATATTTTAAATGATCACTCTAGTAGTCTACCTTCTCAAAACCCAAATGTCTCTCCTTATCTTAGTGGTTGAGAGAGCAGGCTCTCATATTGGACTGTCTTGGGTCAAATCCTGGTTCTACTACTCATTGACTGGTGACTTGATGAATTTCACCTCTCTGTATCATAGCATCCTTGTTTTTAATAGCAAATAATAGTACTTACTCCATAAGATTGTGTGGAAATTAAATAAAACAATCCACATCATGCTCTTGATGTAGTAGCAGACACGTAACAAGTGCTTGAGTAGTGTTAGATGTGTTTTTATCTTTCAGCAGCCCTTAACATCACTGACCACACTCTCCTTCTTAAAATACTTGCTTTTCTATGTTTCTTTCAGGTAATCTCATCCAGTCTCATGGTTCTCAAATCTTTATTTCCAACACCGTCCTCTCCTCTGAGCTCCAGCCCCAAAAGTCCAACTGGAAAATCTCTATTTAAATAGTAAACTCACTAGGTGAAAAACAACTCCTGATTTTCCCTCTCATCCCTCACTAAAACTGTACCTCTCCCAGTCTTCCCCTTTTCAGTAAAAATGTCACCAACATATACCCTGTTATTCTGACCAAACTCTAGGCATCCATTGCCTTCACATTGTCGGTCTTTTCTCTTTAGAATATAAGCTCCATGAGGGTAGAGACCTTGTCTGGCTAGCCTTCAATTTCTCAGTGTTGGGATGAATGGGATTCTGTTAAGTTCCCTAGTTTCAGATACCAGGTACAACTTCCTGATCTTGGGTGCTGAGGGATAATTTTGTGCCCTTGTATTGAACCTATTCCTTTTAGTCTAAGCAAGTTTGAATGGGTTTCTGTAAAAAAACAAAAACAAAACAAAACAAAACAAAACAAAAAACATATCCTAACCAATATATTTTTTCTCCTAATTTATATATAACAATGCATGAAACATGTAATAAACACAAATATTTGCCAAATAAACTGCTACACATACAAAGATGTGTAGCAGAATGGAACCACTGTAGGTAGGTAGAGTTCCCAAGTGAAAGCTTAAAATTGCTCACTGGATGATATATAAAAGTCTTAATTTGGCTTATGAAGGGTGGTTTGAGTGCTGTTGTTTCAGAGTTCAGTTTGTTTAAAAGTTCAGTGTACAAAAGCCACACATCCTCATGTCTTTGTGTGTCAAGTTAACCTGACATGGAGCTGTTCCATTTGTGAGAATCTTAGGGACTCCTTGATTATCCTCTAAACATCTATATATGTATGGAAGAGTTGTACTCACGAAGATTCCTAAATTTATTGTCCATATATTATTATTTTTTTCTTTTGTTTAATAGTTCACCTTACATATAAGGCATCTGAAGTGATTTTTCACTTAATTCCTTACTGAGACTTAATAATCTTGGTCTTGTTTATTTGCTATCTGGAATTTGAGCTGGGTAGGTGTTATTTCCTTCATTTTACAAATAGGGCTGAAGAAGTTAAGTGCTTTCCCAGAATTTACAATCAGAGAAGAGCAAACACTGGTCTGAATGACTTCAACCATTTTATCAAAAGAACAATAAAATATTATCCATGCAGAATTTGCAAGGGATGTGGAACAGGTGGGTTGTACACCCTTAATCCAACAACCTCCTCAAAGATATAAAAAGAGTCGAGGTTGAAGAAATGGAGTGAGAAAGTATCTTTGTAGGAAGTTGGGGTGTAGTGGCATTTTCCTTTCCTACCCCTTAGTTATGTGGATAGGAAAGTGCTTCCTTATCACCTCAAGTCTAGTGAAAGGGGCTTTGAAGAGGCTACATTCAGGGCTTGCTCTATGTCTCCTGGACTTTGGGGTATATGAGAGACTCATGGTTGACCTACCCCTAAGAAGAAGGCTATAGAAGGAACTGCTCATGATGGCAGGATAATGATAGCAGACAGCAGTGGAATATACACTAATTGGTGTGGCAAGGATGTGTAAGTTCTTGCTGGCCAGGAGAATACCTGCAAAAGGGAGATAAGGGGAAGCTGTATGAAGGCTGCATCTCAAAAAGAGGGCCTGCCAAGCGTGAAGAGACCGAAACAATAAGAATCTTGGGCCTAACACTAGGGGCAGAAGCTGGTGAGTGGGGGATAGAAAAAGATGAGTTGGAGGGTGCATCACCCATGGGGAAATTATGTAGGGAGGAATTCAGTCATGAGAATCCACTATGGCCAGTAAGCACCAATGTTAGATCATAATAGAACTACCCAAGCAAGACATTTGTTTCTTTTTTCCTCACTTCCTTGCCAATCTGCTCCAATGGAGCAGGTGTACTGGGAAGGGTTTGGATGGGTGGAGTAAGGAATTGTGACAGGGGAGTGGTGGGAAGGAGGCACTGGCACTGTGGAAATAGAGAAGGTCAACCAGGTGTCCCAGTCTCTTTCCAGGCAGGCTACTGTCTGAAGTAGGCCTAAACTGGGGAAGAGGAAAGATTAGCTTATTACATTAAACTGGACCACTCTTACGTCCAAAACATCTGAAAAATCTGTGACCTACACAAGTTCTTATCCAGGGACAAAGAGAAAAGAAAGACTGTTTGTAGGAATATTTGTGATAAAGAATAGAGTTGTTGACATTTCCCCCCTTTTGAGTTCTGGTTTTTCAGCATAATAGTTACATTACATTTTCCTTGACTGCTCAAGCAAAAACCATGCAAAGGGATGGCTTAAGCAATGGGAATTTAATGGCTTATAGACTTGAGGCTGAGAAAAAAGTCCAAATCAAGAAAGGCAATGCTTTTTTCTTGAAGACTGGTGTTCCGGTTCTGGCTCCTGGTGATCCTTGGTCCTTAGCTTGCCACAGGCAAGGCACATGGCGGCATTTTCTGGTCTTTCCCTTCTCTTCCGGGTCCCATTGATTCAGCTTCTGTTGCTCCCTCTGTGGCTTTCTCTCTCTGTATCTGAATTTCATTTTGCTTATAAAGGACTGAACTAATAGGATTAAGATCCATCCTGATTGAGGTGGACCACACCTTAACTGAAGTAACCTCATCAAAATGTCCTAATTACAATGGGTTCACACCCACAGAAATGGATTAGGTTTAAGAACACGCTTTTCTGGGGGTTCATACAGCTCCAAACTACATGTAATAATGTATATAGTTTTTTTTTTTAAGTGGTTTTATTGAGATATATTCACATACCATATAATCCAGCCAAAGTGTACAATCAGTGGCTCTCAGTATAATCACAGAGTTGTACATTCATCACCATAATCAATTTTAGAATATTTTCATTACTCCAGAAAGGAAAACCCCAGTGTTTGAGCCACCCTCAATCCCTCTATGCTTCCCCAGCCCTACATAACCACTAAATTAATTCTGTTTTTATATTTATATTTATATTTATATTATTTATATTTATATTTATACTTATACAAATGGAATCGTACCATATGTAGTGCTTTTGTGCCTGGTTTCTTTCACTTAGCATAAACAAAAAATCATTGTAATTTTTTTTAAACTGGAGAAGTTGTAAGTTTCTACAAAAGTCATGCAAAAAACACAACGTTCCCACATACACCCCCATGGTTGACACAGCTTTCGTGTGGCACCCCTGCCACAACTGATGATATATATAGTTTTATCATACTTATTTTAGCTTACTTATTTTGCAGTTTAGGGATCTTAAAGATGTGATAATATTGATTGATAAATATAACACAAAATTTTTTTCCAAAGAGGCAGACTTGAACTTATACTTACCTATCTTGGGCCATTTAAACTGATCTAAAACATCCTAACAAACATTTCTTGGAAGTGGAGAAAGACACACAGAAAATTTGGCCTTCGTTCTCCCCATCTCTGTCTCTGGAATTCACTGGGACCAGTGGTTCTCAAACTTTACCATTTATCAGAATCACTTAGAAGGCTTATTTAAACACAACTTGTTGGGCCTCTGCCTCACAGTTTCTGGTCAGTAAGTAGGGGTGGATCCTGGGTAACTTGTATTTCTAATGGATTCCCATTTGATGTTGATGCTTCTGGTTAGGGAACCACACTTTGAAAACCCCTCATCTGGAAGACAGCTTTTCTTCTTTGTTTTTCCTAGTCCATAGAGCTCTACTTAGCTCTAAATCTGAGCTCCAAGAATTCACCACAGGTCACTGGTTTTGAAGAACCTCCCTATTTGTGCTACTCTTGCCTAAACCTAGCATTTCCTTTGAGATTTGTCCTATGATCTCATAGAGTCTTGTGTGTTTTGATTGTTTCTCCTACCAGGGAAGAAAGATGGTGTATTTTTTAGTTTAATTTTCTTTTTAAGCAAAGGGCATTATGGTGGCACTCAATAATTACTATAGACTTACTATTTTTTTTTTTAGCAACTGACATTATTTATTAAAATAGATGACTTAAGCATCTGCAATGGTGACTTCAACCTCTACTCCTGGCTCAATGCTGATGGATGTAATCTGCTTAACAATCTCAGAAGGACTGTGCAGATCAATGAGTCGCTTGTGGATCCTCATCTGGAAACGATCCCAAGTCTTTGAACCTTCACCACAAGGAGTTTTCCTTGTAGTGATTCTTAGAGTCTTGGTGGGCATCCGAACCGGTCCTTTCACTTTGAGGTTCTTTTCCTTTGCGCCTCTAATCAAGTCAGCACACACCTTCTCCAGAGACTTCACGTTGCGGCTGGTCAGGGTGATTCTAATGCGGTGAATCGCCACCTCTGGTTCTACGGGCGTCTTTCCGGTATCCTTAAAAGCCATGGCTGCGGCGTGGCTTCCTGACCGACTTGTTCCTCGGCGAGAGCGAACAGCGGTGAGTCAGGAGGACCGGTGACCCGCTGCGCTGCTGCAACAGCGACCGCGTTTTCCTCGAAAAAGTATAGACTTACTATTAATAAAACAAAACAAAACAAAATGAAAATACTTTGTATATTTACCACCCAGATTACCTTCCAGGTGCCACTTTGTAGCAAGAAAATCACCTGGCTGCATTTGAACCACCACTTCTCATTGTGCAGGCAAATGTAACATATATATATATTTAAATTAAGTTTTTTCCTGCCAATTTTAGATAGCTAATTTGGAGGAAAAGGATACTTTGTCAATAAATGCCTCTCCATGCAAACACAGGCACACTTTTAAAAGATTAAACTTTCATATATGGATGGACACCAGAGACTCAAACCTTGCTTATGCTTTATGATATTCCAGTTTGTACAACTTTTACATTAATTTATTTTATACTACAGGGTAAGATCTCTCCTTTTGCTCAGTTGCTCTGCTCACTTGAATCATCATTCCAATTCCAAATGGCATGTGCTTGTGCAGAAGTATGCTTTCCAACAGATCAAAGAGCCATCAATATGTTTAAGGCCTGCAAAGCATCAGTGTACATTATCAACATGTAGATATTACAGACAGATGAGAGATTGTGGCAATCTTGCAAATATACCCCTGTAATTGTTTTTTATAGGTGGAAAATGCAGTAATAAAAAATAAAAGGATTGATTCTAAAGTAGGGCAAACAGCTACCTTCCTCAAAACATAAACTTGACTGATTTTGATGTCCGATCTTGATGTGTACTCTTTCTTTTTTTCCTCTCTTTAAGGTAGAATTTGATTTTTAATTTTTCTATAGCTTTCCCCATGCCCATTTAAATTTATATTCTAATTTCGGAAATTCCCCTTAGGTATTTCAATTACTAGTCAGGAAATCACACAAATAGGAAGAAGCTTTAATGACATTACGGTAGTTTGCTTGATGATTTGACTGCTTGTAGCCAAAGATTGCCTGCTCCTACTGCTTCTTCTTTTTCCCTTCTGATACAATTTGCCAAGAAGATTTTAAGTGTAGCTACTCTGGAAGATTCCCAAATGATCCTGTGTAAGAAAATACTAACTCATCATTTTAAGAACCATTTTTGGCATTTTAATTGTTTGCTACTGTGGTTTGCTCTGTTAATTCAAATACGTTAAAAATAGCAAAACTAAGATTCACCAGAATCGGATTCTATTTCATCTCCATTCTACCCTTCCTATAATTGGTATTTTATTTGTTATCTGTTGAATTTTTCAAGAAATTTCTGCCATGTTTTTCATTCAGCATAAACCCCATCAATTTTACATTTAAAACAGCAAGAATTTTATCACAAATGTTACTCAGTAAGTAAAGAGTCATAAAAATTCTTTGATGATTTTTCTAGAAGGTTTATTTCCTTTTCATTTCACATAAATGTGTTATCCTTGCTTTTAAGTCACTTCCTGAATTAGCAGAAACCTCTCTCTAATATAGTTTTCCAAAGGTCCAAAATATAACCATGGAAAGCTTTTGAGAGCCTTTTCTCTCAGGCTGAGTCAGTATGGTATAAAATTTTATAGTAGCCTGAGAATCTCTTGACCTTTCCACAACTTGCTTTGATATCTCCTTTTTGCCCCTTCATTGACATAACATTACAGCTTTTCCAGGCCAGCCAACTAATATCTTTATATAGAAAATATTACCCCAAAGAAAAATAAATTAACATCCTTATCTCTAAAATCTCTAATATATACTATATTATATAGTATCTATAATAAAATACTAAATATGTTTACATATATTACCATCTTCTTCATGGAAACTAAAAACTAAACTGCATTAAAAACACTGACAGATGGAAATTATGTGGATAAATGGTTCCACATTGTCACCGATGACCTAAGAAACTTCCAGAACCACTGGTGGGACAGCAAAAGGTAGTTTCCCCAAAGTCTTGGATAAGAACCATCTTTTGAACACAAGATGGGCACTCTTCTTTTTACTTTTAGCATACAATATTTTTAATACCCTTTGTTCTATAATTAGAAAATATTAGAGATACATTTCAGAATACCTTGCCATAGCGATAGCTGATTGGAATAGAAATGACTACCTGAACCCACAGGCCATCAAGCCACCAAATAGTCAATAACCTGTGGGGTCTGGCTGTAACAGATGATCTTGATGCATCAGATTCTCTCTGGTGAGATTTTTGTACTAAGAGACAACTGAAGCCAGCTACAGGTTTTGAGCTGAAAGGTCACATAGAATTGGAGTTGGGCAATTGTTTGGGGGTCATTTTCAAAATGGTTCAACTAAGGAAGCAAGTTGAGAGAGAAGAATAGAGCAGACTCACAGGAAGAGGCATGGGAAGAGAGAAATCACAAAGTCCTAAGGAGAGGAAGAAGGAGTGAGGGAGAGAAAAACAGACATACTGAGAGCATACTTGTGCCTTGAGTTTTTTGTTTTTCACATTCTAAGAAGCCCAGCTTTCCTGTCCTTCTTGATATTGAAACCTATGAAATCCCTATATCATAAAGTAAGCCTTTTTCTTGAAAAAAACTTAAATTAATTTGAGTAGGTTTCTGTTCCTATATGGTAATATTTTGATGTGGTAACTGAGGTTTTATTTTTGTTCAGGAATTCCTATTCTTCTTTCCTCTTATTTAGGTAGCAGGGAGAAACTTCTAAGTATTCTGCTCATGGAATAGGGTTTTTAACCTCAGAATACTTGAGGAAAAACACTCAAGGCTTAGCATTTGAGCTTATGAAGTAGAATTTCACTTATCCATACCAGGGAAGAGATGCCAAGGATCAAGGGCCAAGATGCCAACATCCCTGGACCACAGAAGGAGACAGAAAGAGGGATAAAACCCAGGAGGACTGAACTTTGTAAAGACTCTGATTTGACTAAGACATCCTTGGATTTGTCTAAATTTTATCCAGAAGCAAGTCAATTAAGTTTTCTGCCATCAGGGGAATATTGGGGCTTGAGAAGAAAATAAGTCCATTTGTAGAAAAATTTAAATTTGAAGTCATGTAAAAGAAAAGGTTACATTTTCTTTTAATCTGAGTATATAGCCTGTGAGAATTGTACCTAGGTATCAAGTAACAAGAAAATACAGCAATTTCAGAAGGGAAGTTATACAAAGACATAAAAATCATGTATTTCTTCTCTGAACACACACACATACTAGCCTGGGATAGGCACTCCTGCATAAAATCCTGTGGGGTTCTCCACATATCCTACATTAGAATAATAGCTAGCATTTGTTGAATGCTCTCTTCTACTATGATGTGAAATAAGAATTTTACCCTTATTGTCTCACTTAGTCTTCACATCCACCACATGCAGTAGGTTTATTATTATCCCCCATTTTAAAGATGAGGAAACTGAAGCCTAAAGCGATCAATGCCTGTGGTTTCAAAGCTATCAAATTGAGCTCTGTCATAGTTATGTAATTACCAACTGCCTCCGCTAGGGCTATAAACTCCTGGAGCAGAGTCTAAGTCCTGCATGTCTTTATAGTCATTTGCAAGGGACATTGGCATTTTGGAATGATCATGGACTTTCCAGTCAAACTTGGGATTTGAACCTGGCTCCTTTAAACATAGGCATGAGAATTTTGGGAAGTTAGCAAATCTCTTTGAGCGTCACTTTTCTTTTCTATAAAGAGGTACTATTATGCCTCACTTGCAACTTTGTTGTGAGAATTAAATAATCTAATGCATATAATGAGTACATAGTTTGTTTTCATTTGATGGTAGGTATTATATACCCAATGCCTAGCTCATAGGGAACACTCAGTAAATATCTGTTGAATAAATGAGTGACTAATACCTAAGTGTTATGCATTAATATTCAGAAAATTAAAATTAATTCCTGTGAATATTCTCGCTGTCCTGATTTTGTGATAATCAGGGTAGGTGAAACATTTGCTATATTAGAAAACATGCATGTGTCCCCAGACCTAGTTTTTCTCTCTAGGTCTGGTTTTTAGAATGCTGGAGATAAACTAAGCCTGATTTATTATATGACCATTACCAGACTGTAACTTTGGGTATCTTTGGTCAACCTTAAGAGATGTAGCAGGGGGATGGATGTGGCTTAGGTGGTTGGGCGACCATCTCCCATATGGGGGGACCTGGGTTCGATCCCCGGGACCTCCTGGTAAAAATAAAAAAAAGGAAACCATAGAAGGCATGTGGGCCACCAGGCCCCATGCGCGGGTACACTGCCAGGTCCTGCGAGCTATGCAGCAAGATGATGACATAATAGGAGAGTGACACAAGGGGGACATAAGACGAGACGTGCCTAAAAACCAGGAACTAAGGTGGCGCAGGTGGTAGGATGCCTCTCTCCCACATCGGAGATTCTGAGGATCGAATCCCAGTGAAGACAGGAGGAGAAGGATGAGAAGAGAGGGCAGGAAACCGACACAGGAGTTGCCCAGCCAATGGATACAGAAACAGCAAAAACGGGGCTGGGGGGTGGGGAATGGATAAAAGTAAATAAATAAATAATCCTTAAAATATGTATAGGGGAGAAAGATATGGACTATAGTTAGTAGTAATACTTTTGATGATGCTCTTTCATGATGTGTTAACAAATATTTCACAACAATGCAGGGTGTTTGTGAGGGGTGATATGTGGGAGCCCTGTATGATGTTATGCATGTTTGTTTTGTAAGTTCACTATGTTTACTGAACACTTATAGATTATGTATGTTCATGTATGAATGATATACTTCAATAAATTGTTTAAAAAAATAAAAACAGAAAAAAAATTAATTCCATAAAATACAGATTTTGAACTAAGGAAATTTTTTTTTTTTTTTTTTTTTTTTTAAATAGCATGCTCTTTTAACCTGAATTGGGAGGGTGGGAGTAGGGAGGGACATTTCAATCATTTGCTGCCTCTTGATTGCTATCCATGTTTTATTTAGAAAATATATCCATACAAAGACTACCCCTGTGGTAAAGCATTAACAAATTAAATCAAATGCCATTAAGTCTATCTCATTTCTCATTCATGTGGAACTTTACTCTTTCCACTTTAGTAAGATCACATAAACAGGCATACTAATTCTCCATGCTCTGTATTTTTCCATTTTTCAATTGCTCTTTTCTTTGACCTGCTTATTTAATTAAAGATTGGCTGCTTATCAGACTGCAGAAAAAATACTTTTTTTGCTGCCTTGCATTTTCTAAAGTTTAAGGAGAGAAGTGTCCCATTTGGATTATTCATACACCTCTGACTTTGCTCATTCATATTCATGAAGCTTTCTGGTTGTGCTTTCTCTGTGTGAATTGCTCTTAACAGATCATTCTCCCTCAAACCATTTGCATTCACACAAAGCTGCTTCTAAAACCAAAAGGAACATTAGCAGCAGGTGAAATCTCCATTACTGGTGGTTAGACAAGAATGCTAATTGATTTCATATATTAACCATTATTCCCTCTAAACTTTCCATTAAATATTTCACATCTAGCCATTTCAATTTAGGACTTTCTCAAGATAAGAATGTTTCTATCTGAATAGGAATCTTACTGTAGTAGATTAAGAAAAGACAAACTTGGATGACTTGTTTAACAAGCCTTAAAAAAAACACCAAACCCTCCTGATTACTGGTACAATGAATGCAAGCTTGACTGGAAGAAAGACACTCTCCTTCCTCCTGGGGGGGGGGGGGGGGGGGGGGGGGGGGGGGGGGGG
>JAKSZT010053768.1:952915-976199 GCA_026826555.1 Tolypeutes matacus
AATTTAAAAAATAAAACAAAGATTCAGGAAAGAGATTTGACCAGGACTACACTGTTTCCTCGTGTCAGAGCTGGTCCTAACTCCCAAGCCTCCTAACTCCTTTACGGGTTACAACATGGAGTGTAACCTTGGTAAAGCCAAGGGGAGAATCTAACAGAAACAACTTAGTAGGACTAAGTGGAATTTAGGGCACAGGCAGTTCCTGACTTGACTTTGGCCACACCCTTTATATGCTGCCTTTTGAATAAGCAGCTGAAATTCCTCCTGGCTGCAGTAGGATCTTATCTCCTGGCAGCTTTTTCTACTTGGGATTTGCCTCCCAGCGTCCTGAGATAGCTTCTCTCTTCTTTGCATTTTCCCCTTTTACTTTACGATTTATTAGCACTTTCCCCACAATGAATTGGCTCTGATGAGGGGAATTCCCATGCTCATAGCTCAGTAAGCAGGGATAGCTGGGCACAGGTGGAATCCTAATTCTGTCTGCGTTTCGAACTGCGGAGGTGAGGGGTACTTGGTATCTCTAGCTGGAACTCTGGATCTGTTGTCTTTGGAAACATGATAGACAGTGAATAGTTTGGAGGAAGTACTGTGCAGTGGTTAAAATGATGGATTTCTGCAGTCAGAAGACCTGGCTCAAGACTTTTGCCAACAATTAATAGTTTGAGCCATTTATATATTGGAGATTATTATTATTATTATAAAATAATACCTAACACATGGTATTATAAAGATTAAGTGAGGTAATAACTGGCTGATGGTGAGTGTTAGAAAGCATGTTAGCTATTATTTTTAGTTTTATAATGTACTAGGATCACATCCAGGTTCAAAATGTGTTAAATAAGCCTATCATGGGTTTGTCTGGAAATCCTCATTGGGGGAAACATGAGTATATTATATAGGGCTTTCTTATGAGAAAACATTCTGATTTCTAAATAAATTTTGATATTTCATCTGCTTGTAAAATAGGCCTGACCTTTCTCTATTTCCTATTTCTTCGGTTAAATGTAATGACTGAAATAATGTCATTTTGTTGATTTTACTTCATGCGTGAATCTGTTTTCAGAAAGGTACTTCATACTTCTATATGCTAAACAAATAATATGGTTTGGCTCTTTACATAGATCAAATTAATGGGAATACCATCTCTCTTATACATTTTGCCTCTTGTAGTAATGACCTGAAAGCACTCACTCCATGCATATGTACTTGTCATCTGTTGGCTTGTAGATGAGAGGTTCCAGGAGGTACCAAGGAAGGTAGAGTCCTAAGTACCCAAAACATGCTTTGAAGACCCCTGGACAGTTTTGAAGGCTGTTTTTAAAAAGCTGTTTTTTTAAGGAGGTGCCTGGGATTGAACCTGGGATCAATATATGTATATGCGAAGCAGGTACACAATCACTGAGCTATACCCAAGAAAAGCTATTTTTGAATGACAAAGTGTTTTAATAATAAAATCTTAAAGAAAGGCAATAAAAAGACTCAATGTTGATGAAAAATATTGTTATCTCCTTTTATTGGAAAAAGAGGTTATGTGATTTCTCCCAAGATACAATTTTGCCTAGAAAGCATGATTTGCTACCAATATACTTCAAAGGGCACAAAGGTCCATAGAGTCAACCAAGATATTTCTGTTTCTTATACTTAAAAATGGTTAGAATCCACAGCTGTAGATATGGCACCTAGCCTGCGGATAGGAAGTAGGTTCCTGGAGGAAATGTGAAAGAGAGTACAACTCAATGCTTTTGCTTAGTGTGTTGGGGAGAAAATACAGCCTGTCTGGTTAGTACAAATTTCATAAAGGCTTGATGTTGGAAGAAGCAATAAAGTTAACTAGAGCAATGGAGAATTATTTAAGTTCCTTTTGTGTTTTTTTTTTTAATGGTTTTGGCTGAACTGGATCATAGGCAGACACTAGGTTAATGCTGGAAAATATTTTGAATTCAGAAAAAAGTTTAAAATACAAGATACTAAAAGCAAACAAAAACCAGAAAGAAAAACAAAAAACAAACAACAACAACAACAACAACAACAAAACACCAGAAAGGCAGATCCCTAAATAGAAAATGAATGACACTTCCCAGGATTTGAGACAGTAGTAACTTCTAGGAAACCTGCCAAGTGTAGAGGACACAGGCAAAGGAGCCCAACTGTGCACTGTCTTCCCTGTACCTCCTCTACTCTATGCACAATGGGGGCAAGCACTGCTCTTAGGACTAAGCAGCACTTAAAAGTACTTGAACGATTAACTGCTGAGCAGGGGCTCAATGTTTGTTTAATGGAAAGAAAAACTGACCTGTCAATTTTATCCACATCTGCGTATCTCTAGTCCTTAGACATTTCTTCCTAATATTGAGATAAAATCTGCCTATGTTGACCTTTATTCACTTCTTCGAGTTCTGCCTTCTGTTGTGATATGGAATAAATCTCATCCTTGCCTGTATGTATGACAGTCCTTCAAATATTTAAAGGCACATACCTATGCCCTCCCACTCCATTCTTATCCCATCCCAAACCATCTTAAATTTGATTTATTTGGTTAAATATTTCTGGTCCCTTCAACTATTCTTCATGTGATCCTTTTATAGACTGTCTAGTCTGCTGGCCCGTGGATTCTGGAGGCATCATAGTCAGTGGGACTTTTAAAATGTTAGGTTGAACATGAAACTTCAGATGTAGCCTGGCCATTTCAGTGCACTAAGGGACCGTCCTTGTCCTGGACCCTGTGCTTCTATTAATGGAAACTAGGTTTCCACTGAAGTGTCTGGAAGCCACATGTCACCACTGGCTCAAGCTGAATTTTTATTCAATAAAAAGAAAATGTTCTCTTTGTTAAGAACACCTTCCTCCATCCTGTTCCTCTGTGGTTAATTAAAATATATTAACTTGCTCTCATACTGATTAAAATACATTTTATTTGAGTATATTGTTTCAGCATGAACAACAAGATTCTTAGTGAATCTTAATTTTTGCCATCAAAAATATGTTTTCTTACAGTTGTGACATATACTGATAAGATAAATATGCTTTCTGTGCTTTCATAGAAATATCAGTTGAAATAATGAGATTGCATTTTTATATATTAAATTAGAAAAGAAGAAAAAGAATGAGAAGGGTATGGGGGAAGAACCATGTTCATAAACTATTAAAACTATTAGTAAGCACAAAGAACCATGCAGCTACACTGGGAAGCAATTTGACAATAGGTAGCACAACTTAAAGTATATATATTCTTTGTGATGTGTAATTTCTACTCCAGGAAATAATCCAAAGCAAATAATTTGATCAGTGAAAAAGGATATATATTTCAACATAATTTAGAACACTAAAAATTTTTGGATATCTAAATATATCAGTTAAATTATGTTAAGTCATAAAATAGAATATTACACAACAAGTAAAAATGACATTCCAGTCACAAATTATATCATTATAAATTGTGTGTATAAAACCATGGATTTATCATTAATTTTTATACATATACATTTTAGATTCTGTAAGAAGTAAAAAGTATAGTTACCCCGAATTTAATACAATAGTACGGCCATTTATAATTACCCATGTGATTACCATTACCAGACATCTTTATCTCTCTATGCAGCTTCAGTCCACTATGTAGTGTCCTTTCCTTTCAAACGTGAAGAACTCACTTTAGCATTGCTTTCTGGGTAGGTCTAATGGTGATGAATTCCCTCAGCGTTTGGTTATCTAGGACTGTCTTAATCTTGCCTTCATTTTCTTTTTCTTTTATTGAGAGCAATTTTATTGAGGTATATTTATACAATCCACCCAAAATGTACATTCAATGCCTTTTGGTATAATCACAGAGTTGTGCATTTATAACCACAATAAATCTTAGAGCATGTTCATTACCTCAAAAAGAACCCCTCCACTCCATCTAGTTATTAATTCAATGACTTTGCTCATAATATTTCGTTCATATTAGTGAGACCATACAGAATTTGCCCTTTTGAGTCTGGCTTGTTTCACTCAACACTGTCCTCAAGGTTCATCCATGTTGTTCTATGCATCATGACTTCATTCTTCTTACAATTGAAATATAACATTCCATTCTATACATATACCACAATTTGTTTATCCTTTCATTTGTTGATTCACCTGGATTGTTCCCATCTTTTGGCAATTGTGAAAATGACGCTATAAACAAACGTGCAAATATCTGTTCATGTTCCTGCTTTCAGTTCTTCTGAGTATATTCCTCCATATACTCAGAAGTTTTTCTGAGTGTATAGCTCTATATTTCACTTCCTGAGGAACTGCCAAACAGTCTTCCACAGTGGCTGCACCATTCTACGTTCCTACCAACAGTGAATAAGATTTCTGTTTCTCCACATCCTCTCCAGCACTTGTAGTTTTCTGTTTCTTTAATTAGTGGCCATTCTAATCAGTATGAAATGATATCTCATTAGATTTTTTTCTTCTTTTAACTTTTTTTTGCTTTTTAAGATTGAAGCTTACCATTCATACATGAGCATCCATAAACGTTAAGTGTATAGTATAAGTTGTGAACTTAAAAAACACACCCATGCATATTATACAGGGCTCTTATACATTACCCTACCACCAACGCCTTGTACTGTTGTGAAACAATTGTTACAAACTATGAAAGTGTATCATCAAAACATTACTACTAACTATAGCCAATATCTTACATTTGGCGTATTTTTCCCCCAACCCACCCAGTTAATTACACCCTGTATTAGTATTATGTACTTGTTATAGTTCATGAGAGAATGTTTTTGTATTTGTTCTGTTAACCACAGTCCATCTCCCACCACAGGATTCTTTGTGTTATACAGTCCCATGCTTTGTGCAATCCATTCAAAGTGTACACTCAGCGGATCTCATTTTCATCACAGAGTTGTGCTGTTATCACCTCAGTCAATTTCAGAATGCTTTCATTACTCCAAAGGGAAAAATCCTATACCCCCTTATACCGCTCTATTTTTGTCCCTTAGAATTGATATAACTTCTTTGCAATTGCTGCAAAAATATTACAATATTACTGTTAATTATAATCCATAAGTTACATTAGTTATAATTTCCCCATGTATCACCATATACTTAAAACTTTGTGAAGGAAGAACATTCTTACGCTATTAACTACAATTTTCATCCACCACCCAAATCACTATGCTATATAGTCCCTGCATTATTCTCTAACTTCCTTTCAACTGAAATGTTACATCCATAGGCTACCCTGTTCAGCTACCATCACATTTATAAATCAGCAGTGTTAGTTGTACTCACTATAATGTATTACCATCACCTTTATTCATTTCCATACATTTATAATAAAACTTATTAAAAATTCTACATACATTAAGCATCAGCTCCCATTCTCAACCCACATTCAATTTCCTAGGAACCAATACTCTAGAGTTTACCTCTGTGAGTTTAATCATCATTTTAGTTTATATTACAGAGACCATACAATATTTGTCCTTTTCTGTCTGACTTATTTTACTCAACATAGGGTTGTCATATGCATTGTGATTTCATTTCTTCTTACAACTGAATAGTATTCCATTGTATGTATATACTACATCTCATTTATCTACTCACTGGTTAATGAACACTTGGGTTGTTTCCATATTTTAGCAATTGTGAATAATGCTGCTATAAACATCAGTGTGCAACTGTCAGTTCACCTCCTTGCTTTCAGTTCTTCTGAATATATTCCTAGTAATGGGATTGCTGGATCAGACGGCAGTTCTATATTTACTTTCTTGAGGAACCACCAAACAGTCTTCCACAAAGGCTGCACCATTCTATATTCCTACCAACAGTGAAGGAGTGTTCCTATTTCTCCACGTCCTGTCCAGCACTTATAGTTTTCTGTCTTTGTAATAATGGCCATTCTTTAAGGTGTGAAATGATATCTCAGTGTAGTTTTGATCTGCATTCCCTATTAGCTAATGATGTTGAACTTTTTTTTTTCACGTGCTTTTTGGCCATTTGTATTTTTTCTTTGGAGAAATGTCTATTCAAGTCTTTGGCCCATTTTTTAATTGGGTTGCTTGTCTTTTTCTTGTTGGGTTGTATGATCTCTTTTTATAACAGGGATATCAAACCCTTATTTGATATGTGGTTTCCAAATATTTCCTCTCATTGAGTAGGCTGCCTTTTCACCTTCATGACAAGTTCCATTAACTCAAATATAAATTTTTTGTATAAGGTGTGAGATAGGGATCTGCTTTCATTCTTTGGGATATGGATATCCACTTCTCTCAAAACCATTTGTTGCAGAGCCTATTCTGCCCCAATTGAGTGGGCTTGGTATCCTTGTCAAAAATTAATGGAATGCTTGCTTTGGCAAAACATATACTAAAATGGCCTTGTACATGGCCCTTGCACAAGGATGGCACATAAATTTGTGAAGTGTTACATATTTTTACACATTCAGTATTATATGGCTTATGGGAAAACACCATTTCAGCACATAATTAATCAGATTTCTAAATTGCACGCTATAATTGAGTCTAGTCATGAAACTGAGTTTCCTGATACTCCAGAGAAAGATCTTCAAGATATGTTAAAGTGTTGTTTAATAAGGGACCCTAAACAGAGTATATTCAGTCCTGAGCTACTGGCACATCCATATGTTCATCTTCTGATTTATCCAGGTAGCCAGATGGGTAAGGGAACCACTGGAAAAATTAAATATGTCTGGGCCAACTTGTTGGTATGAATTCTCCTAACTCCATTTTGAAAACTGCTAGAAGATTATATGAGCAATATAGTAGTGCTGAAAAACCGTGATTCCTTTTCATCATCCAAGACTTTTGAAAGCAAATGGTGAAAAATGACTTGCAGCTACTCATAGAGTATCAAATAACACCTGCAAAATAAATTGGACTGTTGTACTAATGATTCTCTTTGGAAATATACTCTTGAAGACCACTTCACTCTGAAATGTTATCAGCAGGAAAACACAGTAGATTATCATCAAAAGAAAAGTGCAAATAAAACAACCACTAATGTCACAGTATATATTAAATTGTACAATTGTTTTTCTCTATTTATGCTTTCCTGTATATCTAATCCATTTGATGCCATTTCACATTTGGAATGGTGAGTGGACGAATAAAATATTTTTTAAAGAACTGTGTAAATAAAGCTTTGTAGCATAAAATAACACCAAAAAAATCAATTGATGTGGAGGTGAGGGTCTACTTCTGAACTCTTGATTTGATTCTATTGGTCAATATAGCTATCCTTGTGTCAATACCATGCCGGTTTGACCACAGTAGCTTTGTAATGTACTTTAAAGTCAGGTAGTATGAGCCCACTGACTTTATTCTTCTTTTTAAAGATTTTTCTTTGCTATTCAGGGTCCCATTCCCTTCCAAATAAATTTGTTAATTGACTTCCGTTTCTGCAAAGTAAGTTGTTAGCATTTTGATTGTGATTGTGTTGAATCTGTAAATGAATTTGGGTAGAATTGACATAACAATATTTAGTTTTCCAATCCATGAACACAGAATGTCCTTCCTTTGTTTAGGTCTTCTTTAATTCCTTTCTGGAATTTATTGTCATTTTTTGAGTACAGATCCTTTACATATTTGGTTAAATTTATTCCTAAGTATATGATTCTTTTAATTGCTATTGTAAAGAGAATTTATTTTCTGATTTCCTCCTCAGATTGTTCACTTCTAAACTGTACAAACACACCTATTTTTGTGTGTTGATCTTGTATCTCACCACTTTGCTGAACTCATTTATTAGCTCTAATAGTTTTGTTGTAGATTTTCAGAGGTTTCTAAGTATAGGATCATATCATCTGCAAATAGTGAAAGTTTTACTTCTTCCTTTCTGATTTGGAAGCCTTTTATTTCTTTTTCTTGCCTACTTGTCTGGCTAGAACTTCTAGTACAATGTTGAATAACAGTGGTGACAGTGGACATCCTTATCTTGTTCCCAGTCTTAGAGGGACAGCTTTCACCCTTTCACCATTGAGTATGATGCTGGCTGATGGCTTTTCATATATGCCCAAATCATGTTGAGGAAGTTTCCTTCTACTCCTATCTTTTGAGGTGTTTTTATCAAGAAAGGATGCTAGATTTTGTCAAATGCCTTTATCTGCATCAAAAGAGATGAATATGTGATTTTTCTCCTTTGATTTGTTAACGTGGTATATTATATTGTGTTGAAGCACCCTTACATACCTGGGATAAAACTCAATTGATCATGGTGTATAATTCTTTTAATGTGCTGTTGGATTCAATTTGCAAGTGTTTTGTTGAGGATTTTTGCATCTATATTCATTAGAGCATTTGGTCTGTAATTTTCTTTGTTTGTAGTATCTCTACCTGGCTTCGGTATTAGGGTGATGTTAGTGCCGTAGTATGAGTTAGGTAGTGTTCTTTCCTCTTCAATTTTTTTGAAGAGTTTGAGCAGGATTGGTATTAATTCTTTTTGAAATAATTGGTAGAATTCACCTGTGAAGCTGTCTGGTCCTGGGCATTTTTGGGGGGAGGTTTTTGATGATTGATTCAATTTCTTTACTTGTGATTTGTTTTGTTGAGGTCTTCTCTTTCTTCTTGAGTCAGTGTAGGCAGTTTGTGCATTTGTAGAAAGTTGTCCATTTCATCTAAGTTCCCTAATTTGTTGGCATGCAGTTGTTCATATCTTCTTAATTTCATTTCTGATTTTATTTATTTGCATGTTCTCTCTTATTTTCTATGTCATTCTAGCTAAGGGTTTGTTGGTTTTGTTGATCTTGAAGAACCAACTTTTGGTTTTCTTGATTCTCTCTATTGTTTGTTTTCTCAATTTCATTTGTTTCTGCTCCAATCTTTGTTCTTTCCTTCTGCTTGCTTTGGGGTTAGTTTACTGTTCTTTTCTAATTCTTCCAGGTGTACTGTTAGGTCTTTGATTTTAGCTCTTTCTTCTTTTTTAATGTAAGAATTTATGGCCATAAATTTCCCTTTCATCACTGCCTTTTCTGCATTTTGATATGTTGATATTTTGGTATGTTGTGTTCTCATTTTCATTCATCTCAAGATATTTACTGATTTCTCTTGCAATTTCTTCTTTGCTCCACCGATGTTTAAGAGTGTGTTGTTTAACTTCTGTATATTTGTGAATTTTCCCATTCTCTCCCTGCTATTGATTTTCAGCCTCATTCCATTATGATCAGAGGAAGTGCTTTGTATTATTTCAAACTTTTTACATTTATTGAGACCTGCTTTGTGACTCAGCATATGTCTATCCCAGAGAAAGATCCATGAGCACTTGAAAAGAATGTATCTACTGATGTTTTGGGGTGCAAGGTTCTGTATATGTCTTTTAGATCTAGTTCATTTATTATATTATTCAAGTTCTGTTTCCTTATTGGTCCTTTATTCAATTGATGTTCTAGCCAGTGATGACAGTGGTGTATTGAAGTCTCCAACTATTATTGTAGAGACATCTATTTCTCCCTTCATTTTGCCAGTGTTTGCCTCATGTATTTTGGGGCACCTTGTTTAGGTGCCTAAATATTTATGATTATTTTTTCTTCTTGGTGAATTACCCATTTTATTAATATATACTGTCCTTCCTCATCTCTTTTTTTTTTTTTTTTTTTTTGGTATTTAATTTTTTAATTTTTAAAAAGATACTTAGATTATATAAATTTTACATAAAAAATATAGGGATTCCCATATGCCTCGCTCCCCATACCTCCCACATTTTCCCACAGAAACAATATCCTTTCGTTAGTGTGATTCATTGTAATTGATAAATGCATTTTGGGGCATTGCTACTGAGCATGGATTATAGTTTACATTGTAGTTTGCACTGTCTCCCACACAATTCTGTAGATTATGGAAAAATATATAATGGCCTATATCTGTCATTGCAATGCTGTTCAGGACGTTTCCCAAGTCCTGAAAATGCCCCTGTATTATACCTGTTTTTCCCTCTTCTTGCCTTCAGAGCCTCCAGTGGCCACTGCCTCCACATACAGTTTTGCATTTAAAATTTATTTTGTCTGATATTAGTGTAGCTACTTCAGCTCTTTTTTTTTGGTTACTGTTTGCATGGAATCTTTTCCTCACATTTCACTTTCAGCCTATTTGTGTCTTTGCATGTAAGGTGAATCTCTTGTAGACTGCATATAGTTGGCTCATATTTTTTTGGTCCATTCTGACAGTCTGTGCATTTTGATTGGGGAGTTCATCCATTAATATTCAATGGTATTACATTAAAGGCATTACTTACTTTGGCCATTTTATCCTTTGACTTTCATATATAATATCTTAATATTGTCTGTCTTTTTACCCTTTTAGTTACCCTTATCAATAATCTTCTACACTTTTCTCCAAACCCTTCTCTCTTGTCTTTTCCTTTCATGCTGCAGCACTCCTTTTAATATTTCTTGTGGAGATTTTGTCTTGCTGATGAATTCTCTGTTTCTGTTTATCTGTGAAAACTTTATACACACCTGCATTTTTGAAGGACAGTTTTGCTGGATAAAGAATTCTTGCCTCGCAATCTTTTTCTTTCAGTAGCTTAAATATTTAATTCCACTGCCTTTTCACCTCCATAGTTTCTGAGGAGAAATCTGCATTTTATCTTATTGGACAGCCCTTGTATATGCCTAATTGCTCTTCTCTTACTGCTTTCAGAATTCTTACTTTATCTCTGGCACTTGACATTCTGAATAGAATGTGTCTTAGAGTAGATCTATTTGGATTTATTTTGTTTGGTGTATACCACCCTTCATGGATATGAATACTTAGCTTTTCCATAAGAGTTGGGAAGTTTTCAGCCATTATTTCCTCAAATATTCTTTCTGCCTCTCTTCTGTTCTTTTCTACTTCCAGGACAGCCACAATGTGTATATTTGTGTGCTTTGCACTGCCGTTCAATTATCAGAGTCCCTGTTCAATTTTTTCCATTCTTTTCTCTGTCTGTTCTTCTATTTTTTTCAAGTTCAGATGCTCTGTTTTCTAATTCACTGGTTTGTTCCTCTGCCATTTCATCTCATCCATTGTGTCTTTCATTTCCATAAGATCTGTTACTTTTCTTTCCAAGCTTTCAAATTCTTCTTTACCTCACCCAGTGTCTTCTTAATATCCTTTATCTCCTCAGTCATACTTTCCTTCAACTCCTTGAATTGATTCAGGAGATTTATTTGAACATCCTAAATGAGTTGTTTTAAATCCTGTGCCTCATCAAGATTTTTAATTTGTTCCTTTTCATGGGTCATATCTTCCTGTTTCTTTGTATGGCTTGAAGTTTTTTGCTAATGTCTAAGCATCTGATTATGTTGGTGTGTTCACTCCGATGGTCAATTGCTCTCTCTTGCCTCAGATTTTATAGTAGATTGGTTTTATTTCACACCTCATCTTTCATTCTTGATTCAACTTATTCTAGGTCTTTAAAATTGCCCATGTTTAAGTTATGATAACAGGTCCAGAGACCCACTAATGGGGTACACACCAGGTCCAAGGGATCTGGGGACATAGATAGGAAAGATGCCAACAAAAAAGCCTTGTTTTTTTCCCTCCACTTTCCCAGATTGCCAGCAGATGGTGTACTTTGGCAAACTTTTCCACAGAGGCGTCTCTTCCAACCTCCACCAGGCAGTGTTTCTTAGCCAGTTAGAGCCACGTCTCAAAGCCAGGCCCTACTGTTTAAACTCCACCAGCAGAGTCCACATTCAGCTCTCTACCAGTTGGCAGCAGTCAGCCATGGGTTTTACCAAGGCTGATCACCTTGAGGATCGGGGATGGTGCAGTTCCCTGCCATGGGGGCATTTAACTCACAGTTTTTGTTTCAGACTCTTCATCTTTCTGTCTCACTTCCTCCTGAATAAAGTACACGGTACTCCCCTGGTCTGCAGACCCCCAAAGTTGGTGGCTCGGACAGCTTCTCCCTTTCCTCTGCTGTTTTTGTAAGAAAAGTGAGCCCTGCCTATCTACTCTGTCACCATCTTGCCAGAACTCCCTCAATTTCTCCTTCATTTTTGGAAAACAGTTTCACAGGATATAAAATTATTGGTTGGCAATTATTTTCTTTCATTACTTAAAAAAAATTATCCCAGTGCTTTCTTGCCTTAATGATTTTCTGGAGGGCTAACTTTCTGCCAATGAGCCTGATGATCAGCCAGAATTAAACCACACCATTCTTTCCAGTCCTTTCTGAATTTGTGTCTTATCCTGTGCATGTGCTATGGACTTACGAATTCCTGTTTTCAGGGATTTGAATACTCTCTTTTCTCTCTCTGAAACAGAATTTCCTCTTCTTATTGGTGCTCTTCCTATTGGTGCTTTATTAAAGTTGGCAATTCTTTGTCTGAGGCCACTGCATTTTTATTTCTTCTCATGATTCTTTCTTACACTGATTTAGCTGTCTGAAAGCTGCTTTTGCTTGCAAGGCAGTTGCTGGGTTGGTGAGCCAGAGATGAGTGTCCTGCTTCAGTCTTTCATGATGTTACCAGATATTTTGGCATAGGCATAAGGATGCATAAGGGTTATTCTCCAAAATGGAACCAGGAACCTGCACTGAAAATAGTGGCTGGCTCCACACAGAGGCAGGGAGAGGTAGGGAGGCAGTGTCATACAATCCACAGTGCCACAAACTTCTACAGTTTTAAAGTTGCCTTCTTCTTGATTCACACTTGCCCAATTCCTGCAATCCTTAATTTTTTTACAGAGTTCTGAGGAAGATGGCTCTGCTACCTTTTGCTAGTCATTCAAACACTTTCTGGGGGAACAAAACCATCTAATGTCTCACACTGCTCTCTTGGTCCACTAGAAGAGTACTGCACTTTTTAAAAGCTTATAATTATTTATTTGTTTTTCTTTAAAATATTTGGTGACAAAATTCAACTTTTTAAAAAACTAACACCTTTATTTTTTCTTCCATATGAAGGTGGGAAAGGATAATTGGTGTAATTCATAGACATATTATGTTGACTATTACCCCTACATTCAGGGTTAGAATCTTACTAAGCTTTCTGTGTGTATTGTGAAAATGGCTGAGTTATTAAGCAAAATGTTCTTGCATTCTATAGCAATTTTATCCTTACTAAGAAAAATATTATGTAAACTTAAATTCCGACCCACTGTTTTTTATTTAGATTAAAGGCTCTACATAAAACAAGAAACATAGCAGTAAATCAGGTACTGTTTATTCTTTTCAGAGGAAATTTTTGTTTGCATATTGGGGACAACCTGTCTTGTTTGCCAGGGATCTTGGAACCAGTATCACAGACTGGCCAGCCCAAAGAGCAAGAATTTGTTCTCTTCTAGTTTTGGAGGCTAGATTTCCAAAATCCAGATGTTGGAAGGATCATGCTTTGTCAGAAGTCTGTAGCATTCTGGTGGTGGCTTGCTGGCAAAATTTAACTCAGTCTCTGACTCTCTCCCCATCTGCCTCCTACTACTGTGTCCAAATTTCTTCTGCTAATAAGGACTCTAGTCATATTGGATTGAGGTCCACCCTTATTCAGTTTGCCACCCACTTAACTAATAACATTTTCAAAAGTTCTATGTACAAATGGAATTACTTACACAGGACCAAAGGTGAGGACTTGAACACGTCTTTGTGGGGGTTGTGATTTAATCCATAATAGAACCTAAAGCTTGGGATGTTGCCAGTAAATATTAAAATAATCAAATTACACAAAATTTTCAAACTATTACTTATCTAATCCTCACACTTAAGAGTTCAAATCAAATTCATTTGCCAACATTTTATACAATAAGTAATTTTCCATGCAAGAGAATTTAGTACAAAATTAATAATGGGGTCATTATTACTTAGGTTGATTTATTCTGTTAATTCTTTGACTTATGAGCACTTTGGTCAGATACTAATAAAGAACATCTCAAGAAAAAAATACTATGAAAACTTAAATTTTTAACCAGTCACTTCATCAGCACATAATTATCACCAAAATCATCATTGTCATCATCATCAATTCTACAAGATGTTGCCTAGTTCTTCTAGTAAAGGTATTCTGAGAATTTCTCACCAAAATTAAATGCTTTATTTTTTTGCTTTTGTGTTACATTATAGTTACAAATTACTTATTTATTTACTCTCTTCTCTTTACAGTTATTAAATTATATTCTTTTAAAAGAGTTTTGGGGAAGCGGCTGTGGCTCAATCAGTAGGGCTCCTGTTTACCATATGGGAGGCCCCAGGTTCGGTTCCCGGGGCCTCCTGGTGAAGGCAAGCCCGCCCGCACGGTGTGGTTAGCTGACCCAGCGAGCACAAGCAGCAAGGGGGGGATAAATGAATAAATAAATAAAAATCTTTAAAATAAATAAATAAATAAAAAAAAATAAAAGAGTTTTGACTAAGGTACCATTGAAAGGAAGAACAGTGTTCTAATTCTGGTGTGGATGATAAGGAATCTTAGCTGGATGAAGGTCCCTTCAAACTTTATAACATTAAAGTATAGGAGATAGAAATTCTTACAATGGCGCCATAGAAAAAGTACCGCAATGGAAATTTAAAAGCTGGTTTCAGTCAAGTTCCTAGGTAAGCTGAGGACATTAAATAGACCTGAAAGAATTTGAGACATTTCTCAATATAGATAATTGACAGAGTTTGAGCTGCCATAACTGAGTCTACTTGAGAAATCAATTTACAAATCTACCCTGAGATAATTAAGCAATGTATTCTGACCTCTGGCCAGTTACATTATTTCTTAAGCTCTAATGGATAGGAAAGCTGTGGTTTATTCTCATGCATGGTTAATTCTCGTAAGTATTTTAAAACTTTTATATAGTTTTCTCCTCTGCATTTTATACACATACACAGTACTCTATTGGTAGAGGATGAATCCCCATGCTACTGCAATGATGAAAGAAAAATAAGCACATTTAAAAAAACCCACTGAAAACATTTTCTACAGCCTAAATTTATGACATACTATTTTTGGTCAAAGTGAGGACTTTCAAGTACAAAGTGAAAGGTGAAGGTCACCTTCCAGTCAGTACTTTATTATTAATTTACATTCTTGAAAGATAATTTCACTGGATATAGAATTCTATGTTCACAGTTTTTCATTCCTTTAGGTACTTTAAAGATGACTTTCCATTGGCTTCAGACTTGCGTAATTTCTTTTTTAAGATTTATTTAATTTATTTATTTCTCCCCACCCCCTCATTGTTTTTGCATTTGCTGTGTCTGTTTGTTGTGTGCTGGTCTTCTCTTTCTAGGAGGTACCAGGACCTGAACCTGGGGACCTCCCATGTGGGAGGGAGACACTAATCATCTGAGCCACCTCTGTTCCCTGCTTTGTTGCATCTCTCACTGTGTTTCCTTGCTGTCTCTTGGTAGCATCATCTCACTGCATCTTGTCATGTCATGCGCCACCCGTTGCATCAGCTCACTATCTTGTGTGTCTTCTTCAGGAGCCACCGAGAAATGACCTGGACCTCCCATGTTTTAGGCAAGAACTCAGTCGCCTGAGCCACATCTGCTTCCCGAGGCTTGCATAATTTTTTATGAGAAACCTGCAATATTCTAATCTTTGTTCTTCTGTATGAAGTGTAATTTTTTATACTGGTTAATTTCTAGGTTTTCTCTTTGTTTTTGGTTTTCAGCAATTTGAATATGATGGGTCTGGGGTTTTTGTTTTGCTTTGTTGTTTTCTAAGTGTTGTTTTTATTGTTGTTTTTAGTGTGTATCTTGCTTAGTGTTCCCTGAGCTTGTTGGATATGTGATTTTTTTTAGTGTTTTATTAATTCTGAAAAATTTTTTTCCCATTATCTCTTCAAACAGTTCCATTATCTCTTCAAATAACCCTCTTCTGACCCTTTTTTTCCCCTGGGATTCAATTATACATTCGTTATACTGTTTAATATTGTTTTTAGGTCTTGAATGCCCTGTTTCTTTTTGTCTGCTTCTTTTACTTAAATTCTTTTTTCACTTTGTGCTTTGGTATGGGTAATTTCTATTAACCTATCTTCAAGTTCACTGATTTGTTTTCCTCAGTTTTATTATGTCCTCTGATGAACCCATCAAAAACATTTTCATCTATAAAGAAGCTTTTTCATTTCTAGCATTTCCATTTGACTCTTTCTTATAGATTCCATCTTTCAGTTAAAATTACCCATCTGATCATACATGTTGTCCATGTTTTCTACCAGACTCTTTAATATAGCAATTATAGTTATTTTAAGGTCTGAGTCTGATGGTTCCTTACACCAGTGTATCATAGCTGAGTCTGGTTCCATTAATAATTTTGTCTCTTGACAGTGTGTTGTTTTCTATGGCTTTATTTATCTCATAATTTTAGTTTGAAAGTCAAATATCTTACTGACCTTTTATAGGGGCTCCTTCTTCTACCCAGGCTTTGCCATAATGAATATATGCTGGTATCCAATCCTTCCTTGGAGTCAGTTGTCTTATCTTAGATTTCAGGTTATTTCTTGTCATGTGACATTAGTTCTTTTGTGGGGTCAAAAATAGTGATTTTGAAGATTGTTTGGTCATCTTTAATGTAAGGGTAGAAATAATGCTTTTTCCAACTTTGTACATGTCAAATGGAAGCTGGAAATCTAGCAATTTATTCTTAAAAGTAAATTGGATAAGTGCCAACTGAGTCTACCAGAGGTGACTAAGGTACAGAACTGGCCCTAATCCCCTGGAGAGATGAATAGAAGCTATTATAAATTGGTGAACCTTGAAATTAAAAAATGGCCTTATGCTTTCTGTTGCAACTTGTAAAGAACTCATATTAGGTATGCCTTAATAAAAAATTAGCCCTAATTTAGACATCCAATTACTTATCACTTGCCAGGAAAAACTGTCAGAAATGGTCAAAATGGTTAAAATTCAGGAGGTAAAGTGGCAGGAAAAACTCATGGATCTGGCTAGGGTCTAGAAGGAGACTGAAGATCTTTTATTCTAAAAAAAATATAGAAGAAAATTTGTATCAAGCATTGTGTTAGTCAGCCAAAGGGGTGCTGATGCAAAGTACCAGAAATCTGTTGGCTCTTATAAAGAGTATTTATTAGGAGTAAAAGCTTATGGTTACAAGGCCCTAAAGAGTCTAACTCATGGCTGCTTTCTTACCAAAGTCCGTTGCCACATGATACAAGATGGCGGGAAATCACTGCCTGGTTCTCAGACCTTCTCAGCTGCTCTGGTCTCTTCACAAGGTCAGCTGTAAATTATCAGTCAAATGGCTCATCTCTCTTCCTGGGGCTTTAGCTGTTTGAGCCTTCTCCTTTCTGTCACATGGCAGGACCAAAATGATCAAGTTCTCTCCCCTATTGTGTGTCTTCTTGAATGTCTGTTTATATCAGCCCACCAAGAGGGCAGAGACAGAGACTCAACCCTGAGACATACCCTGCTGATGTTGTTGAATCAAAACTCTAATCTTAACATAATTTAATCAGAGATATCTCAGCTGAATCTCATACAATCAAAGGGTATCACACCCAGAGGAACAGATTAGTTTACAAACATAATTTTTATTTTGGGGATTCATAAATAATGTCAAACTGCCACAAGCATCAAGAAAAGTCTTCACTGTGTTCTTCCTTCTGACCGGGTTTTAGTATGATAGCTTTTTAATAAAGACTGTGCTTCATTTTATTGTACTTTGCAGATATTGTATTTTTTTTATAAATTGAGTTTGTGGCAAGCTTGCATTGAGCAAGTCTATTGGCTCCACTTTTCCAATAATATGTTCTCATTTCATGTCTCTGTGTCATTTTGTTAATTCTTGAACTATTTCAAACTTTTCATTATTATATCTCTTACAGTGATCTGTGATCTTTTTGTTACTTTTGTAATTATTTTGGGGTTCCACAAACCATGCCCATATAAAACGGTGAACTTAATTGATAAAAGTTGCATGAATTCTGACTGCCTCCCAAAATAGCCATTCCCCCATCTTTCTCCCTCTCCTCAGGTCTTCCTATTCTCTTAGACACAGTAATATTTATGTTAAACTAATTAATAACCCTACAATGGCCTCTTAAGTGTTTAAGTGAAAGGAAGAGTCCCATGTCTTTTACTGTAGATCAAAAACTAGAAATGATTACGCTTAGTGAGGAAGACATGTTGAAAGCCAAAATAGGACAAAAGTTAGGCCTCTTGTACCAAACAGTTAGCCAGGTGGTGAATGCAAAGGAAAAGTTCTTAAAGGATATGGAAAGTGCTACTCCAGTGAAAATACAAATGATAAGAAAGCAAAACAGTCTTAATACTGATAAGGAGAAAGTTTTAGAGGTTTGGATAGAAAATCAAACTAGTCACAGTATTTCTTTATGCCAAAGCCTATTCCAGGGCAATGTCCTAGCTCTCGTCAATTCTATGAAGACTGAGAGAGGTGATGAAGCTTCAGAAGAAAGGTTTGGAGATAGTGGAGATTGGTTCATGAGCTTTAAGGAAATAAAAATCTAAGATGGAACAGCCAGTGCTGATGTAGAAGCTGCAGCAAGTTATCCAGAAGAACTAGCTAAGATCATTGATGAAGGTGGCTACACTAAAAACAGATTTTTAAGGTACATGAAACAGCCTTCTACTGGAAGAAAATGCCATCTAGGACTTTTATTGCTAGAGAGGCAAAGTCAATGCCAGGCTTCAAAGCTTCATAGTCCAGGCTGACTCTTGTTAGGGGAGAATGCAGCTGGTGACTTTAAGTTAAAACCAATGCCCATTTACCATACTGAAAATTCTAGCGCCCTTAAGAATTATGCTAAATCTTGCTTATGCTCCAGAAATGGAACAACTAAGCCTGGATGACGGTACATCTGTTTACAGTATGGTTTACTGAATATTTAAAGGTCACTGTTTAGACCTACTGTTCACGAATAAAGACTCATTTCCAATGATGACTACTCACTGACAATGTACCTGGATACCCAAGAGTTCTGATAGAGATGTACAATGAGAGTAATGTTGTTTTCATACCTGCTAACAGAAGCCCATGAACCAAGGATTCATTTCAATTTTCAAGTCTTAATAGTTAAAGACTATTTCAAAACACTTATAGCTACTGCCATAGATAGGGATTCCTCTGAAGGATCTAGGCAATGTCAATTGTGAATCTTCTGGAAAGGATTCACCATTCTGGATGCCATTAATGAATGCTTGTGATTCATAGGAGGTAAAAATAGCAACATTAACAGGAGTTTGGGAGGAGTTGATTTCAACGTTCATGGATGACTTTGAGGGATTCAAGACTTTAGTGAGGAAGTAACTGCAGATATGGTGGAAAAAGTGAGAACCAGAATTTTCAGCAGAGCCTGAAAAGCTTTAAATCTCATGATTTAAAACTTGAATGGGTGAGGAGCTGCTTCTTATGCATGAGCAAAGAATGTGGTTTCTTGGGATGGAATCCACTCCTTGTGAAGATGCTGTGAATATTGTTGAAATGACAGCAAAGAATTTAGAATATTATATAAATTTAGTTGACGAAACAGCAGCAGGTTTTGAGAGGTTTGACTCCTATTTTGAAAGAAACCCTACTGCTATAAAACAGCATCACAAGACCCAAAAGACTCCAAAGAAAGGGTAGAAGTTGCATCCTAGTTCTGTGAGTAAAAAAAAAAAAACAAAAAACAAAACAAAACAAAAAACAAAAAGACAAAAACAGCATCACATGTTGCAGGGAAAGCGTTTGTGAAAGTAACAGTCAATCAATGGGGTAAACTTCATTGTCTTATTTTAAGAAATTGCCACAGCCACCCCAACCTTTAGCAATCACCACCCCTGATCAGTCAGCAGCCATCAATATTGAGGCCAGACCCTCTACTAGCAAAAAGATTACAAATCGATGAAGGTTCAGATGATGATTAGTATTTTTTTAGCAGTGAAGTATTTTTAATTAAGGTATATACATTGTTTTTTAGATATAATTCTATTGCAAAGATAATAGTATAAACAGTATAATGCAGTATAGTATAAACATAACTTTCACATGTACTGAGAACCAAAAAATTTGTGTGACTCACTTTATTACAATATTTACCTTATTGCAGTGGTCTTGAACTGAACCTGCAATTTCTCTGAGGTATGCCTGTGTAAGATGTTCTAGGCTCTTCTTGTACCTATCCTGTCCAATACTTGGAATCAGCCACTTCCCCATAAAGCCTTGGTGTCTTTTAGTAGGAATTGGTATTTCAAGAACACATGGTTACTATGTGTTCTCATTGTTACTGTATTAATCATTGTTTCTAGACCTGCTCAGTGGACAGAGCTAAGAAACTCATACAAACACACACGCATAAACACAAACACATATATATTCAATTAAAATACCTTATGAGTTCAATAAAATTCAGGCTACAGGGTTTTTACTTAACCTCTTCTATTTCATAACTGTATCTATTCTTTTCCACATCAAAAGGCCTAGTTCTCAAGGGCAGAGAGAATAATAGCATTTGGATAGCCCATATTTGCTCACTTACTTTATCCCATATAACCATCTCAGAGTAACAATAATAATATTACCACAACAATATAATTACTGAGAACATTTAAAAATATTTTGAATATGTTTATCCCGTTTCATGCCCTGTTTTTTTGGTCGTTGTTTCATATCTGTTTTCTGTTCATATGGCTTTTCTCTTTCTCTTTACCATTATTTATTTTTAAAATTTTATTAAGAAGTTGTAGGTTTACAGAAAATCATGCAGAAAAACAGTGTTCCCAGATACTCCCCTCACACACACAGTTTTCCCTATTAACATTATGCATTTTGTGGTACCTTAACTACAATTGATGGGGTTCACTCTGTATTGTAGAATTCTATGGTTTTTAAGTTTTTATTCTGACAACATGTATATAACTGAAATTTCCAATCGTAACCATTTTCCTGTCACTTCCTTCTGATGGAATGGAAAATAAAAAGAGAAAAGAGCTGATGCAGGTGATGTCAGAGGAGGACAATTACTCTGGCTACTTCTGAAGATAACTTTTGCTTATTTTTCTAGAGTCCAACCACTATATTCTGGAGTTAGGTGTACAATAGGAAAACGAGTCAAAACCTTTTCTTAGTTTTTTTCTTTTTCTTATTTTGTGAACATCTTCTGGTTCTGGGTCAGATGATATATTTCACAGCCAAACAATACACATTTTAATCTATTCTGAGTAGTAGTTTACATAGGGGAAATTGCCTGGAAAATTTGGTACATCTTTTTTTTTTGTCTCTTTTTATTTGCATGGATAGTTTAGTGGGAGAAGGTATATCAGATGCTTCTAATCTGTATTCATGTTCCCTATTAAATCTCATTTGATTTTTGGAATCTGTACTGGTGTTCATGAAGACAACAACTCTGTTAATAAATTTAACAGAAGCATGTTTATATTTTTATTGTAAAAGACAATAGAGCAGAAATAGCTTCAGTTTATTAAAGTCTCTATAGCACAATATTTAACAGCATGGATTCTGAAGCCATAGACCTGGGTCTAAGTCCAGGCAACACCACTTTCTGTGAATTTGGGCTACTTATTCAACCATTAAGAACCTCAGTTTTCTCTCTGTATACAGGAGATAATATACTTACCCTTTAGGGTTGCTTTAAGTAATGTACTTAGCATTGTGTTTGACATAAGTACCCAACAGATAGCAGCCACAATTGATTATTACAAGTATGATAAGAGATATTATCTTTAAATATCATGACTGCATGTGAAAGTCATAAACTTGTGGGCAAGGCCTAGGCCTTATTTAGTAGTTTTAGATGATAAAGGTATAGTCACTTATATGAGCTGACATGTAATTTTTTTTCACTATACATCACAGGTAATTTTCCTATCCTATTCATCTTACCCTTATATTTTAGCATGCAAACATATCCTTAAATGAATTGTGTATGAACTAATTCTTTAGTCATACTTTCATGAAGGCAGTAATTGCACAGAGCACATTTCTAAAATAAAATTAATTATTTTATTAAGAAAACAAAATTCTCCTACATATGAAAGAAAACAAAAGGCACTTAAACAAAATAACAAACTTTCAAGTCATATATGGAATCTTATTGGACACCAGCTGAAGAAAGTTGGCCCAAACACCAAGTGCGCCAATTAAACAGATGAAGAAAGAGGCCCACCTCACAATTTTTGGGTTCCAAGGTCATAAGGTTTTGACTTGCCATGGAAGGATAGGCATTATGGATCAAAGAACATGATCTGCATCAAAACAAATAATTTTATGTTTCAAGAATGTTTTTAACCATATCCATGTAGAGCCAAAGATTGATTATATAGAAATTAATTGCAGAGTGTACAAATTATCTAGGTATATTTTTTGTAAATTCTCTTTTCTTCTCCCTCAGTTGCCTTCTCCTATCACAATTTTAGTGCTTGTTAACTTCCTCAAGCATGGAGTTAGACACCTACCACAACTGAAGTTTCACTAGTTTACTTCTGGTAGCTAGTCATATAAAAGATTTGGAAAAGAAATTTGAAACTATAATCTTTAACAGAGTGTTGAATTATGTGAATTTCATTTGTTTGAGACAATTATTATCCTTTTAAAAATATCACAGTGTATTTTTATTTTAAAACATAATTATTATGGTAAAGTGTATTTAAAAAAGAGAAAAAGAGAAAGAGGGAAAAATTTTAGCAAATGTTAAGCTGTAAATAAAAATGGACCATCAATTAAGGAAGGGTTGTTGGTTCAGAGAATGCTTATGTACATGGCAAGTATATCCATTACATTAGACACAATGGAAGGAGAATAAGACAAGTAATACTTAGGTAGATGCAGATTCATGTCTTCTAGACAAGTAGTTCTAACTGCTCCTTATTAGGTCTGTCACTTTGGGCAAGTCCCTTTTTGATGTTTAATTTCATGTGTCGGCTTGGCTAGGTTATGGTGTCCAGTTGTTTCACCAGGCAAAAGCACTAACCCCATTGTTACTATGAGGGTATTTCATGGATTTAAATCATTAGTCAGTTGATTGCTTCAATGGATGGTTACATCTGCAATCAACAAAGGAGATTGCCTTGAGCAATTTGAGGAATCTCATCATCTAATCTGTTGGAGTCTAAAGGAGAACTGAAGACTTCAGCAGTCAGAAAGAAGTTGTGTCTCTACTTCAGCCAGCCAGCTTCTCCTGGGGAATTCATCATCTCCTTTATAGGTGTTCCCAACATGCAGCTTCTCCTATGGAATTCAACATCACTATCGAGTTCCCAACTTGCAGTCTGCACTGTGGAATTCAGACTTCTCAATTCCCATGATCATGTGAGCCAATTCCTGAAATAAATCTCTTAATATTTCCACATCTATATCTATATCTATTTCTATCTATCTATCTATCTATCTATCTATCTATCTATCTATCTATCT
>JAKSZT010053768.1:976209-1106087 GCA_026826555.1 Tolypeutes matacus
TCTATCTATCTATCTATCTATCTATCTATCTATCTATCTATCTATCTATCTATCTAATCTATCCATCCATCCATCCATCCTAAATCCTGTCAGTTCTATTTCTCTGGAGAACCCTGACTAATATACCTTTATGATATCTTTGAATCTCAACATGGTTAACTGTTAATATAATGTCCATTGTGTTTATACAGATTCTTCTAGCCAAGAAACCATTGGAGAAAATGCAGGGGTTGAAAGTTCAGAACTGAACAATACATGAGAACATTGCTTGGAAAAATTGAATGTAAATTCTTGCAGAATAGAGAACATTCAGAATTGAGGGAAGAAGTAGCATAATGTAATGGAGAAGAGGGTGGGCTGTGGGGTTAGACTGCTGGATTTGAATACCAGCTCTACCACTTACCTGCTGTGTTACCTTGAACAGGTTATTTACCTTTCTGTTTCCCAGTTTCCTCATCTGTAAAATACAGAGGATAAGGATAGTACTTGCTTTATAGCATTGGTATCAGGATTAAATGAGTCAATGTGTGCAAAATGCTTAGCATCTAACATATACTACAATATATTGATATATTTACTAAATAAATTTTAAGGAGAGAAAAATCAATTCTTATACAAATAGTCTTGATGATAGTTTTATGTTAAAGGTATGTACTTTATATGTAAGTATTTATTATGTGAGTATTTAGTACACTAACTTGGATATCACATAATTTTTTTTTTTTTTTTTTTTTTTAGATTTTATTTATTTATTCATTTATCCCCCCCTTGCTGCTTGTGCTCGCTGGGTCAGCTAACCATGCCGTGTGAGCGGGCTTGCCTTCACCAGGAGGCCCCGGGAACTGAACCCGGGGCCTCCCATATGGTAAACGGGAGCCCTACTGATTGAGCCACAGCCGCTTCCCATCACATAATTTGAAGAAGAAATTAAAATTAATACAAATCTATGTTAATTTGGATAAAACATTTAAAAAATAAATGAATATTAGTGGTTTGAAAGCAGTATATTCTTGAGTCTTGACATTGTTGAATATTTTTACCAAATATAGGAGTTCTAGGTTGTTACAGCAATCCTTCTAAATATGAATAGCATAAACTTTTCTAAAGCTCTTCAGAAGGCCAATTAGAAGGCTATTTGGAGGATTAAGTCCTGGGGTCCCCACAGTAGGATGAAGCACTCAGCAAGTATTATAAATGTGCACAATTCTACAACAGAATGTTATAGGAAAGTGTAATATGTCTCTTTAGCTCATTCAGTGTCTGAGGAATTGATGGTGGAGGGGTAGATATCCTGCAGCATGGTTTTGTAGTAGATTATTCCAAATTGTTTGCAATTGGAGATGTGAGTGGATATGACAGTTGGGTGCTTTCTCCCAACTGGGTGACTTCTCTTGGGCTCTCTTAAACCTGAGAAGAGCAGATCTCAGATGGTGGCAACTCCTTCAGCCTGGGTTTGGGAATGAGAAGATATGTGAGGCTTGCTAAGCCCAGCTGAGTCAGCAGAGCCCAGTCTCGTTGCTAACTTCAAGTAACATGAGGATGAAATAAATGCTTCTTATAAGCCACTAAGCTGTTGGGGCTGTTTGTTCCTGCAACAAAAGCTGACACATATAGTACTTCTTTATATAGATTCATCAACTCACCTCCTTGAGGGCTTGGTCTATGTGGTCTGGGAAATTTGTAGTGCTGAAAAAGCAAAGCTACTTCTGTAATAGAAAAACCTATGACATTTAACAATGTCATGGCCACTCCAGAAGGAAACTTCATTAGGAGTTGTCATGGAGAGGAGGCATTATCTGCAGCAGAGGGCAATGAGAAGAGAACCATTTTATTTTCCTAGGCAACCTCAACTTTCTGTGAACTGTCTAGAAACTCCAGTAATGGAGAGGGCCATAGATTTCTTTTTCCATTAATTTTGTATACTTGTCATCAACTGAACTCTACCGTTGCTTGGAGAATCAGAGGTCTCTACTGAGACTGAGATCAAAGAACTTGAGTGAGTCTTAAACTAGAAAACTTTAGATTAGAAGTTGGCCTTTGAGTTCCCAGTGGAAAACAAAAGTTATTCTATTTATCAGCTTTTCTCAGTGACCCAAGTATAAGAGTTGAATTTCAGAGCATATGTTTATAAACTTACAAGTCATGCCATAGTGACCAAAAATAATTAAGAATGGTTTAAAGATACTGATAAGTTAAACTAAATCATTTTATATTAAGTTATATGGTTAGTATAAATGAGTGGTTCTGAGTTTGATTACACTTTGAAATCACGTGGAGAGCTTTAAAATAAACTTATGCTTTGATTCCACCCATAGAAGTTTTGATTTAATTGGTCTGGGGTACAACTTAGGTATCTGAAAAGCAAAAGTGGAATAAAAGAGAATTTTTATAACTAAGGACCGATCATTAGCTGTTAATACAATAGTCAACCTTAAATATTCTTATTATGGTACTTAGAATACCTTCTTGTTGAGAAGACAATAAATGTAAGTTTATAAATGGGTATTATATATAGTGGAGTCCTTTTTGTTTACATTATTGAGATAGTAGCAATAGTTTTGAGGGCAAGAGTTCACCGTTTTTCTCTACTGCTGTTGCCACCTACTACCACTATAAATTATAATAATTTATTTTAAGTAGGTGGAATGATAATAATATTCTGAGTTCACATTTATATAGCTTCTTTTGTTTATGCCATTCAAAGAAATTTTCAAACTGTGCCTCACTGATTCTTACAATTCTTCCACAGTGAATAGCTACAATTATTGTGCAATGTTTGCAAGGTGGAAACATAGAAGCACAAGGAAACAATGGCTCTGGGCAAGAAAATACCTCGGTATTATGGTTACATAGGCAAAGTTTCAGTGGCCAATTAATTTGAAATAATCTCTATAAGAAATTCCCAAATATAGTATACTATTTTTGGACTACAAATTGTTGATCTTTCTAGAGGAACAGAGCAGGGGATAAGTTAAATAAATAATGTCAAAAATAAGACAAAGCATCTTTTTTTCACCCTTAGTATGAATATTCTGACAAACTGTCCCATATTCCTTAAAATTTCCTTACATTCTTCCTTGCATTTTATATAAAAATAAGGTAGTTTCTGTAAATTTGGCTTTAGAATTCACAATGAGACTACTTGATGGCTGCAAACTACCTTTCAAATGAAGTGGGGAGGGAATGATGGAATTGGCTCCATTCTAATCAAATCCATCTGTTTCACTTTTTTTCTCTTTAACCAAACTGAATTCAGCATAATTGCCTTCCTTTCCCCTACATTTCCTGTGTCTTATGAATCTCAGTCAGAGTTGACAAGGGCATCTGTCAGAGAGGCATTTCAGGGAGTAGTTAATAATGGAGCTCTGGGCCCACTGGGGTTTATACAAGTTGCTAACCTCTTAGTATATTCATCTGAAAAATGGAGATGATATACATTTCACTTTCTGCCCTGGAGTCCATTATCCTGACACCTGGTTCTTACTTAACACTGTCTTGGCATCTAATTTTGCTAAAAGAAAGTCCAAATCATGGTGTTATCAAGGTGATTCTTTTCTTCCCGAAGACTGGCATTCTGGGACTGGTTGTTGGTGATCCTTGGCTCCTCTGTCACATGGCAATGCACATGGAGGCCTCTCCTGGCCTCTCCATTCTCTTCTGGGTTCCATTGAATTTTAGCTTCTGGCTGCTTCCTGTGCCTTTCTCTCTCTCTCTCTGAATTTCATTCCACTTATAAAAGACTTCAGTGGTAGGATTAAGACCCATCCTGAATGAGGTGGGCCACACCTTAACTGAAGTAATCTCGTCAAAAAGTCCTACCTACAATGGGTTCTCACCCACAGTAATGGATTAAGTTTAAGAACATGTTTTTCTGGAGTACATATAGCTCCAAATCATCAAAAATGTTCCCTGGCTTTATCTCCTGTAGTTAACAAAGGTGAACTTATGCTACCCATGTCTCCTACTGGCACATATAAGTTCCTACTTTTAAATCTGAAAACCAACAATCAATTCTCATAAGCAATATTTCCCCAAACTGAAGTAGAAGAATTACAAAAAGTTATAGGTAGAAAAGTTGGGGAGTCTTCTTCAGCAAGGTCAAAATCATTCCAGTAACTATTTCCAGTGTGTACTGGGAAAGGGAGAAGGAAGTCCCAAGGTAATCAATGAAAGAGGTAATGATTCAAACAGCAATAGGGAAAATCATTCCAGAAACAAGGTGCATTTCTTAGTCCTTATGTTAATGAAAATGCCTTTAATATTTAAATGTTTAACATTTTTGAGGTTAGTTTAAGGCAAATTTTCTGTTATATTCAAGTTGTTTTAAAATATCTGCTTATTTTGAGTTTTAATATAAAAACATTTGTTGAATATTATCAAATGCTTTAATTGTCTTCCATTCATTGGAGTTTTTAAAAGGATTTTTGCATGGTTAAGTACATGCTTCACTTACAAAACATTTAATAGATCACGAAAACAATGTATATTCTTGGTTTCAGGGTACATAGTCTGAGATATTTCTAATAATGCAGGCTTATTCATTGTAAATTACATTTCTTTAAGTCATAGTTGTGTTTTCCCTGCTTGATTTATCAATTTATGAAAGATGCACATTAAAATTCCTCACTATAATCATGGTTATTGTAGTGAAGAAATTCTGGTCATTTCTTTTCATTTACTGAAGATTTCAGCATCTCTTCACTACAACTCCTGTAATTTTCTTGGTAATTTTGACATCCATGCAGGTGATCCATCTAATACACTTGTCTCTTACTATTAATTATATTTTACTCTACCTTTCCTCATTCACCTCTTCTCATACCTTAGATCTTGTCATCACCAACAATTTTGAAATTTGTCATTATCAATAACCAAAACAAATCCAATTACAAGCATTTTACATTCTGGCCACCATCTCCTGTTTTCCCGCCCACTTTCCACTGCAAGAATTGTTCAACTAGCATATCCAATCCATTGATCTACCACTTTTTTGTTGTCCATCCTTTTCCTCATGTTTTATTTTTTTCTCCTTACACAGCTTAATTTCCACAATCCATTAGTGTAATCATTCTGTTGAATAAACTCTTAATTCCTTGTTCCATTCTCCCTCCACTATATCCTGTTTGTAAAATTCCAACCCTGGTAACATCTAACTTTCTACATACTCCATGCTTGCAAATGAGCATTGAAACATTGCTAGTAAAAAATGCAAAATCAGGTTGGCTGGTTTCATTTTTCATTTCTGACCATAAAAGTTACACTTCCCATCAGTTCTACTGCCTCTTATTCTAATCACTTTCCTACTTATTTAGGTAAGTATTTCACAGTTACCTTGTCCTCCAATTTCATACCTTTTTCCCACTTCCTCACTCTCAGCTAATTATCTCATTTATTTCACTGAGAAAATAGACGCTATCAGAAGACAATTACCACATCTCACCATCAGATCTACCCACTTACTGGCATCTGTACCTATATACTCTTTGTTTTCGGCTCTTACAGTGATTGGTCCCTGCTTCGTTCAGGACGAATCCCTTCCATATTGTCGTCAGTCCCTGTGCCACTTGTCTACTCATGGATTTCACTCCAGCAATTGACCTTTCTCTTTATTTCCCTCCTGAATCAGCAATCTCTCCTTCTGAAGTGGATCATTTAAATCAGCTTAGAGACATACAAACTACCATAAAAATAAAAACATTTTTCAGACTTCACACATTCCCTCTAGCTATGGCACTATATTTCTGTTTCTCTTTTAAAAAATTCTTGAAAAACTCACTATGTCCAATTTTAACCTTACTTACTTTCTTTCTCATTTTTAAATTTGAGCAGCAGTTGTAGGTTTACAGAAAAATCATGCTGAAGGTACAGAGTTATTACATACCCCTCATCACATGCAGTTTTCCCTTTTATTAACATTTTGAATTAGTGTGGCACTTTTGTTACAATTGATGAACCAATATTTTTATAATTATATTATTAACTATAGTCCATATTTATATTAAGATTCACTCTGTGTTGTACAGTTCTGTGATTTTTAAAATGTTTGTTCTGGTAAATATATACAATCTAAAATTTCCTATTTTAACCACTTTCAAGTATAAAATTCAGAGCTGTTAATTACATTCACAGAATTGTGCTACGATTACATTCACAGAATTGTGCCACCATCCATTACTAAATAATTTTCCATTACCCCAGTAGAAGCTCTGTATCAATTAAGGGTTAACTCCTGACTCCCTACTCTACCACCCCTGCCCTGGTAACCTGTATTCTAATTCCTGACTCAATGAATTTGAATATTTTAATTATTTCATATGTTAGATCACACAATATTATTTTTATTTTTCTCATTTTTTTAAAATCAGAGAAATTGTACATTTCAGAAAAATCATGCAGAAAGTAGAGTTCCCATATATCTTCCTCCAACACAATTTTCCCTATTAACATTTTTCATTAATGTGGTCACTTTGTTACAATTGATAAAACAATATTATTACAAGTATACTATTAAGTACTCCATAGTTTACATTAGGGTTCACTGTTTGTGTTGGACAGTTCTATGGATTTATTCTGGTAACATACATACTACCAAACATTTCCCACTTTAAACACTTTCAGTATACATTATAGTAGTGTTCATCACATTCACAATGTTGTGCTACCATCATGACCGTCTATTACCAAAACTTTTCCATTGCCCCAAACAGAAGCTCTGTTCAATTAAGCATTAACTCTCCATTCCCTATCCTCACCCCATCCCCTGGTAAATTGTATCCTAGTTCCTGACTCTGTGAATATTCTAATTATTTCATATAAGTGAGATCATACAGTATTTGTTCTTTTGTGTCTGGATTATTTTACTCAACACAATGCCTTCAAGATTCATTCATGCGGTAGTATGTATCAGAAATTAATTCCTTTTTACAGCTGAATAATATTCCATTGTATGTACAGGCATACCATGAAGATATTGTAGGTTCAGTTCCAGACCACTGCAATAAAATGAATATCACAATAAAATCAGGCACACAGATATTTTAGTTTCCCCAGTCATTTAAAAGTTATGTTTACACAATACTGTAGTCTATTAAGTGTGTAACAGCTTTATGTCTTAAAAAACAATGTACATTCCTTAATTAAAAATTCTTTATTGCTAGAAATCACTCACCTTCATCTCAGCCTTCAGTGAGTTATAATCTTTTTGCTGGTGGAGGGTTTTGCTTCAGTGTTGATGACTGCTGACTAAACAGGGTGGTGGTTGCTGAAGGTTGGGGTAGCTATGGCAATTTCTTAAAATAAGACAGCAATGAAGTATGCCCCATCGATTGAAACTTCCTTTCTCGAAAGATTTCCCTGTAGCATGTTATGTTGTTTGATAGCATTTTACCAACAATAGAATTTTCAAAGTTGGAGTCAACCCTCTCAAACTTTGGCACTGCTTTATCAACCAAGTTTATGTAATATTCTAAATCCTTTGCTGTCATTTCAACAATGTTCATAGCATCATCACCAAAAGTAGATTCAATTAGAAGAAACCACTTTCTTTGCTCATGCATGAGAAATAACTCCTCATCTGTTCAAGTTTTAAATCATGAGATTGTAGCAATTCGGTCACAGTTTCAGGCTCCACTTCTAATTTTGGTTCTCTCACTTTTTCCACCACATACGCAGTAGTTACTTCCTCCACTAAAGATTTGAAATGCTCAGAGTCATCTATGAGGGTTGGAATCAACTTCTTACAAACTCCTGTTAATGCTGCTATTTATACCTCCTCCTATGTATCACAAACATTCTTTAATGGCATCCAGAATGGTGAATGCTTTCCAGAAGATTTGCAACTGACTTTGCCCAGGTCCATCAGAGGAACCATTATTTATGGCAGCTATAGACTTACAAAATGTATTCCTTAACTAATAAGACTTGAAAATTGAAATGAATCCTTGCTCCATGGGCTGTAGAATGGATGTTGTGTTAGCAGGCATGAAAAGAACATTAATCTCATAGTACATCTCTATCAGAACTCTTGGGTGACCAGGTGCATTGTCGGTGAGCAGTAATCATTGGAAAGGAATCTTTTTTCATGATGAGTAGGTCTAAACCATGGGCTTAAAATACACAGTAAACCATGTTGTAAATAGATGTGCTGTCATCCAGGCTTTGTTTTTCCATTTCTGGAGCATAGGAAGAGTAGATTTAGCATAATTCTTTTTTTTTTTTAATTGACTTTATTTTTTCTTTTTGGTGTATAGCTCTTATGAGTTCTGCGCCACCCCCCACCCCCTACTTGCTGTCTGTGTCCATTCACTGGGTGATCTTCTGTGTCTGTGTCTATTTCTTGCCTTCTCTTCACATTTTTCTCCTCCAGGCTTCACGGGATTCAATCCTAGGGACCTCTGATGTGGGAGAGAGGCACCCTGTCTCTTATGCCACCTCAGTTCTTGGTTTCTGGCGCATCTCACCTTGACTCTCCCCTGCGTCTCTCTTTTGTTGTGTCATCATCTTACTGCGTGGCTCGCCGCGTGTCTGCATGGGCCCAGCTCACCTGCTCACCGTTTTTGTTTTTAACCAGGAGGTCCCGGGGATTGAACACGGGTCCTCCCATATGGTAGATGGATGCCCAAGCACTTGAGCCACATCAGCTTCCCTTAGCATAATTCTTGAGTGCTCTAGGGTTTTCAGGATGGTAAATGGGCATTGGCTTTAACTTAGTCACCAGCTGCATTCGTCCCTAACAAGAGAATCAGCTTGGCCTTTGAAGCTTTGAAGCCAGGCATTGATTTCTCCTCTTCAGCAGTGAAAGTCCTAGATAGCATCTTCTTCCAATAGAAGGCTGTTTCATGTATCTTAAAAATCTGTTCTTTACTGCAGCCACCTTCATCAATGAGCTTCACTAGATCTTCTGGATAACTTGCTACAGCTTTTACATAAGTATTGGCTGCTTCACCTTGCATTTTTATATTATGGATTCAGCTTCTTTCCTTAAACCTCATGAACCAACCTCTGCTAGCTTCTAACTTTTCTTCTGCAGCTTCTTCACCTCTCTCAACCTTCATAGAATTGAAGGGAGTTAGGGCACTGCTTTTGATTAAAATTTGGCTTAAGGCAGGGGTTCTTACCCTTTTTTGTTCCACAGACCCCATCATCAGTCAGGAGAAAACCATGGACCCCTTACTAAGTCCACACTATACTGTGTATTATTTAAAAAATATATCACATCCACACCAACATGTCCCTACAAAAATAATGTTTATTTTGAATTTCAATTCAAGCTCATGGACCCCTTGTTAAGAACCCCTGGCTTAAGCTAATGTTGTGGCTGATTTGAGCTATGTAGACCATTAAACTTTCTCCATATAAGAAATAAGGCTGTTTCGCTCTCTTATCATTCTTGTGTTCTCCGGGGGTAGCATGTTTCATTTACTTCATGAACTTTTACTTTGCATTTACAACTTGGCTAACTGTTTGGTACAAAAGGACTAGCTCCAGGCCTGTCTTGGCTTTTTCACATGCCTTCCTCACTTAGCTTAATCATTCCCAGCTTTTGATTTAAAGTGAGAGATGTCTGACTCTTCCTTTCATTTGAACAGTTAGAAGTCATTGTAGGGTTATTAGTTGGCCTAATTTAATATTATTGTGTCTCATGGTATAAGGAGGCCTAAAGAGAGGGAGGGAGATAGGAAATAGCTAGTCAGCGGAGGAATCAGAAAGTACACATTTATTATGTTCACTGACTAATATGGCCGTGGATCATGGTACTCCCAAACATTAGCAACATCAAAGATAACTGATCACAGATCACCATAACAAATATAATAATAATGAAAATGTTTGAAATATTATGAGATTTACCAAAATGTGTCACAGAGACAAGAAGTGATTATATGCTATTGGAAAAAAATGGCTCTGATAGACTTGCTAGACACAGGGTTGCCACAAGCCTTCAATTTGTAAAAAACAGTGTCTATGAAGCACAATAAAATGAAACAATAAAATGAAGTATGCCCATATACAACACATTTTGTTTATCCAATCATCATTTCAAATTCACTAAGGTTGCTTTGAACTTTTGGCTATTGTGAAAAATGCTGCCATGAACACTGAAGTACAAATTTCATTTTGGGTCCCTGTTTTCAATTCTTTTGGCCTTCTGAGGAACCGCTAAAGTGATTGCACAGTGGCTGCACCATTTTATAATCACACCAACAATGCATAAGGTTTCCAATATGTCCTCAGCAACACTTGTTATTTTCTGTTTTTTAATAATAGCAATCCTAGTCGGTATGAAGTGGTATCTCATTGTGGTTTTGATTTTCATTTCTCTGATGACCAATGATGTTGACCATATTTTCATGTGCTTATTGGGTATTTGTGTATCTTTTGGAGAAATGTCCATTCAAGACCCTTGTCCATTTTTTTCTTTTCCCAATTTTAATTGGGGTATTTATAATTTTTGTCATGAAATTATAGCAGTTCTTTATATATTCTATAAAGTTTAAATCCTTATCATATATATGGTTAGCAATTACTTTCTCCCATTCTATAGACTGTCTTTTTTCTTTCTTGATAATTTCCTTTTACATTTAAAATTTTGATGAATACCATTTTATCTACTTTTTCTTTTGTTGCTCATGCTTTTTGGTGTCAGATCTAATAAGTCACTGATAAATCCAAGGTTATGAAGATTACCCCTCTGTTTCTTCCAGGAATTTAATGGGTTTAGCTCTTATGAGTCCTTGATCCATTTAGTGTTAATTTTTGCATATGGTGTCATGTAGGGGTCCAACTTCTTTCTTTTGCATGTAGATGTCCAGTTTTCCAAATACCATTCTTTCCCAATTAATGTATTTGACACCCTTAACAAAAATCAGTTGGTCATAGATGAAGGAGTTTATTTCTGTACTTTCAATTCTATTTCATTGGTCTATATGTCTATCTTTATGCCAGTACTATGCTGTTTTGGTGAATGTAGATCACTAGTGAGTTTTTTTTTTTTTTAAAGATTTTATTTATTTATTCATTTATCCCCCCTTTGCTGCTTGTGCTCGCTGGGTCAGCTAACCACGCCGCGCGGCCGGGCTTACCTTCACCAGGAAGCCCCGGGAACCGAACCCGGGGCCTCCCATATGGTAAACGGGAGCCCTACTGATTGAGCCACAGCCGCTTCCCTACTAGTGAGTTTTGAAATCAGGAAGTGTGAGACTTCCAACTTTGCTCTTCTTTTTCAATGTTTTGACTATTCTGGTACCTTTGCAATTTTCTATGAATTTGAAGACTTGGCTTTTCCATTAGAGCAAAAAATAAAAAGTCTGCTGAGATTTTGATAAGGATTGTGTCAAATCTTTAGATTATTTGACCAGTACTGATATCTTGATAATATTAAGTCTTCCTATCCATAAAAATAGGCTATTTTGCCATTTATTCAGGCTTTTTAATTTTCTTTCATCAGTGTTTTATAGTTTTCAGTGTACTTTGTTAAATTTATTACTAGGGGTTTATTCTTTTAGAAGCTATTATGAATGGATTTAAAAAATTCCATTTCAGATTGTTCTTTGCTGGTGTATAGAAAGACAACTGATTTGTGTGTGTTACTCTTGTAGCCTGCTATTTGATGAATTTGTTTAGGAGCTCTATTCATTTTCTTGTGGATTCTTCAGGATTTTCATGCAATCTGCAAATAGAGATAATTTTACCTTTTCCTTCTAATTTGTATGTCTTTTATTCCTTTATCTTGCTTAATTGTTCTAATACAGCCAGTACAATGTTGAATGGTAGTGGTGAAAGTGAGTATCCTTGTCTTGTTCTTGACCTCAGAGGAAAAGTTCTCAGTCTTTCACTATTAAGTATAATGCTAGCTATGGATTTTTAAAATATATGCCCTTTGTCATAATGAGGAAGCTACCTTCTATTTTTTCTGGGTGTTTTTTAAATACAATTTGATTGAAGTACATCATTCATACATACACATATATAAACAATAAGAGTATAGTAAAAGTTGTGAACTTACAAAACAAACATGCATTTCATAATATAGGGCTCCCATCCATCACACCACCATCACCACCTTGCATTGTTGTGAAAAATTTGTTACAAAGTATGAAAGAACATCATCAAAATATTACTACTGACTGTAGCCAATATCTTACATTTGATGTATTTTTCCCCAAACCCACCCAATTAATAACATCCTGTATTAGAATTGTATATTTGTTATAGCTCATGAGAGAACGTTCTCATATTTGTTCTGTTAATACAGTCCATTTTCCACTACTGGATTCCTTCTTTTTTTTTTTTTTTTTTTAAATCATGTAAAGGGCATTGTATTTTGTCAAATGCTTTTTCTGCATCATTTGAGATGATTATGTGATTCTTTTCTTTCGTTCTATTAATGTTGTGTATTATATTTATTGATTTCCTCATATTTTACCACTCTTTCATTACTGGGTGAAATCCAGTTTAGTCATGGTGTATAATCCTTTTAAAATGCTGTTGGAGTTGACTTGCTAGTATTTTTGGAGAATTTTGCATCTATATTCATAAGGGAAGTCAGTCTGTAGCTTTCTTTCTTTCCTGTGACAACTTTATCTTGCCTTGGTATCATAGTAATGTTAACCTCTTAGTTAAAGTAGGAAGAGTTCCCTCCTCTTCAATTTTTTTGAAGTGCTTGAAAAGGATTGGTGTTATTTCTTTTTAAAGTTTTGGTAGAATTCACCAGTGATGCCATCTGGTCCTAGAATTTTCTCTGTTAGAAGGTTTTTGTAGATCATTTACATTTAATGCAATTGTTGAGATTTAGGGCTTAAATGTGTCATTTTATTTATTTTTTCTGTTCTTTTTTTTTGTCTCTCTGTTTTACTTTTCTTGCCTTACATTTAAAAAATTATTTTGACTTATCTATAGTGCTTTTGAGTATATCTCTTTATATAGCTTTTTAAGGTGGTTGCTCTAGGTATTATATCATATATACATACTTACCACAGTCTACAGTTGTTGACATTTTACCACTTAGAATAACTTATAGAAAACTTAACTCCCTTTATATTCCTTTACCCTCCTTGTTCATAATATAGTTGTTTTAAATGGTTCCTCTATAAACATTTCAAAACACAGTTTCAGAATCAGTTTCAGAATTTGTTGCTTCAAATGTCAAACAGAATTTAGAAAACTCAAGGGGAGAAGGAAAGTTTATTGTATTTACCGATATTTTTCCTTGCCTTTCTCTTTCTTCTTCCTTGATGCTCCATTGTTTCCTCTTTAATAATTTTCTTTCTGTATTGAAAAGTTTCTTTAGCCATTCTTTTAGTGTAGATCTGCTAGTGATAAATTCTTTTAGTTTCCTATCATTGAGTCTGTCTTGATTTCCTGCTCTTTCCCTAAGGATATATTTCAGGTGGATTTAGGATTCTGTGTTCACAATTCTTTTCTTTCAGCACTTGGAAAACATTATGTCATTTGTTAAGGCCTTTATGATTTCATGTGAGAAATTTGCTGTCATTTGAATATTTTTTCCATTAAGAGTAAGGTGTTACTCTTCTTGTTGATTTCAAGAATTTTTCTTTGTCTTTGATTTTCAGAAGTTTGCCTAAGTGTCTTGGCATGGTTTTATTTGCATTTATCCTGTTTGGGGTTTGCTCAGCTTCTTGAATCTGTATAGTTATATCTTTTGCCAAATTTGGGAAGTTCTCAGCTATTACTTCTTTGAGTACATTTTTTTAGCCCTGCTTTCCTTGTGGAACTCCAATGACATGAATGTTAGATCTTTTGTCATGGTTGAATGGGTCCCAGAGACTCTGTTCATTTTTTTCAGTCTATTTTTTCTCTGTTATTCAATTTGGATTGTCCTATCTACCATTTTACTGATTCCTTTCCTGTTACCTCCATTCTTCTGTTGATCTAATCCATTGAATTTTATTTTAGTTATTGTATTTTTATTGTATGGTATTTTTAAGTTGTAAAATTCCCATGTGGTTTCTCTTTATGTCTTCTATTCTTAGTTGAGACTTTCTTTTTCTTTGCTGAGATCTTATAATTTTTCATTTGTTTCAAGTGTGCTCATAATTTCTTGTTGAAATATTTTTATGATGACTACTTTAAATTTTTGTTAGATTATTCTAATATCTCTTTCATATTGGTGATGGCATTGATTAATTGTCCTTATTCAGTTATAGCTCTGATTCTTTGTATGACAAGTGATTTTTTATTGAAACCTGGACATTTAGGGTATATGTTATAAGGCTTTGTATATTATTTAAACCTTCTGTATTAGCTGTCTTCCTTTGACACTTCTCTAGCTAGTGTTGGGCCCAGGCTTTTTCTTGAGTGAAATTCTGACTGAGAACTCTATCTATTTTAATGTAAGCATACAGGGTTGAACTCACATAGTGATGAGTTCTTCAGATGTCAGAATGAGGTGGCATTTACTCAGGTGTTCCATTTACACTGAAGCCTTAGGTCTCCTCAGATGGTTGATTCAAATTCTTTTAGAGCATGTTGTGGGTAAATACCTATATATGGCAATATACATACCTATATATGTATAGCTGTCCCATACACATATCTTTGATTAATACTTGCATTTTCAACCTCAACTTTTCACTCTCACCAACAGTGTTATCTGCCAACTTTGAGTTTGGAGTCTTTGCACGTTTCTAATATTCAGACAAACTCCTCCTTCTAATGCATGTATAACTTGTCCTTATACAGGTTACTTTATTCTGTCTTGTTGTTCAACATGGTGTGTGTTGGGCTGGGTGGGTGAGTGGATATGCTTGTCTGGTTCTAGGCAGAGGGATTCTTGCTCATCTTTCTGTATGTTTTGCTTTCTTTTAAAAACTATGTGCTTTACAATGTTTTTTATTCTTTATCTATTTTTTTACCTTTTACTTCACATTTTAATTTATGTTCTCACTTCTTAAACTTAATCTTGTTTTACTTTTTAACATATTATATTCATCCTTTATCTTTTATTTTTGTGTTTTTTGCTCTTTACCTTTTATTTAAAATATCATTTATTTTAACTCTTTATTTATTAACCAACAATCCTTCACTTTTACTAGGGTTTCAATTCTCTTATTTATAACTTTCATTTTTCACTTATCTTTGAATCTCCTCACATTTTATTTTTAATTTTCCTTCCATTTGTCTTTTTCTTTAAATATTTATTTTTCCTTAATATATTTATTTTAAACTTTCTCATCTTCTTATACTTTTCTTATTTTCTGTTTGTTTTTAATGTTAAGTATGAAATATGTCTTTAAATATGGTAAGAATGGACAAAATCATGTTGCATAAATAATGGTGTCACAGGTTCTTTTCCCTCATAACTATTCCTCAACCTTCTCCTGGATTTCCTCCAGTAAATCTTCCAAGTATTTCAAAACCAACCAACCAATCAATCAGCCAAGCAAACAAAAAACAAACACATAAAACCCCCAAAACTACATCCTTTCAAACTTTACCCCCAAATCAAAGTGTTGATCCTTCCAAGGTTACCTTTCTTTCTGCTCAAATGATGTTTCTGGCTAATGGCACCGAGACCTTACCAAAGGAGCTGCATATTTCAAAATCCACTGTCTCTGAAAAACTTGATTGTTGTGTCTTGGAAAAACTGCCATCAGCATGCTAAAAGTCAGAAGGGATTGACTGGTGGGAGATCATGCAGTTGAGAAGCTTTTTGTCCTCAGCAAATGTCAATATGCCCCAGATACTCACCAGTGAAGGCTAACAAATTACCTGGAGCTTGGTTTCTGATAGAATTGCTTACACTCATATCTCCCTCTTTGTTTTATAGAATCATCAAAAGATCTTGTTTGTTTGTTTGTTTTAGCTACTCTAGTTTCCTTCCCTCTTTTTTCATGATTAAAGAGGCATTGACCAATCATGTTATCTCAAGTGGGATTTTAAACCAAAGTTAACTATGCCTTTTTGAAAACTAATTTTATTTGTAACCATTTGTCCTCTGTAGCCTCACCAGATTATTGGAAACTAAGGAGAAGGGAAGGCTCGTGTCATCTCCAGACAATAGATTTAAGTCCCTTTGACTCTGCTTTCTTCTACCCCAAGAATAGCTATTGGGATACATTGTGCTCATCTTCCCAAGGAAAATTGGAAGCTATCTTGGGAAGCCTAGAATCCCTGGAGTACGGTTTGATCAGCATTCCAGATTCCAACCCAAATGATAGTATTCCTGATTTTATTTGTTTTTCTCCCACTAGCAATTCTGTCTGATTGTACCTGTACCTTTCTCATCTACTCTCAGGAAACACTTATTTCCTAGTCCTCTCTTACCTGAGGGTCTGGACTTTGGGCCACTCTCACACTCCACTCAGCGCTGCTCTCCCTGAAGATATTTCTTGAGAAGACTTCTATAACAGATTCACCAGTAATTCCCACCACAGTGCAGGTCATTAGGCCCACAAAACCTGTACTGATTCCAATTTTAGATTCATGATAGTTGCATAATAAGAAGTAGTATGGTATAGCATAGGTGCTGGATTGAGACAGCCTCAGTCCAAATCCTGCTTTTGCTTCTTGTTGGCTATGAGACTTAGACAGATTAGTTCACCTCTCTGTGCCTCAGTTTTCCTATCAGTAGAATAGTGATAATGGTGGGCCTAACTCTTAGGTTTGTCATTAGAAATAGTGTAATTAAGGTTTGTAAATTACTGAACATAGTAAGTAGTCAGTAATTGCTAGCTATTATTATGACTATTATTATGTGTTTTTCCTGAGATTGATTAAACTTGTATTGCCATATTCAGATCAAGTTGTTCCAAGAGACCAGTGGCTTTCGAGTGGCTAAATTACATAGAAACATCAATAGTTGCAATTCTTTCGATTTTCTTGCAGTTTGCCTCCTAACACATAGGAGTCTTTACCTGGGACACTGGCAGCTGTGGTGTGAAGGAAAAGCTGTGATCTCTGGGCCCTCCTAGTTTGTTTATGTTGGGTTCAATGTAATTTTAGAATATCAATCTTCCTAAATTAATGGTTTTAAATATTTTTATCACTCTGTTTGTCAAGAATGATACTTTTGTTGGAGGTAATCCTAAGGGATTTTCTATTGAATATCCTGAACATTTTTTTGACTGTGACTTTGTGCTTCTGGACATATCTCAGTTCCCTGACAAGCTGATGGTATACAGAGCTCTTCCATCAAAGTGCACTATGTCTGCAAAGAGATATGGTCTTTCTCTGATAATATTTTAACTTTTCTATTTGCCAAATTCATTACCTCATGCTCTGTGCCCACTAGGATGGAGAGACATGGGGCCTTTATATCAAGTTGCAAGTAGAAGAGTGCATGGCGATCATAAAGAGTTGCCCTGAGTGGAACATTTTTCCCTAAACTCATTTCTGAAAGGAGTCTTGGTATTGAATAACACAGTGCTTGAAAGAAATGTGGGGGAAATTGATTCATTTTCCATAGATCATATTACAGTTAAACTCCTTTCTTATAGCCATTTTCATGATTGTTATTCTAACCTGGGTCAGAGAATGTCATTTCTTCCACATCTTAAACCTTTGCACTGCTGTCCAAGGCCCACATGCATTCACAGCTGAAAGAGAAGGTCCTGCTGCTGTGAACCTTTAGGAAACCAAAGTGCTTTCATACTTCATTGGTGACACATCCAATATGATAAGCTCTTAAAACTTTGCCTCACATGCACAAAATAGTGGTGTGTTTCTCATGTCATCACCCCTAAACCAGTTGCTGGTAATATAAAACTGATTTTACTTTTTCTAGGCAAATGTTTCACTCATTCTAATATCTGTTTTGGCAAAGGCAAATGGACAGCCAATAATCCCTGGCCAGGTTAGTAAAGTGACATACAAAATAAAAATGGGAATAGGCCAGCAGGTGGTAAGCTTTATCCGATTTTAATCTTATTATAAATTTTTTATTGCCTTGAAAATAACATATCAATTAGAAAGCAACATGTCAGTATAGAAAGGCCCAAGTTGAAACATCAGATCCAATGATAAGAGCAGATTCTAAAGCATGGCTACTTATAGTGCTTAGTGAGGAAGATCATGTCAACTCAAATCTATTTCTATTGGACATTTTGAAAGCTTGTTTAACTGAGATTTACAAAATCAATTGAGTTTTCTTGAACTTTTAAGTTTAAGGGAAATTGCTAACTGGGTTAGTAATTCTCAGGTATGTTGTGAAGCTAATAAAATCTCAGATTAAATGAAAGTCCTAGAGAGGATTTCCTGTCCCTGCTTTAATAAGTAGGTTCTATTCCTTGTCAATTTTCAGTTTTTTAAAGCATGCCCTAAATATTCACTCATTAGTTAATATATCCATTCAGTATTTAATGAATAACTTCTTTGTGCTAAGAACTGTTCTAAGATCTGGGGATAGATCAGTGAACAAAATAGACACTTTTTGTTTTTTGCATTGTGAGGCTATCATTTTATTAAGGGAAAGAAACAAAACTTGAAATAAATAAGCAAATAGACATAAAATAATGTCAGCTTGTGAAAATGCTGCAGAGAAAAATGAAGCTGGAGAACTCAGAGTGTCAGAGTGTAATCAACCTTATTAAAAATAGCAAACTTGGAAGCGGCTGTGGTTCAATCAGTAGGGCTCCCGTTTACCATATGGGAGGCCTGGGGTTCGGTTCCCGGGGCGTCCTGGTGGGGGCAGGCCCACCCGCACGGTGTGGTTGGCTGACCCAGTGAGCACAAGCAGCAAGGGGGGGATAAATGAATAAAGAAATAAAATCTTTAAAAAAAAAAAAATAGCTAACTTTTATTCTCAAGATAAATGCTTATTAGACAGCCCATTTACAATGTATTCCATTTATCAATAAATTGCGAGTTGTTTTATTATTATTATTATTATTTTTTTTTTTTAAGGATAATGGTACTATCAGAGGAGCCACAGATAGGCTAACTTAGAATTTACTGGAAAGTCTCATTAAACATACACCTTCCTAGGCCCCACCCAGACGCATTAAATCATAATCTTAGGGGATGAGTCCTGAACAAGTGAACCTTTGAGCAAGTTCCCTGGTGATTGGATGTGTGCCTGTATTAGGAATCACTGCAGCTACACAAGGAGCAAGAAGGGTTGTAGGTATATAGAGAAATCCGTTAAGAGCAGTATACGATTGTGTGTGGCTTTGTTGACTTTTCCTCATCCTTACTCTCTGTAGGCAAGAAAACATTCAGAACAAGCTACATGACCCCAATATAGAGCCTCAGTTACCAAGGCGCCACAGAAGCTCGATATTACTTAGAGGGCTAGAAGCAAGCAGAAATGTGTTTTGATGGATCAGGAAGCAAATTACAGTAGGACACCACAGTGATATGAATTGTTCTTTAACTTTCTGAACTAGATTCACAATGATTCTACTCTTATATGAACTATGTATATGCCCCATGAAATAGAGGATAGAAAGGTTATCACTCATTTATCAATGTGGCATGACTTTATTGTTTCAAACTGGAGTGGCTTTAATAGATAACAAATGGACCAAAATTTCAAAAGGAACAGGAGATAACTTTAAACTGATGTCCCTAAATATTTAAGAGGACTGTGGTCAATAATTCTGGGTACAGCAAGTTAATTTAGCTAATTACCTAGTGAATTGTTTGCAATCAGGATATTTCAGGAGATACATCAGTAATCTATATTGCTTGGGGTTAAAAGTTTTATAGGGGATTTAATGATTATATGATTATGCTCTGTGGTGGTGTTTTGCAAGCCTGACTTCATATTATAAATCACCTTAGGAGCTTAAAAAAAATCTGATGTCCAAGTCTACCTCCAGATATACTGAATTAATTGGCTTAAGGTGAGGTCTAAGAAACTGATATTTTAAAACTTTCCTAGTGATTGTAATGTAGGGTCTGAGTAGAGGGTTATTGCTCTATGGCTTAGAATTTGGTGCTTGGATCTCCTTGTATCCTTGTACAGGAGTAGCCCCCATGTGTTCTTAGCAGGCTCATCTGTTTTCCCAATTTTCACACTTAACCAGAAACAGAATATATTAGCCAAATCCCAGCTACTTGTCAGGGAACATAGTCTTGAATTCACTACCACTCAAAACTCATCAGAAGTTAATTTAGTGGAGCGGCTGTAGCTCAGTGGTTGAGCGTGTGCTTCACATATATGAGGTCCCAGGTTCAATCACTGGTACCTACTAAACTGAAAAAAAAAAAAAAAAGAATTTAATTTAGGAAAAAATAGAAAATTGTGCAACCAAACTTTGCTGGGCTGGGTTTAAGGTAAGGAAAAAAGTAATTATCAAAAATATTACTATAAAACTGAGGAACACAAGTGCTTATATATAGCAGAAGACCCTCTTAGTTATTGTAAACTCTTTTGTCTTTCTTATTCAGTACCATGTATTTTCTTTTATTTTTAAGATTTATTTATTTATTTATTTTCACACACCCCCACCTCCCGTTTTTGCTGTTTTTATATCCATTCGCTGGGCAGTTCTCTGTGTCTGTTTCCTGCCCTCTCTTCTCATCCTTCTCCTCCTGTCTTCACCGGGATTCGGTCTTGGAAAACTCCGATGTGGGAGAGAGGCGTCCTACTGCCTGCGCCATCTTAGTTCCTGGTTTTTCGGTGTGTCTCGTTTTGACTTTCCCTTGTGTCACTCTCCTGTTACATCATCACCTTGCTGCATGGCTCGGTGGGGCTTGACAGCACACCTGCGCGTGGGGCCTGGCAGCTGCACGCCTTCTATATTTTTCTTTATTTTTACTGGGAGGTCCGGGGGATCCAATCCAGGTCCGTCCATATGGGAGACAGATGCCCAACCATTTGAGCCACATCTTCCCCCTCCATGTATTTTCTTGATCTTTTTCTTTTTATCTCTTAAGTCTCTCATTTTTAAATTGTGGAGGCATATATATACAAAATAAACTTTCCCATCACAATCACTCCCAAGCCAACATTTTAATGGGATTAATCACCACCATCTATTATCAGAACTTTTCCATTATTCCAAACAGAAACCCTGCATCCATTATCCATTAACTCCCTACTGCCCCTCATCCCAGCCCCCTGTATTCTAATTTCTGTCTCTATGTCTTTGCATATTCTAGTTATTTTATATAAGTGGAATCATACAAGATCTGTCCCTGTGTGTCTGACTTATTTCACTCAACATGATGTCCTCAAGGTTCATCCATGTAGTAGCATGTATCAGAGCTTTATTCTGTTTTATGGCTGAATAATATTCCATTGCATGTATATACCACACTTTATTTATTCATCTGCTCGTGAACATTTGGGTTGCTTCCACCTTTTGGCTATTGTGAACAAAGTTGCTATGAACATTAGTGAACAAATATCTATTCAAGTCCCTGCTTTCAATTCTTTTATGTATATACCTAAAAGTCGGAATCCTGGGCCATGTGGTAGTGCTATGTTTCACTTTGAGGAGCTGTCAAACTGTTTTACACAGCAGCTGCACCATTTTATAATTGATCAATAATATACTAAGATTCCTATTTCTCCGCATTCCCACCAGCACTTATTATTTTCCTTTTTAAAATAATAGTCATTCCTGTGGGTATGAGATGGATTGGACTATTTATTTAATGTTATATATATAGATCCCCTATCTACAGACTCTGGTTAAAAACTTTTGAAAGAAGAGACTATGTCCTTTACTTCTTTTGTATTCCCTCAAAATATATATGGTGTTGGGAATCTAGTAGGTATTTCAATAGTTTTTAAAAGAATGAATAAATGAATGAACAAAAGATCTATGTACATTAGGTGCAAGAATATTGTGTCTCCTTAGAATTGCAAATATCCTAGTACAATTTATTTAAGAATTTTAAATACAAAACAAAAGCAAGAACTGTAAGTTGTATTAAAAAAAAAAAAAAAAAAACGAAATAAATCCCTCGCGTGCTATTCTTCCTCTAGGTAGATCCAGCCCTTTGTCTTCTTTCTATTTAGTATTCCATATTCTATACTTTTAGCAAGTCCGCAGTTAAATGCATATATGTGCTTAGCAGGAGGGGTGATGACGACAATGGATGGCAATTTATAAGTTTCTTTCTATACTGGTGGCTGAAATGTATGGCTCTCAGCACTTCCCAGTTGCTGGTGATTGATGGGTTTGTTTACTACTTCTCCCTCTGGTCTGGAGGGAGACACTGAGTGGGGTTTCTGCCAACACTCTGGAAGATTTGGCTCAATCCCAGAGCCAAAGGCTCTGTAGCTCAAGCTGTGTTTACGCCATGGAAGCCCTTGGGCTTTTTTGGATTTTAATCACTTTCTGAACAGATGCATTTCTGTTAGGATGAACAAGGTATTGAAACTTGCACTCTGCTCATTAAAACCCAAATTCTGCTTGGTTCTAAAATTGTTCATTTTGGCTTCCAACAAAGAAATAAGATGAAAAAAAAGTTGTTTATTTGATCTGATTCCTGTTTCTACAGTTGCATATTTGACCAAAATTTAATTTAAGGGATTACTAAACTGTAATCTCAAATTATTAATTGTTCCTTTTGGTTGAATAATAACAAGAAAATTAAAAGGAAACAAATATGCAAGGTACCAACAAACTACCTCTGCACAACAAGTTCATATCTATTAGCATGGTGTTTGCTTTCTTTGAGAAAGTAAAATACGTTCGTGCATGGATAATTATGCTTTTATACAACAAGCAACATGTGTTTACTTTTCATTATCTGACAAGGTCCACAGAGTTTTATTTAATTGTAAACATTGGCTTTCACACAAAAATAGGAGTTACTTTTAATTTCATAGCATTATCTCATGAAGAAGGAGAGTGGGAAATTAAGCCAAAATTAAGAAAAGAATTTTTTGTAGTTTCTTGCTGCCAGAAAATATTGAATATTTTCTGTGAATCTGATAATTGACTTGTATTGCTTTGTATGCCTGCCAGCTTTTCTCTCTTTTACTTCTGTAATGTTTATTACTTTCTTTGCAAAGCCGGTGGAAACCAGATCTGGTATTTTTATTGTGTTGAAATGATTCTGGTAAAAACAGGTTCTAAATAAACACGACAGGTGTCAAGAAAAGCAGCTGGATCTGGTTTAGAGGTTTAACAGATGGGAAAACATTAACATGGAAGTGAAGAGAAAGAACCTTTGATTCTCTGATAAGTCACCATTGTGATTGTGAGTTTGTGACCATTTCCAAGAGCTGCCAGCCACCAGCCTTCATCAAACTATGAGTTAAAATAAATGACAAGGGAATAAAATAGAAGAGCCATGATCTCTTTAGAACAGGGGTTCTTAACAAGGGGTCTGTAAGCTTGAATTGAAATTCAGAAAAACTCTTGTTGGGACATGGTTGGTCTGGGTGTGAACATATTTATTAAATAATACACAGAATAGCTTGGACTTAGTAAGGGGTCTGTGGTTTTCACCTGACTGGCAAAGGGGTCCATGGAACAAAAAAGGTTGAGAACTCCTGCTTTAGAATGACAGGGTGAGAGGGATGAGCCTACATCTAGATGTCTCAAAATTTGGGTTAGAAAAATATAGTGCTTTGATGAATAAATCTTTGGTGAGTAAAGCTTCTTTATAATAAAATTGCCTGTGCTATAAGTAATAAATAGAAATGTCATAAATTGTGTAACACAATGTTGCTATGCCTCCTACCCTTGTAACCTCTGATTCTTCAGGTCATACCATTCCTGGCTCAGCACTGCATACATCAATGGTAACAAATGATCTCACTAGCGCTAATCCTACTTGCCTGACCCCTCCCTTCATCCCCAGTACTTTTGAGCCCTGTCAGGCAGGCATGTTTTGTGTAAACTCACCAATGCAACTTTTTTAAAGTTGTAGCAGGTCAACTGCCATTTCTTCCTCTTTTTCTCTCATTCTTAACTTCCTGCATTGCCAGTTGCTGACAACTTCAGATCTCAACAACCTTTTCAAAACCTTTTTTTAAAAAAACTTTAGATTACATAAATGTTACATAAAAAATATAGGGGATTCTCCTATACCCCACCCCTCTCCACTTTCCCACATTCACAATGTCTTTCATTAATGTAGTACATTTGTTTGAGAGCAACTTTCCATTGCTGCCCCCGTTCACAGTGGAAGCCAATATGGTGGGACTCTTGGTTGCAGGAGACAGAAATTCAGTTTAATTTAACCTCACTTAGCTGATGAAATCCCATGGCAGGGTTACAGTGCTTTCAGAAGCAAGGGGTGCCAGGGATCACAATCCTAAGAGGACTTTTCCTCTCCCTTTTCACCTTTGTGCATTAATGTCATTATACTGGCTGTAACTTTAGATTAGCTTCCTCCTCTTCTCCAGGCTACATGTTGATAGTTTCTAATCTTTTAACGTAATGTATTCTAGGCACTTAAAAAGAGAATGCCAAACTTCTCACTTCTAGAATTTCCAGGAAACAGACTTATTTTCTTAGAGTGGGTCAGGAGTGCTTCTCTGGATCAATATCTTGTGGACCTGGAAGAATAATACTGAATTGGCTCAGTTTGCATCCGATGCCCACACCTGGCTGAATAACTGGTAGTTAGGGAGCAAGCTGACATTGTGATATGGCTGCTAAGTGACATGTGGTCCCGAGTCACGTCTGTCTTCTTCACCACTAAATCCTGAGCACTTAGACCTTCTTACATGGGAGGTATTTTAAAAATTCCAGGATGAATGAATCATGTGTGAGTGTGTGTGTGTGTGTGTGTGTGTGTAGTTCCCAGAGCAAGCCCAGGGAGTGTAGCGAATGAGTACAGAAAACAAAGTTTTTCCTGTGCACTTGTATCACTGCCATTTCCTCTATGCTGAACCATACTGAAGGTATTCCACAGTTCCAACCTCATGCTGATTCCTGACACTAGGATCTTGCTAGAGTTTCTGCCATGTTCTGTTCTTCAATGAGGCGGAGAGAATGCCTCTTGTGGCTGCTGCTGCTGTGGTCCCTGTTAGGGTCTGCTGAGGTCAGGCTGCTGGAACTGTTCTTCTATACTAAGTCATAGGCACCTGGGGAATAATGATAAATGAAGATCACATTATCATTTGTTTACAAGGGAGAATTCTTGCTCCCAGATCACAGGCCCTACAGTAATGCTGCTCTGTACTTTCAAGGAGTTTTGGAGATTTTATGCACAATTTCAGCATTATCTGCAGGTCTTATATCCTGGCATTCCATCATGGGTTCATTGCTAGATGGCAGTCTTGGACTTCAATATAGTGTTTTGCTGCTACAAATTCTTTTTCCCTCTGAGGTTATGGCATCCAAACTAAATTACTTTTGTGTTCCTTAAGATCCAGTTATTTCCTAGATTCTTTTGTGTTCTTCATGCAAATATTGTTCTGGTGGGTCTGCTCTGCCTGTCTCTAAGACATGCCTAGACATGTCTCAATCTTAGGGTGAACTGAATTTAGGCTCAAACTGGGACCCCTGAGTATGTCTGGCTGAAGAGGACAAAAATACCATAGTACACAACTTTCAATTGTCCATATCAAATACTGCTACACAGGGCATTAAATATGATCAACCTTAGGTATAATTGTGATGTCTGCAGAAATTGTTTATCAGTTTTTATCAGCTCTGGATTTCTCTCATGTATTCATTTATTTCCTCTCTGGGTGATGATGCATAAGTCCACCTCAATATTTGCATTTTTAACCTTTTGAGCTTTTGATCCCATATTGAAATAAAATTATTTGCTGGTATAATTGTGGAGAAAAAGATTGCATTTTATTGGCTCTAGCCACTGGAAGGGAAGGTAGCCTTTGTTTCTTGGTGTCAAAGGAAATGTTGCATCAGACAGTGTGGAACAGGTAAGGATGACTTTATTCAAAGTTATATGCAATAGAGAAGAGAAAGATCAGAAGGCTATTGTTTGTTGTGTGTTTGTATTTGTGAGTGTGTGTATCAGAGAGAGAATGAGAAAGAGAGAGAGAGAGAGAGAGAGAGGGAGGGAGACAGAGGTAGGCTATCACAATAGAGAAGAGAAAGGGCTCTATTCCCCCAAACCAGAGTGCAGGAGAGTTTTTAAGGACTGGGGAGAGCTAGTGGGAAAGTACGGGGTAGGAGTGGGTTGGTCCTGTGTGGGGTGTGTTGATGACATGGAGTCATCTGCTAAGTTCACTGTAGAGGCCAAGTGGAACATGTCCTATGTGGATTTCATAAAGGCCAAGGTGAGGGAGGCCAGGAGCCAAGAGACAAGGAAAGCCTGCCTAAAGTTTAGTCAAGCTAAGGAGAACGTAAGCCCATCTCCATCAGTGTGGCAGTTTGAGATTATTTTATGAATCCCAAAAAGAGAAAGATTATGTTTGTAAACTCATCTATTCCTCTTGGTATGATACCCTTTGATTGCATTAAACTCAATTGAGGGGTCTTTGATTAGATTACTTGATAAGATTGTTTTAGGGCTTTGATTTGAAGGTTGAGTCACTGCCCCTTTGCTGAATCTGATATAAGTGGACTCACAGAGACAAAGGAAAAAGGAAACTGTCATATTTGATTCTGCAATGTGAGAAAGAGGATTGCTTAAGCACAAATTCCCCAAGAGGCTGGACCCACAGAGCAGTTCAAAGGGAGACCAGCCCTGTTATATGTGTGATAGCTTATAACTGAACTTGGGAAAAGAGGGAACAGCTGAGACTGATATAGGAGGCCGGGAAAAAGACAAGCTCATAGCTGAAATCAGGAAGAAAATGGCGCAGTTGAGCCTGAAAGAGAAAGCCTGGAGGGGAAGGCAGAGACTAGGCAGAGATTGCCCACAATCTTTCTTCAAAACTGACAGCTGACTTTGGTGAGAAAGCATTTCTTATGGTGCCTTGAGTTGGACTTTTTGAAACCTTGGAACTGTAAGCTTTTACCTCAAATGAATGCCCTTTATAAAAGCCAACAGATTTCTGGTACTTTGCATCAGCAGCCCTTTGGCAAACTAAAATAGTAACACAATGTGGGAGATTTTCAAACCTATGCTTTTTTCCAAGATCACAGGATTCAGGTAAAATTCATTCAGCATTGTCAGGGATTGAGGTGGTGGAGAGAAGGTAGGATTGAAGTTAGCCCCTTGGATAACTTAACTTTAGACTTTTAAAAGGTTACTCGATTTCTGGATGAACTATAATTCCTGTCCCTTTTCTTCTTTTAAGATTCCTTGTTATGTTGGAGAGATGAGTCCAGTGCAGTCCACATAGAGTCCATTGGAGGGTGGAGTTTCAAGGGTGGAGAAGTAAGTGTTCATTGCCACCTGCTTCTTTGGGACCTGGAGCTCACCCTGGCATTGCTCCAGTCTTCTCCACCACCAGCTTTTGTCCTTCCAACTTCCCTTTTTCCTTCTTCACTAGCTTGAATGAAGGTCAATCTCCTTCTTAACCTAATTACTCTTCAGCAACTTGCCTGGAAGTACATATTTTCCAGACTTATTACATTTAAGTTATTTTAAATTTGAAAACAATACACAACAAAAAAGATGAAAGAATGTAATATTCACCATTCTAACATAAAAATGTTCAGCATTTGTCTATATAATAATTCCCTTCCATTTTTTCCCTAAGCATAGTTTTAAAAAAATAAATATAAAATCGTTTTAATTACTTGGAAGTACAAGTTCTCATCTTATTTTTTACTTATTCTTTTATAAGAATTTTCCATATTTTTGCATGGTCGTCATAACCAGTTGGTACATAACTAACATTAATTAAGTTAGTATTTAATTATGTTTTCACCCCATAATCCAGAACACTTCCCTATTTGATTTTAACTTCTGGTAATAAAGCTTCTAACAATGCAATCTGTTTTTAGAAAAATCCTCTTTAATAATAGATGTAATGCTGTAGTCAACTTAAGGCTTAGAGCTCCTTCAATAATCAAATTGGGTCATAAGACTCAACAATTTTGCTGTTTGAGGTAGCCCAAAGCACCCACCAATCAAAACGTACAGTTGGATAGTTATATAACCCAGTGTAAGGGAAAGTGAAAGGAAACACATTGTACTTCATTTACGAGATATGGCCTTAATGATTTACAAAGCTAGTGAAAGAGAATTATGGATTTGCTGTTCCTCATGCCAGCTAGGGGGACATATTGAGACTTCTTCTCATATACCACTTTATTTCTTTATTTTTAGATCGTTTTTTTTTCACTGATGATCTGGATAGAAATCACAGCATCTTACTCAACATTTCAGTTTGCAGAAAGTAACTTAGAAAATTAAGCCACTTTCCAGGTTTTTCAACTTACCTTCTAATCCTAGTTCCCCAAACAAACAAAACCCCAGAACAATACCCTACTGCCTCAATTATCAGACTATCTCAGTTAAATATGAATTATTTGGCTTGAATTGGTTTTGATAATGGCCTTTTGGTGTGCATATCCAGTTACCTAAGAGAGAAAAGTAGGTGCATCATTCTGGCCTGAAGTAAGATGTTGATTTTTCCAAGTTCTCTGTTTTGAAAGAATGCCAAAAAACACCTCTAAATAATTGCTGTGGCTTAATTCCTGAGCTCTGCTTACTGCAGCATTAGGTATCACATTCATTAGCTCTGCAGCACATAAGGCCATCCACTGAAACAGGGGAGAGCCTGGGAGGGAACTGCTGGAATTTGTCGAGTCCCACAGGATCAATCATCTCTGGGCTGCCTGTGGCCTCCGAGAAGAAGGGAAAGGCTTTGAGAATAGGTGCTCTTTGCTCTCTTTCTTTTTCAATGTGTGAAAAAAAGACAGTGTATTGGATTGCAAATTTTATTCTATTTTATTTGCATCCATAAATAATTTTAAGGAGAATTTATGTGAAGCAAGTGATTTAAGAGACCAGCCATTTGGCTTATGAGTTTGCATTCCCCCTTCTTTTCTTTATTCTACTCCCCAAATTTGTTTCTAGTTCTAACTTCTCCTAGTAGAAAAGGTTGAGTTGATGCTATGTGCTCAAGGGTATTTACAGCCCCAACAATTAAAATTGAGCCTTTAGACACAGAGCATGGTAAAAGGACTGAAAATCCTTTTGGCATGTGAGGAACACTGTCAAGAAATTGTGAAGGGTAGATTCTGAGTTCAAAATTGGCCAGTTGAGGTATCCAGAATGAATGTTTTAATTTGTTATATTTAAATGTTTGCATATTTGGTGACATCTAGGTCAGCAATTCTTGAACTTTTTGGTCCGGGGTACTTTACACTTTTAAAAATTATTGAGGTCACCTAGACTTTTTGTTTATGTGGCTTTTATATATATCACTCTTTACCATTTCAGAAATTAAAATAAAAAATATAAAATAACCAATTACATGTTAACATAAATAATATTTTTTACTAAAAATTACCCATTTTATTCTAAAATAAAAAGCAATTATACAATTTAGTGAGAAAAGAGACATTGTTTTATATCTTTGAAAATCTATATCTAACTTAGTACAAGACAACTGGATTGTCATATCTGCTTCTGTATTCAATCTGTTGCAATACATTGTTTTGGTTGAAGTCTATGTAGAAAACATGGCCCCACACAAATAAGTAGTTAGAAAAGGGAGTATATTCATTTATTAGGGCTGCCATAACAAAGACCACAAATGGGGAGAATTAAAACAACAGAAATTATTCTCTCGCAGTTCTGGAAGCTAGAAGTCTGAAATCAATGTGTCATCTGGGCTCTGAAGGCTCCCTCTGAAGGCTCCAGGAAAGAATTCTTCCTTGTCTCTTCCTTGCTTCTGGTTGTTGGCAACCCTTGGCATTCCTTGGTTTGTAGTGGTATAATTCCAATCTGCCTCTGTCTTTATATGTCTTCCCTGTGTGTGTGTGAGTGTGTATGTGTATCTGATGTGTATCTGTGTCCAAATATCTTTCTCCTGTATCTCATAAAGAGACCTCATTTTCACTTGATTACATTTGCAGAGACCCTATTTTCAAATATGGTCACATTCACAGGTGTTGGGTAGTAGAACTTAAACATACTTTTTTTAAAAAAAGTGGTACTAGGGATTAAACCCAGGACCTAGCACATGGGAAGCAGGCACTCAACTACTGAACTATGTCCAATCCCCTCAACATATGTTTTTTTTAAACTAATGATTAAAGAACATTCTCAAAATATTACTAGTAAACAAAGTATTTTCCCACAACCCACCCCATTATTATTATTTTTATATCATTTATACATGAACATACATAAACAATGAGTGTATAGTAAAAGTTGTGAACTTACAAAGCAAACATTCATAACATCATACAGGGATCCCACACAACAGCCCTCCACTAACACCTTGCATTGTCATGAGACATTTGTTACAGATTATGAAAGAATATTGTGAAAACCTGACTACTAATTATAGTCCTTATCTTACATTTATTGTATTTCCCCCCAACCCACCCTATTATTATTTTTTGAATATATTTTTATGACAGAAGTTGTAAACTTACAAAGCAATCATGCATATGTGCAGAATTCCCAAACAACACCCTTCTATCAACACAACACACCATGGTGGAACATTTGTTACAGATTATGAGATAATATCATCCGATTATTACCAGGTCCATAGCGGACATTTGGCACACATTTTCCATACTCCTCCATTATCAACACAGTACCTCTTTGTCATAGATGCAAGAATATTACATTATTACTGTTAACCACAGTCCATAGGTCACTCCAGTTGTATTTTTCCTGTGCTTCTCCACATTCCCACCACCCTGCAATAGTGATGTTCATCTGCTCTAGCTCACAGAGGATACTCTTGCATCTGTACCATTAACCACAATTCTCATCCACCTCTGGGTTTACTGTGCTATTCAGTCCCTAGATTATTCTCTAGCTTTCTGTCAATTGGCATTTACATCCCTAGACTACCATTTTCAGCCACATTCCCATTTATAAACCAGCTGTTACTCACTATAATGTGTTATCATCAAATCTGTACATTTCCACACTTTTACAGTAAAGTTAATTAAAACTTCTACATACATTAAATATCAGTAGTCCATCTCAGTCCTCCTCTTATTGGCTTTAAGAATCCACCACCTATCACCAGGTCTTGAAGATATTTTCATACATTTTCTTCTAGAAGCTTTATGGTTCTTGCTTTTATATTTAGGTTTTTTATTCAGTTTGAGTTAATTTTTGCATAAGGTGTGAGATAGGGGTCCTCTTTCCTTCTTTTGCTATTAATATCCAGTTTTCTCAGCACCATTTGTTGAATGACTGTTCTGCCCAAGCTGGGTGGATTTGACAGGCGAGTCAAAAATCACTTTGTGAGGGTCTGTTTTTGAACCATGTTCCATTGGTCTAGGTGTCTCTCTTTATGCCATGTTATTTTTACCACTGTAGCTAGGTAATAGAACTTAAAATCTGGAAATGAGAGTCCTCCAACTTCGCTTTTCCTTTTTAAGATGTTTCTGGCTATTTGGACCCCTTACCCTTCCAAATAAATTTGATAATCATGCTTTCCATTTATTTAAGAAATGCTGGTGAAATTTTTAGCGGGATTACCTTGAATCTGGATATTAGTTTGAGTAGAACTGACATCTTAATGATATTTAGTCTTCCAATTCATGAGCATGGCATGTTCTTCCAATTATTTAGGTCTTTTAAAAATTTCTTTTAACAATGAGTTGTAGTTTTCTGAATACAAGTGCTTTACATTGTTAGATAAGTTTATTCCTAAATATTTGGGTTTTATCTGTCATGTTTTATTTTTACCACACTTTTAGTTACTTTTATTGAGATAATCTTCATTTCTACACTCTCTTCCAGGCCTCTCTTTCCTGTCTTGTCTTTCCAGGCTGTAGCACACCCTTTAGTATTTCTTGCAAAGCAGGTCTCTTGGTTATAAACTCTCTCAGTTCCTGTTTATCTGTGAATATTCTAAACTTGCCCTCATGTTTGAAAGATAATCTTGCCAGGTATAAGATTCTTGGCTGAAAGTCTTTCTTTGCAGTATCTTAAATATATCATACCACTGTCTTCTTGAATCCATGGTTTCTGGTGAGAAATCAGCACTTAATCTTATTGGGTATCTCTTATAAGTTATGCATTGCTTTTCTCTTGCTGCTCTCAGAATTCTCTCTTTGTCTTTGGCATTAGACATTCTGATTAGTATTTTTTTGGATGGGAGTACATCATGCGTCTTGGATATGAATATCTATGTCTTTCAATAGGGTTGGGAAATTTTCTACCATTATTTCTTCAAATATTCCTTCTGCCCCTTTTCCCTTCTATTCTCCTTCTGGGACACCCATGACATGTATGTCTGCATGTCTCTTGCTGTCGTTTAGTTCCCTGGGACCTTGTTCAAGTTTTTCCAATCTTTTCTTCATCTGTTGTTTCATATATACACTTTCAGAAGCCATGTCTTCAAGCTCACCAATCCTTTCTTCTGTCTCCTCAAATCTGCTATTATATGATTCCAGTGTATTTTTAATTTCATTTATTGCACCTTTCATTCCCATAAGATCTGCTATTTTTCTATGTATACTTTCAAATTCTTTGTGCTCATCCAATGTCTTCTTAATATCCTTAATTTCTTTAGCCATCTCATTGAATTTATTAAGGAGACTTGTTTGGACATCTATGATTAGTTGTCTCAACTCCTTTATGTCATCTGGAGGCTTATCTTGTTCCTTTAGCTGGGTCATATCTTCCTATTTGTTGGTGTGGATTGTAATTTTTTGTTGGTGTCTTGGCATCTGGCGTACTAGAGTATTTATTCTGGGTACAGTTTTTCTCTTTAGTTTAAAGCTTCTTCCCCTTTCTCCCTTGCTGGTTATGTAGTAGAAGCCAAGGATGTAGTGGGTGCTTATAAGCTGTGGAGGCTCAAGCTGCCCTCATTGCCCCAAGGACCAGTGAAGCTTCTCCCCACTTTCTACTTTGCCACAGGTACAGACAAAGCCACAGCTGTGTGGAATAATCCAACTCATGCAGGCCTAGACTGTAGTTGCCCAGAGAGACTGATGAAGCTTCAGGCCCCTTTCTCCCCTACCTAGGGCAGGGATGGAACTGCAGGCATGGGCAGCAATCTATGCAGTGCAGGTCCAAGGTGACCACAGTTGCCCTAGTAGATTTCTAATTATTCAATCTGTGCCAGCCAAATGTACCTGCAGTTACCTGAATAAGCTGATGCAAGGCCTGCCAGCTTCCTCCCTACTAGAGGTGGAGCTGAAGCCTAGGCTAGAGCTGTAGTCCAGTCTGGGTGAAAGAAACCAGTCTCTAAGATCATTGTGATTTTCAGTCAGCCTGGCTTCCCCTCATGCTGGTGGTGGAGTCAAAATGGCCACTACCAGCCTCTTTCTGACTTGGACAGTTTCAAACACTAGTTGTTTTTTGGGTTATACATTAGCCAGCTGAATTTACTAATCAGTAGTTGAAATAAGTGGCCAACTGTCTCTTCTTCCCCTGTTTTTGGGAAATGGAGCTTCCAATTCCTGCCAAAGAATAGCTCCTGGGGCGGCTTGCACTGCCAAAGCAGAATGGTCACTGGCCTCCGCAGCATAGTCTGTAGTTTCTTGGAGAGACTGGTGCAGGCCCCCCCAGCTTCCTCCCTGCCTGAGGTGGGCCTGGGGCTTAGGCTAGAGTTGCAATCTGATCTAAATGGAAATAAGCTGGTCCCTACCAGCACTGTGATTTTCAGTCAGCCCCACTTCCCCTAGTGTCAGGCGTGGAGTTAAGATGGCCGCTACTGGCCTCTTTCTGACTTGGACAGGTTCAAACTTAAGCTCTTCTTAGGATTATACTTTAGCCTGCTGAGTGTACTAATCAGTAGCTGAAGTTGGTGCCCAACAGTCTCTTCCTTCCCCATTTTTGATAAGTGGAGCTTCTAATTCCAGCGGAATAGCTCCCGAGGCGGCTTGTGCCTCGAGTGGAGGATGGGCACTGGCCTCTGTGGCGTGGAGGGCTCTACTTACGAATCTTCTCTGCAGATGCACAGTATCCTCCTTCCATTCATTCAAGGATGTTGCAGGATGCGCTTCTGGTCTCCTGGAGCCCCCAAACAAGTGCTTTAGATAGCTCTGGGTGATTACTAACTGCCCTATAGCACTAGCTGATTCTAGGGGCTCCTTAATCTGCTGCCATCTTGCTGGTTGTCTCTCAACATATCTTTTTGAGGGACACAATTCATCCCATTACAAGGAGCGATATTTTAATAACCTTCTAGATAATTGTGGATAAATTTTCTTTGATATTATAATTAGGCAAGTGATAGTATTTTTTATAGGTTAGTTGCAATGTGGAATCTAAAATCATGTCAATGAGCCTTTTGTACATTATTAGATTAAAATCCTTTTCTTTACCTTGTAATGTGAATGGAAAGCCATGCATGATCTTTTAACATCATGCATTGGTTATTAGGAAAATATTGGTTCACTGATGTTATGCAAATTTTCCAAATGTTGCACATTTTATTGAAAATATGGAAAAATCATAGACATTAATCACACCACAGATCTCATCAGAAAAACATTTTAAGTATGGGGAAGCTGTCAAGCTCATAATGGTTGATATAAGTTTTTCAAAATTATATTTTTTGTTGAACACTCTATTTCTGTCATTGGCAACAGAGACTCTCATTTGTTTTCCTTGAAATAACAGGGTTACTTTGTTCATTTCTGAGAAAATATCTGCCAAATATCTAAGTCTAAATAACCATCAAGACTGTCAGTCAATCATTCAAGTAAAAATCATTTTCCATGAAAAAGGCAGCTAGTTCAGATAGCAACTCAATCTCCAGAGTACTTTTCCTTGAGACAAATATTATACTTCAGTATGCAGCAGAAGTGCTTTATACAGATTATTTAAAATATGTATACTCAAAGGTTGAGTTTTAATAAAATTAATATTTTTTGTGCTTTAGGAACGACATCCTTAGGTTAAACTGCCATTCTCTTCTTCCTCCTTCACCTCATTTCTTCCATACCCTCCTCCTTTTTCTCCTCCTCCTTCTTCTCTTCTTTTTATCCTCTTCCTTGTCCTCCTCCTCCTTCTCCGTCTCCTCCTTGTTACTGCAAGTTCCCTGCAAGTACATTGGGCACTATTGTCCTTGATTTGTGCTTAAGCATTAGCAGTTTCACTCACTATTGCTTTTGCACCATCAGCGCAAATGCCAACACAGTGGAAAAAAGCAGTCAATAATGTTGTAGAATTGTTATGAAAATAGTTCCGACCTTGTATACATTCTGAAAATGTTTCAGAGATCTCCAGGGATCTGTGGACTACATATTTTTCTCTTTTTTTGTCTACGTTTTTGGCATATTATTGAAGCTGACTGTGGTGGTTTGAAGCTTTATGTATCCCAGGAAAACATGTTCTTAAATTTAATGCATTCCTATGGGCGTGAACTCATTGTAATTGGATATTTTCATTCGGTTACTTAAGGTGTGGCCCAACTCAATCAATAGGATGGGTCTTAATCCTCTTCCTGGAGTCCTTTATAAGCAGAGTGAAATTCAGACAGACAGAGAGAAAGCCACAGAGGGAACAGCCAGAAGGTGAACATCAAGAGAACAGAGAAGAGAAGGGAGAGACCAGGAGATGCCGCCATGTGCCTTGACATATGACAAGTTAAGGACCAAGGTTGCCAGCAGCCAGCCCCAGAAGGCCACAGTCTTTGAGGAGAAAGCATCACCTTGGTGATGTCTTGATTTAAGCTTTTTTCCAGCCTCAAACCATGAGCGAATAAATTCCCATTGTTCAACCCAACCATTGTTTGAGCAGCCAAGGGGGAAAAAAAAAAACCAAAAAACAAACCAGAAAAAAAAAAACCAAAAAACAAACCAGAAAAAAAAAAAAAAAAAGTGAAAAAAAAATAGTTTTATGGGTTTTTACACAGAGCACTTGGAAGTTAATACTTAAAAAAAACACATTTCCCCATGTACAAAAAGAATTTCCAGAAGCAAAAAGCACATGTTTTTCAAATTTATAATAGAAAATGAGGAGTAAAAACAGAATTCAAACATTCTAAAATTTATTCATTCAACAAATATTTTTAGATATGTATTCTTAGGTACCTAGAAATAAGAAATAAGATAAAATTTAGCAGTGATAAACATATAATCATCTACTTTAATAAATTTGTTTTAATTAATTAAAAATCTATTCTTTGTTTGTATACATTGTAGAGTTCATTCCATTAGTTTTATTTAAATGAATGAATTGCTTCTTTACATTTTCATGCCAAAGGATCCTGGTACCAAATCAATACTGTGACTATGTTCCAAAATAAGAATAAAATTTATGATAAATTCAGAGTTCTTGCTGTGCAAAGATCACTTTGCCTTTTTTCTTTTCTTTCTTCCTCCATCCCTCCTTCTCTTCCACCTCTCTTCCCCCTCTCTTATCCATCCTCACATTTCCTTCCTTCCTTTCTTCTTTCCTGTCTTCCATTTTTTTCAAAGTTATTTTAAAAATTATGCACAGTAAACTGGAGTGTTGTGTTCTGCTAAACCAACAGCAGGACTTGCCCTGAAAGAAGAAATAGAGGAACAATCAGCTGGGACTGCCCTAGACTGCTCTACAATGGGGCCAATTATGATTCTGATGAAAGAAGCATTAACTCCAAGGTGATCAGTCCAAAACATTTATTAGAGGAATTTACAGAAATCTGCAGCTACATTGCAATGCATGTAAAATTGACAAGAAATTCACTTGACTATATCTGTAGTATGACAACCACTCTACAGATTAAATATGGTTGGAACGAAAGTGGCTAAATGGCAGGGGCTTGTCTGCAAGTTTTGGGAAAACATCTTGGTATGTGCTCTTTGCTCAAAACAAGATGCACTTAGGGTGGGCAGTGTTTAAGGTTGCATAGCAGCAAAAGCTTGGTCTGCTTCCAGGAAGTTATGGGGAGAGATGCCTGGGGTTGGGCAAGGTCAAGGTGAATCCTTGGTCAGGCAGGAGATGATGTAAGGTATCACCCACTGGAGTAAAGTGACCTTAAGTTCTAATCCTATATATACTGACCATGGGGAAGTTACTTAACCTCAAAAGACTTTACATAATATTTACCACAGTAAGTGGCATATAATCAACATTCAATGCATATTTGCTGTTGTTATTTCTGAGCCTCAATTAACCTCAGCATTTGTGAGTTTTAGATGAAATATGAGTCCCAACTATTCCTTTCCATATGGTTGACTTTGGTGCTAATAAAATTTCTGGAAATTTGGCTGCTATTGAAAAAGAAAATATTTTAACATGAGGAGGGTCACAAATTAACATACACCGCACAATGAAAAAGTTGTAGAAAGAAAATATAGTTTATGTTCTCTTTTACATATTTGATCTTTCTTTCAAGTACCCAATCTTCAGAGTAGGAGGTTAAAAGAATTTAAGTCTAATGCAGTAATCTTAATATAATCCAATTGTTGGAATTTTTAGGCAACCCACTGTTTTTAGTCTAAGTCTAAATCTCTTTCTCTCTTTTTTTTTGAGGTACTGGGAGCTGGGGAATGAATCTGGGATCTCGTATGTAGGAAGCCGGCACTCAACCACTGAGCCACACATTGGCTTCCTGAGTTGGTCTTTTTGTTTGTTTTGCTTGTTGTTTGTTTTTTTAGGAAGCATCAGGAACCGAACCTGGGACCTCCCATGTGGGAGGCGGGCTCTCAACTGCTTAAGCCACATCTACTCTCTAAATATCTTCTTTTTAACCTGCTCCTTTCCAACATGGTGTCTGCTTGAATTGGGGAATTGGATCTTGTGGTGAAGGGAAACAGTCTGTCAGATCCTTTCAAGACTCTGTGCTGTCCTCTGGTACTTAAGGAAATGCCTCTTGTTCACCTTTGACTACTGCTCATTCTGCTAGCTTTAATTCCTGTGGTTCTATTTTCTATTAGTTCAGGATCAGGGCCAATTAGCTCTTTTTCTTATTGGCCTTAAGAACCATATAACATCCCTTTAACCCCTGGAGCATTTTGCACTTGCCACATTGGGTCTCTGATGACCCAAATCACACTGTGAGGGGACTTCTTTGTGCCACTTGAAGTCAGATGACAGTATCTATTTTAGGAGATCCCAACGAGGACCCTCTTCCACCTAATCACACTGTGCTACAACTCTCACTCTATTGTCACCATTCCTTCCTCCATGTGAAGCAGGACAATAGTCTTGTGTTTTAGGCATTCCCCTAAAGCTAAAGCACTTCTCCTGTCCACAGTTTTGTTTCTGAGACAGGGGAGCAGGACACATGTATCTCACCTACTTTCATCTGTTCTTTTCACCCAGGCTGGAAGAGAGGCTTTCCACCTCCTTGATGTCATATCCTGTGTTCTGTGATCTAGCACACCAGGCCTGCTTCCTGAGGTGTTTAAAGTGGAGCTTTGTGTTTTAGACATTTCTTTCTCCTGACTGCCTGGCTTTCAAGTCCATTCTCTCATTAAAGAGGTCAAGAAAGTCAGCTCTGAGAATCAAAACTGATCAATAGCTTCTTTGTTCCAGGCTCTTTCCTTTCCTGGAGTAAAAAACCTGAAGACTCAAATTTGTGGTAAAAATCTGTAAGGACTTAAAGGGAGGAAAATAAGAACATTAGTTTCATATTTAAAAATATCATCTGTTACATTAAGTTTCTAATGTTTATCTAATCAAAAATCTTATGTGTTTTTCCAATGTACAATGCTTGGCACTGGGCAAGCTCATGGTCTTCCAGGTCAAGATGAGAAAAATCAGAAATTAGATTACAAATAGAGAGAGATTTAAAGTAGTTGGAATTTGGACACATTTGTGAGGAAAAGAAAGAAGAGACAGACATACTTACTATTCTTGGAAAGCACTTGTGCCAACAATTATTACTGCATTAGGAAATGGAAGTGACCCTTAACGTTTTATGATGTTGCCTTCAAGACTTAGGTATCTCCATTTTGAAGGCTGATTAGGTAAATGACTACTTGAAAGTCAACACATACAGGCCTTTTATCCAAAGGTATATCTAGAATACATAGAATATAACTGTATTAGCCAAAGGGGTACTGATGCCAAATAACAGAAATCTGTTGGCTTTTATAAAAGGTATTTATTTGAGGTAGAAGCTTACAGTTACCAGGCCATAAAGCATAAGTTATTTCCCCCACCAAAGTCTGTTGCCATGTGTTGGAGCAAGATGGCTGCCAACATCTGCAAGGGTTCAGGCTTCCTCTTCCTCTTAAGGCTCCATGGTCCCAGCTTCTTCCAATATCAGCTGTAGCCTGGGAAAATCTCATCTCTCTGCCAGGGCTCATTTCTCTACAGGCTCAGCTGCTCTGCTCGCTCCACAAGGCCAGCTGTAAACTATCAGGCGAACAGCTCATGTTTCTTCCCGGAGCCTCTGCCGTGTCAAATGGAGCCTTCTCTCTTTCCTCATGTATCTGCTTCTCTGTGTATTTACTTCCTAGGGTTCCAGCATTAATACTCCAAACTCTGTTCTCTGCCATGTCTCTTCTCAACATCCTACTGATGTGGCCCAATCAAAGCCCTAATCATAATTTAATCATGCCTAGAGGAACAGACCAGTTTACAAACATAATCCAATATCTATTTTTGGAATTCATAAATAATACCAAACTGCTACAATAACCTAAAATATTATTGCTAAGTAGACTTTCTTTAAAATTTCAACATTTGTTTTAAAGCCACTTAAAATGAACTAGTACACTGGAGTCAGACTGTCTGAGTTTGAGTATTGGCCAAGGCTCACTTGGCTTGTGATTCTGGGATATTTATGTATCCCTGCCTCAGTTTTCTCATCTTTAAAATGAATGTAATAGCCAACATTTATTAAGTACTTGTTGTATGCCAGGCACTGCTCTATACACTGCATTTTAATTTATTTAATCAATATAATAACCTCATGATGTATTGTCACCTCTCTTTACAGATGACAAAACAGCCTCTGAGAGATTAAGTTACTTGTCTACAGTCACACAGTTAGAGGTGAAAGAGGGATAAGAATGTAGGCAATCTGACTCTAGATCTGAATAATAATAGCTAACACTTTTTTTTTTTTTACATAATCTATGCCAGGCAGTGATCTAAGCACTTCGTATCCTATGAGATTAGAACTATTATTATCCCATTTTATAGATTAAAATATTGAGTCATGGAGGGGTTAAGTAACTTGCTTAAGCCACAGATAGTAATTAAGAAGGCAGATTCAAGCAATCTGGCTCCAGAGTCTGTTATCTTAACCTCTATGTTGTACTGCCTCCAAGAGTTTTTAATGGGCAGTAACTGAGTAATTGAGAAAATACTTGTGAAGTACTTAGCACAGCTTAAATGCTTGATAAAAAGGAATTAATTATTACTAACCAGGAAGTCTTAATATTGGCAAATGAAATAGAAATCTTTTTAGCATGGAGTGTTCTGTACAGGTAAATATTTTGTTATATGTGTTAGTCTTGTAACTAACCCCATCATTTGTTTTATATAATTTCATTCATTCATTCATTTGGTCAGTTGGTCGGTCTTTCCTCCTATGGTACTTTTAATGTGTCAACACTGTGCCAAATGCTCCAGTATACATATGTCTTTGTAAAAAGGTCCAAGATTTTGTTGAACTGAAATTTAAATAGCACTAAACATTTTTACACTTTTCTGTATTAGCAAACAAATTTTTCCTAACTAGCGAATTCCAGTCATTTGAAACAGACATTTGCCAGGATTTGGTGATGCCTAGTATACTATGCTGTCCAGCCTCTTCAGGCTAAGTATTTGTACCTGTCTTGTAACAGTCTTAACATACATAACTTTCAGTTGCTTTATCTCTTAATTTGGAAGTTTTGGACCAAAATTTTATAGGGTTTTACTTAATGCCTTCCTCACTGTCATTTTCTTAAATATTTTTTGAAACATGCCATTTTGCTTCTGCTATAGGGAGGGAGTCTGTCTAGCCTAAAAATCACAGACTTCAGAACCAGAACCTGAGTTCAAGGCCAATTTTCTTAGCTTTTTGACCTCTTTCAAGGTATTTGACCATGTTGAATCTGTTTCCTCATTTATGAAATGGGGATAATAATTTCTAACTTGCAAGATTGTTAGGTAGTTAAATGAAGTAATGAAGGCAAAACTTCCATCAGAGAACCTAGCTATTCAAAGGTACTCTACTTGTACCACATATTTCAGCAATTATTACTCTAATAATTTTAAGAAAGTGTAATTTTGTCTTTTCTGATGAGAAGTGATAAACAGTTGGCCATTATTTTTCTAAAATCCATTGGCTTTTGAATAAGTGAATATTGTTTTTATTTTTCTTCCAGTTTTTCAGGTAGTGAAAGAAATGACGTGATGCAATGTAATTCTAAACTGATGTGAATAGATCTTTTAGGGGTAATAACTTCTTTTTTTTTGGGGGGGGGATGTCTTTCTGTTTATTTAGGTCCTCTTTAATTTCTTTCAGCAATGTTTTATAAATGGTAATAAAGTCTTATCATTATGAGTACCAGTAGAGTAGGATAGATGGATTGTGCTGGGGAAGTCACTGATACATGCCCAGCGGCCATCTCCCAGCCCTCACTTACCCCCTGCCTCCTCTTGTATTGTGATCATATTTCAGTCTGTTCCATTGCACAACCTAGGGAAGATGTTAGGTCTAATGAAAAGGTCTGACCACATCTTGAAACCAGGAACAAGAAGCCCCAGATGCTTATCAGGGCAGGAAATTCTCAGTGGCAGACAGAGTTATCTCGGTGTGCATAAATACCCAGCTCCAGCAGCACAAACTTGTCTCTCATCTCTGATGTGAAGTGGGACATGCAGAGCTGCCATCCACCAACACTTACCAGAGCAGTTTGGCCTTCCCAGGAGACTGACCATGATGGGATTTCTTCCTCTGCTCTTTTTGACCCTTTGTGCTGGGTAAGTAGCAAAGTGGTCATTTGCTGAAAGTTTTTGTTGTACCCGAGCCTGTGTTCCCACAGTGCATCATGCAGCAAATCACTCCACAGAATGACTAGGAAAAAAAGTAACCCAAATAGAGTTTTAGCACAGTAAGAAAGGGAAAAGGTAAGAATAAAAAGTAGATTTCAAGACTTGTAAAAAGAGAAGAACAAAACAATAAGAACTGCCCTGACCCTTGCAAGCCAACACTTGAAATTATAAAGTCAGTTGAATCTCAGAATTACAAAGGCTCTAAAAGTCCAAGGAGTTCAACATCCACAACACAGAAATCCCATCCATAGCATTTTTGCTGGGTAGTCATTAGCCTTTGTTTCTAGAGGCTTCTTAGTGAAACATTAGTTCTGATTGCTAGAAAGTGCTCTGTTTGTCTAATCCAAGTTGTCCTTTTGCCAAGTCTATCATTCTCCAAAGGTTCATATAATTGATCTTATCCTTTATACCAAAGTCCTTCAAATATTCAGAGAATCTTTTTTTCATATTAAACAATCTTCTCCCTTAATTGTTCCCCACTGATTGGCAATGTTTCATTCAGAATGTAGAACACAAAACAGACATGATTACCAAGTATTTTCTCATATGAACTATTGTCAAGCCAGATATTACCTATTTCCTACTGGCATGTGGATTTTTTTTAATATACCTAAAAGCAGATCATTTTATTAATACCTGAATCCAGGCCTTTAAACGGAGGTCAGCATGATTTAAAAGATATGCTTTTCTGCTGTGGAATTGTCCTGCATGACATTGCAATGACAGAACAGGCCATTATACATTTTGTCACAACCTATAAAATTTTGTGAGACAAAGTGTAAACTATAATGTAAACTATACTCCATGGTTAGCAGCAGTGTTTCAATGTGTGTTCATCAATTGTGACAAATGTACCACACTAATGAAATATTTTGTTAATATGGGAAATTGTGGTGGATATGGGAATCCCCTATATTTTTGATGTAACATTTATGTAATCTACAGCATCTTTAAAAATATGAAATAAAATGTTTAAAAAGATATGCATTTCCTAGCACCATATTATTTCACAGTAACCCACATTTTAGGCATAGAAAACGATTTGATTCCCCTCAAATATCTTGTTTCCCTTGTCACGGTAATTCTCCACACACTGTCACTTTTGCCTGTAGTGCCTTTACTCACTTCTGTGCCTTGCAAATTTTAATTTAATTATCTATACACAGGGCTCCACTTCTTGCTCCCCAAGCCCTCCCCCGCCAACCAAGATTGTTCTTCCTCTATGATCTTATATAACTGAGCATATACATTTATGTGGAAGAAACTAGAGGTGAGGCTCCAGGTAGGTGTCATTAAAAAATTTGCTTGATTTTATTTAGAATAGTTTGAGTCACAGAGGATCTACCATGTTAGCAATGGTGAAAGTCTTTGAACCAAAAATATTTTTACAGAATTTATTCATTTAAAATGGAGATGGAAATCTTTTAGGAATGGATGTTTAGAGGTCTTTAAGTTGCATATTCTTTCCCTTAATCATGAAATCCTATAAATCTCTCAAAATATATTTGTTTTCTAAAAATTTTCAATATAATTCAAATTCATTTTTTAAATAATAAAAACAAAGAAAATAGGTTACCTTTAGTATAAGGTGCTTCAGGACATTTTTAAACAAAAATATTTTGATTTTTCACTTTTTTTCTTAAAACTTCAGGTAACAGCCATCTTTTATTGTATATTTTCTTATTGTATATTGATCACAGAAATGATTGTTTCCTTAATAATATTAAACAGATACATTTACAGAAGCTAACTAATATTATATTTCTTCTGAGGATTTCCCTAAAGGTTTTCTTGATCCCAAGCTTGGAAAGCAGCAGTAAGACTGCATGATACATAATGACCAAGAAGATTAATTTACATTATATTTAGAAACATTACCTCTTACAAATTATATTATATCCAAGTTCTAGCCAACAGTTTTAGCTTTTGCAAAAACATTATTTTCTTTGCCTACTACTCACAAATCCTGCCTAGGTTTTTTTTTTATTTTCTTTTTTTTTTTTTAATTACCATTTCATTTTCAATGATACTATTTTTCTCATTTATTGAAATAGCATGATCTTCCCTAACACATTAAACTCTGTTCCTTTCATTATCTTTATTTTCTGAAGACTATAAATCAATAAATTCTTCTAAGTACAAGGAGGAAGACTTGATGTAGTTGAATATCAGGAAAGTCAATATATTTATTCAGAGCATATATTGTAGTAAAATGACAGAAGCCCCTTAAAAATAGATAGTACATAGTTGTTGCAATAATTTACCCTTTGTCATGCATTAATCAGTTATATGAATGCATCAAAATGTTCTTGTTGAAGCACTTGAATTTCCTGTCCTTATTCTTAAAGTTGCTTTGAAATTTGAGAGAAGCATTGCAGCTGCTGGCCAAAGAACTGCCAAATAGGACATATGTTTAAACAGAGTATGGTGCTAGATTCTTATTGAAAAGAACACAAAGGGCCTATTAACCTCATAACTAACAACAACAAAATGGAGATTGTTGAATGACTTTTAGACTCAGGGAATTAGAGAATCAGAGAATCTTAATGATGGAAAGGAACTGTTCTTTGTACTTATTAATAAAGTTACTTGAGCCTCTAGCTCAAATGCCTTCAGGCAGGTAATATAAAAGTGAAACGGGTCAGGTGGGTATTGTGGCCAAATGGAACACATACACTCATCCATAGGAAGGACTTCCACTTGGTGCCAGTGTGCTGTCACTAAAGAGAATGCATGCCGTGCTTTATACCATCAGACTTTTCAAGAGAAGACTGAAATCTGGATTTTAATGTGAGCATTTCTTTATTTTATGTTGCAACTAATTCAAATAATAAACTATTTTTGTGTGGAGTGTGCCACTGTGTATAATTGTACAAATGATGACTTACGCAGGCAGCACAGCGGCATGCAGTATTCCTATTTGGAGCCAAACAAAGGATACTCAAGGTTAAATGTAACCTTTGGTTTACACTGTTAGACTATTCTTTCTCATTAAATTGAAATCTGTTTTTCAGTAGCTTTATTTCCCTGGATCAAAGGGTCATGCTGAACAAATGTAATCCTTCTCACACACACACACACCCACACAACAGTATTTAAAATATTTGAAGCCAGTTATTATATTTCTTTACCTAATTTTAGAGTCTAGGGACCCAGTCAAAGAAGTAAATTCAGTTAGTCTGTTATGAATGAATGGTAATGAAAGTGGGCTGGCACCTAGTGCTTCCCCATCTGAGTGCTAACACTTACTTTAACAATTCATTCTAGGATCCTACTTTAAATCAAAGTCAAGATGACTGGCCTATTGTTTAGAGTATCTGTTGATCTCTGGCTTCCCCAGAGGAGAGTTCTAAAAGGTCTGCCACCAGTGGACTCTTTCCTGCCAAGTCCCTGAACTAGTGAAAGAGCCTGGCTCTCAGGGTATTTGGTAAATGGGATCCTAAAATAGTCAGTTGTGTCCACACCTGGTGCTCAGGGATCTTGGAAGGAATTTAGCCCTTGGGTGACTTTACGAGTTATAGATTCTATCCTACCTCAATAATTCCCTCTGTGTATGTGGCGGGTATCTGCCAGAAGGCCATGCATAAAAACAAGTCATAAAAAAATTACTAAATTTGTGCTATGCATAGTTCCAAGTGCTTTATGCATATCGAGTTATTGAATCCTCACAATAACCCTATGAAGTATTAGCTTTGCTTTTTACAGATAGTAAAATAGAGGACAAGAAACTTAATCATGGCCATGCGGTTAATAAGTGATAAACTAGGAATTCAAACTTCCTTCCTATGGGAAGTTTCCTTCCCATAGTTCAGCTTAGGTCCCTGGGTCTCCACTCCCATTTTAGATTCTTCACAGACTGGAACTAGACGGTGGAAAGTCCCTATTTTGGTAGAGACCTTGGTCCACTCTCTGTCTTTTCCATTTACCTCACACCATAACTATACCAGCCTACAAAGACAGTGGCATACACCCTTGGGTGTTCAGGAAATGGCCAAAAAAGTTCTTTTGCAAATTGCTGATCTGTTATATTAGTCAGGATTCTCTAGGGAAACAGAACTCTCAGGAGATATCTGTAAATATTATGAGATATTTATAAGAATTGTTTCATGTGGTTGTAGGGATGGGCAAGTCCAAATTCTTTAGGGCAGGCTGAAAGCTTCAAGCTCTGATAAAGGGTTTGGATGAATTCCCCAGGAGAAGCTGGCTGGATGAAGTAGAGATGGAAATTCTTTCCTCTAACTGCTGAAATCATCCCTTTTCCTTTTAAAGCCTTCAGCTGATTGGATGAGGCTTCCCTCCTTGGTGGAAGGCAAACTCCTCAGTTGTTTGTAGATGTAATCAGCCATAGATTTAGTCAACTTACTGATGATTTAAGTCCATGAAATATCCTCCAAGTAACAATCAGGCCAATGCTTGTCTGACCAAAGAAATGGGCAGTGAGCCAAGTTGACACACGAACTTAACTATCACAGTCCACCCCTGGTCAACTTGGCAGCAAAACACATCTCCTTAAACCATAATTAATTGCTAAATATAAAACAATAACAGACATATTTTTTCACTAACAATACTCACCTGTTCTGAGTACAGCTGGAAACACATTAACTCTCCCCAGGATAGGGTGCAAATCCTTGGGTAATATTTACTATTAAACTTCATATCTAATTACTTGAATATTATGACATGAAGCTAATACAACTATGTCAGATGATAAGAGGATAAGATAGGGAAGACAACAAAGCTATTTGCTTTATATATATATATATATATATACAAACATACTCATAACAAAACAAGGAAGAGAAATATTCATAACCATTACAGTCTGCATTCTGTAACTGGTCACATGGTCATAGTTTGTATTTACCTTCCGCTACCACCCATTCCATATTTTTTACAGGCAGCAAGAACGTTAGCAGGCCTTGGATCTTTGCCTGGTGGGGTGACCCAAACTTTCATCCTTGAAGTTTCTGAGCTATTGGAAGTCCTGTCTGGATTGGGTTGTTGCAGTTTTCCATGGACTTTAATCATAGGGCATGGTAGAACTAAGAGGTGCTCTGTGATATCTCCTGTAGTCCAGGCAAACTCTTCTTTACCAATTTTGTATAGTTGGAGTCCTATTTCTCCTTGATAGTCAGGATCAGTCACCCCGGCCAGTGCAGTAATTCTGTTCTTTGTCTGTTGATTCAGAGCCATGATGAGCCCAAAGTGATCATGTGGCACTCTTTAACTTCCAGTTCAGTGGAATAATCGCTGCATCTCCTAGTGGAAGCACTCCTCTTTTTAGAACTAAGACCTGCAGACCAGCAGAGCTTAAGGTTGCAGGAACAAGAAACAAAAATTTTTCTAGTGTATCACTAGGGGTAATAGTGAGTGGTGCCACTCCCATTTCCACCGCTTGGATCTTGGGCCAATGAATCCTGGCTATGGGAAGAACAGCACCATAAAGTGGGACTGCTTTAGAACATACACAACATCCTGGATAACATCGGCCCAACCTTGTATGGTATTGTCACCTTGTTGGCACCAAAATTTATTCTTCAAAAGGCCATTTCACCATTCTATCAATACAGCCTTTTCAGGATGATAGGGAACATGTAAGACCAGTGAATTCCATGAGCTTGTGCCCATTCCCACACTTCATTTGCTATGAAATGGGTTCCTTAATCAGAAGCAATGCTGTGAGGAATACTGTGATGGTGGATAAGGCATTCTGTAAGTCGTTGGATGGTAGGTTTTGCAGAAGCTTTGTGTACAAGGAAGGCAAACACATATCTGGAGTATGTGTCTATTACGGTTAGAACAAAGTGCTGCCTCTTCTGTGATGGAAGTGGTCCAGTGTTATCAACCTGCCACCAGGTAGCAGGCTGATCACCTCCAGAAGTGGTTTTATTGGGAACTGAGTGTTGGTCTCTGCTGCAGGCAGATTGGGCATTCAGCAGAGGCTAGCCAGGTTGGCCTTGATGAGTGGAAGTCCATGTTGCTGAGCCCATGCATAACCTCCATCCCTACCACCATGGACTCATTGGGCAATGACAAGAGTGGCTGGGGAAAGAGACTGATTGGTATCCACAGAACAGATCATCTTATCCACTCGATTATTAAAAGTATTTTTCTGCTGAAGCTACCCTCTGGTGAGCATTCAAGTGGGACACAAATATCTTTATTTTTTACCCACTTAGAAAGATTTATCCAAATTCTTTCTTCCCTCTTTGTCACCAATTTTCTAATCATGTTCCTTCCAAGTCCTTGACCATTTAGCCAAACCTTTGGCAACAGCACTTCAAATGCACTTCTGGCTATTTCTCCTTCCAAGAAAAATGAACAACCAAGTGCACTGCTTGCAGTTTTCTACACACTAGGAGAATTTCCCTTCACCACTGTCTTTCATGGATGTCTGAGAAGGGGCTATATTGTTGCAGCTGTCTACTTTCATGTAGTATCTGTATATCATGCAGACCCACTTGCAAACCAGGACTGAGTTTTCTCATCCTCAGTCAACTGATTGTAAGGAACTTCCCAAGAAGCTATAGCTTTGGGTTGGGAAAGACTAGGTAATGTGGCAGGAGCAGGGTCTATGGGCATTTGGGCCACTTCATCATGTAACTTACTTGTGCTTTCAGGACCTGCTTGAAGCCTATCTTGTATATTCCACTTTCATTTTATGATGGAGTTGCTGCTGTGCACATACAACTTTATGTCTTGGTGGGTCAGACAACACCCAGCTCATGATAGGCAATTCAAGTCTCATAGTACTTGGTGGCCCATGGTTAAGCGTTCAGTCTCTACTAAGGCCCAGTAGCAGGCCAAAAGCTGTTTCTCAAAAGAAGAGTAGTTATCTGCAGAGCATGGCAAGACTTTGCTCCAAAATCCTAAGGGTCTGCATTGTGATTTTCCTGTAAAGGCCCGCAAAATGCTCTGGACAGTGTCTCTATTTGCCATTGACACTTTGACAGAAGTGGCAGAGCAGTTTGCATAGCAGCCTGGACCTCTTTCAGATCCTCCATTTTTACTGTTTTCCACTCAAATCTAGCAGCTTCTTGTATCACTCTGTAAATGGGCTGGAGTAGCACACCCAAATGAAAAATATGTTGTCTCCAAAACCCAAAAAGGCCAATTGGGCATTGTGCCTCTTTTTTCATTATAAGAAGGACCAGATCCAACAGCTTATCCTTCGCCTTAGATGCGACATCTCAACACACCCCATGCTATTGGAGACCTAGAAATTTCACTGAGTTGGAAGGACCCTTTATTGTTGTTGGATTTATCTCCCACCCTCTGACACTCAATTGCCTTACTTTGCTGGTAATTCTAGAGTAGTTGCTACTTTTTGCTTGCCAGGTCCAATCAATTAATATCATCAATATAATGGACTGGTGCAATGTCTTGTGGGAGGGAGAGATGATCAAGGTCCCTGTGGACAATATTATGACATAGGGCTGAAGAGTTGATATACTCCTGAGGTAGGACAATGAAGGTGTATTGCTGACCTTGCAAGCTGAAAATAAACTGTTTCTGGTGGTCTTTACTAACAGCAATTGAGAAGAAAGCATTTGCCAGCTCGATAGCTTCATACCAGGTACCAGGGGATGTGTTCATTTGCTCAAGCAATGATATCACATCTGGGACAGCAGCTGCAATTACAGTTATCACCTGGTTAAGTTTTTGATACTCTCCTGGAATCTCCCAAAGATCCATCTGTTTTCTGCACAGGCCAAATAGGAGAGTTGAATGGGGGTAGGAATCATCACCCTTCCGTCTTTCGAGTTCTTGATGGTGGCACTGATCTCTGCAACCCCTCCAGGAATTCTGTTTTGCTTTGGATTTATTATTTTGTTTGGTAGGCACAGTTCTAGTGGCTTCCACTTGGACTTTCCTACCATAATAGCCCTCTCACTCCACAAATCAGGGAATGAATTTGGGCGTTCTGCCAGTTGCTTCATATGATTTCTGCATTCTGAAAATGGGGAAATAACCAAATAATAGGTTTGGGGATCCACTGGACCCACCATGAAATGTACCTGACCTAAAGTTCCATCGATCACCTGACCTCCATAAGTCCCTACTCTGACTGGTGGGTCACAGTGATATTTGGGTCTCCTGGAATTAATGTCTTTCTGAGACAGTGTCTAATAATCCCCAAAATGTCTGATCATTTCCTTTTCCCCAATGCACAGTTAACCCTGTAAAAGGCCATAAGTCACTTTTGGAAAGGCTGGGAGGAAGATTAACAGTATACATTTCTGGCAATGTAACAGGGTCCTTCCCCAAGGGGAGCTGGCCTTCCCTTCAAATTTAAGGGGTTCTGGGTCTGTAAACTATCTCAAGTCTGAAATTGATTAAGGGGCCATGACTCTCTATGTTTTTTAATTCAAGTTAGACTTTTGTTCACTTGACCTAGAATTCTACTGCTTATCAGATTAAATAAGAATTTAATCTATTTTACTTCTAGACACTCCGTGATCTACTAACCAACACCATAGGTCTCTGTGAATCAGTCTGTTTTGACTGTTGCTTTAAGTCTTCTGTCCATTATGGTAGCCATACCCATTTTGTTTTTTGCAATTAAGTGCTGCCACTGGGCTTCGGCTTCTGCCAGTCTGGGATCTGATCATCTCCATTGTGTAAGGATCCAAGTTCAGTGATAGAAGTTCCCAGATTAATAGCTAACCTACAGAGAAGAGCAGCCACAGAGCTCTTCAGGGAGGATGGAGTTAGTCTCACAAATTTATTCCTCACAGGCCTGGTAAAAGGAGATGTGTCCTCTGGACATTCCTGGGGGTGGATGAGCAGGTTTTACATTGATAAATCCAGTCTAACATTCCAATCTCTCTAAGCCTTTGGATCCCTACAGGTACATATCATACCAGGGAAGTTTTGGAATTTTGACCTCAGGTAATATAGGTCACTTTTTGCTCCATGTTTCAGCCAACTACCCAAACAAACTGTTAGAGCCCTTTCTAACCCCTTGAGGTACAACTTTTAATCCAGAATCTCTGCTTAGTGAGTTCATATCAATAAATTCAACCTGAATTTAATATACACCTAACTTTATATTTCTTTGACCATTATTCCACACCTGTGGTATCCATTCCCACACATATTCCCCTGATATCTATCTTTATAAATTAGAAAAATCTTGCAGTTCTTTTGGAGTGTAGTGTACCTCCTCATGGGTCACACTTTTTCCCTCATTTATTGGGGCCAGCTGGGACTTCAGTGTAGTTATAGGTCTGTAAGAACAAGTGAAGTGGTGGGAGTGGGTCACAAGAAGAATTAGAAGTGTCTTTCAAGCCAGCTATCTCAGTAGTTGCAGTTTCCCCATACCATCGCAGTTTCATGTAGTGAAACAGGATTTATCTCTTCAGATAAAGGAGTGAGGGCTGTTACCTCAGAGGAGGTGGTTACAGGTTTATCAGGGGCAGCAGGGTTAATCTCTTCAAGTGGATGTTGGGTGGCAGATTCCTTAGGTCATACTGGAGGTCAGGAGGCTTATTCCTCAGGGCAGATCATGACAGGTTTTTCTGGCAAACACAGCAGAATCTAGGGTTTCAATGTCCCCACTACAATCATTATCAACCCATATGTCCCCATTCCAATTTTCAGATTCCCATTTGTCTCCAATCAATGCCCTCACTTTAACCACAGCTACCCTGCAAGTTTGGGAATTTAGTTTAAGTTGTAATGAGATTCTGGGTCTTGTTTTCATAAGTTTCAAGTCTGTGGTTACACAAAATAAGATTTTCTTTCAGGGCATGCATGGATCCTTTAATATCATTCATGCAGCACTTAAGTTGGGAATTTGAAGGCTTGAGCTCATTCTTTTTTTAAATAACTGTATTTAGTATATTTAGGAATAAGCAGCCAATATTATTATACCTTTTAAGTCCACAAAACTCTGCTAAATTGTCAAAAAGTGCTCTAACTCAGAGCTTTGCCTCTTAGAAACATGTGAGTAGCTATACCTAGTGGTGATATTTTGTATGTCTCTTGCCAACTCACACTATGGACTATCAATGCCATCAATTGTTGAGAATATAGGCATTAGTGCCTTTGAATCTACTCCACTTAGAGAAACAATTCCAAGAATCCCAGAACCAATTCAGAAGTCTCATCCTCAAGATTCTGTCTCTCAAGAACCACCCTACTCTTGGCACAATTACTGTATTTGTCAGGTTTCTCCAGGGAAATAGCACCAATCTGTAAATATGAGATTTTAATAAGAATTGTCTCATGTGACTGTGGAGCTGCACATGTCCAAATTCCATAGGGCAGGTGGAAAGCTGGAAACTCCAATAGAAGTTTTTGATGAATTCTCCAGGATAAGCTGGCTGAAGTAGAGATGGAGATTCTTTTTTCTGACTGCTGATATCACTTCATTTAAAGCCTTCAAGTGATTGGATGAGATTTCTCTCATTGTTGAAAGCAATCTCCTCAGTTAATTGTAGATGTAATCAGCCACTGATGCAGTCAACGTACTAATAATTTAAGTCCACAGAATATCCTCACAGTAACAATCAGGCCAGTGCTTGCTTGACCAAACAGCTGGACACCATAGTCTGGCCAGGTTGACACATGAACTTAATCATTACCCCTGCCTTTCTCTCTCCATTCTTCATTCAGTTTTGCACTCCAGACACTGTCAATACAATCTACCCTGACTTTATAACTTGTTCTCCACTACATTTGAACCTTGGCATGACCTAACTTGTTTTGACTTTCTATTGTTTGATGCTTTAGGCTGGCCTGGCCCTGCTGAACTTGTCTTTGCATTTGGATTCCAGGACTTAATGACTGTGAGACTTGGGTAAGTTAATTTCCTCTTTGAGAGTTTACCCCTTAGCAAAATGGAGAAATTATACCTTGCTTATCAGGTATGAAAATTAACAAACAACATATATAAAATGCCTAGTACCGTATCTAACATACAGTAGGTATTCAAGTGATACTTCATAATATGGTAATTAGTAAGGGAAGTAGGAACTGAGAGTTGCTATCTTGCCTTCTTTCATCCTGGGATATTCATGCAGCTCAACTCTATCTAGTATTAACCATATCCCATTGTATTTAAAGATCCAGCCTGATGACCTCTTCCTGAAATCAGGCTAGGCCATCTACCTTTGTTTACTTGTCCCAGCTATATACTTTTTATTGGAACATCTCTAAGCATATATTCATAACTGCCTTCTTGAGAACTTACAAAACATTTTGAATCATCTTTCCTTTCAGGGTTTCTTGTCCTGGAATCATACAAATCTTTTTTTTTTCACTTGAAAAAAGTCTTTTATAAAGTCCAGGACAAGTCTAGCTGTGCCCAGTTACTTCCTTCTTCATTACCCAAACCCCAAACTCTCTACAGAGTTTTTTTGTTGCTAGTTATGTCCCTCTTGGTCAGAATTTGGTTTCCCTAGCCAGATTCTCAGCTCCCTAGGTGAAAAGGCCAGTGGTGACTAAAACAATTTTAAGTGCTGGGGTAATCACAATTAAAGCTATAAAAGGAAAAATTTATTCAAACACAACCCTTCCTGCGGTTTGGATCTGGACTCAGCAGACCTGAGTTCAAGTTCTCGCTTATTAGCTAATCATACAATGCCCCTGGATTTCAGTTTCTTTTTCTGTTCTTTCTTTATATGGATCTACTGAGGTAATACATTGAAAGTGCTCAATTAAAAAAATGTACCAAAGTATAAGATGGTAGTATAATTAGTGTTTTAGTTCCCTGGCTGCCAAAACAAACACCATGCAAGGGGTTGGCTTACAGAAGCAGAGTTTATTGGCTCACAGCTTTGAGTTTAGAAGAAGTCCAGATGAAGGCATCATAAAGGTGATGCTTTCTACTAGAAGACTGTGGTGTGCTGGGGCTGGATGCCAGCAATCCTTGGTCCTTGGCTTTTCTGTATATGCACAGGACAGCCTCCCTTGGCTTCTCTCTTCTCTTCCAGTTCTATTGACTTTCAGCTTCTTACTGCTCCTTCTGTGTGTTTGAATTTCATCTGCTTATAAAGAGCCCCAGTAATAGGATTAAGACTCACCCTGATTCAGTTGGGCCACACCTTAACTGAAGTAACTTCATCAAAATTTCCTATTTACAATGGGTTCACACCCACAGGAATGGATTAAAATTAAGAACATGTTTTTTTTCTGAGGGTACATAGCCTCAAGGCACCACAGTTAGCATTTTTACCATATATATTCTACCATATTGTAAAGAGGATACAAACAATAAAAAAGTGCCTAGCATTGTAACTGACACATAGCATATACTCAATATGTTTGGTTTTTGCCTATTTCATTTTTAGCATCTCTGGATAATTGCCTGTTTATCTACCTGTCAGATTTCATGTAGATTACATCAGTAGGGACATTTCAGTAGGGTCTATAAATAAATCTTAAAGATAAAAATTAGGAATTATAATATTTCTGTTGTGCCATCAATTCCTTTTTAATTATGCTACTCTACTGCCATGTTTAAACACATAGCAGAGACAGCCACAAAGCATTCCCTTTCTTTTCACCACTTTGCAGTTTTATGTTTTATAATGGCCTCACCATCACCTTCATTATTGTTTTCAAAGTCTGAGTACTTTAAAATCTCAATTAAGCATTTACCTCACATCTCAGGTAGCTGTCCAGGAAAGGATGAAAGTACTTGTAACAATCTTTGAATAGTTGGCAATCCTAGTTTTATAAAACTGAGCGTTAAGTTGTTTATACTTCTGAAAGGAACTGATAAAATGTGAATTTATAAAGAATGATAAATTTGAATGACCATTTATATTTCATATGCAATACAAAGTATGTAAAAAGGAAAATAAAAATTACCTACAATGGCACAACCCAGGGATAAATGTAGAAACATTTTTGTGGCTAGCCTTTGGGTCTTTTCTTCTGTGTAAATTTATGGTAAGCCAGAAATAGAAATAAGAATTTGGCAAGTCATTACATTGTCTATGAAAAACAAATTTCAACTATTAGTATATGAATTCTATCCCCTGCTGTATGGGTATATAATTTAATATCAGTAACCTGATAAAATTCCAATTTTTACTTTATTAAATCAATATCTTTAAAGGATATGGCCTCTCTCCATCCCAGCATCTGAATCCTCTTTCTATGTTTAGGTAAACCCCTCCTTCCCAACTACCACCACAGAAGCTGAAAGTGCTAGATTTTGGTTTTCCCAGCCTCTCTTGAAGCTAATGTGTGGAGTAACCTAGACTTTGAGTTCAAAGGTAGAGCAAGGTTCAAGAAGCAGGGCTGTGTGGAATTCACCTGTGAAGTGACAGTCAGTTTCCCATGTGGGCAGTAACAATGGTGCCAGCAACAGCATAAGGCTGTTTGCAAGGAAGTCACTGGGTCAGAAAGTATGAATATTTCAACTCTCTTCATCCTCATTTAAATTTCTCCTTAGAAGCCTGTGCTAATTTACAGTCCCCAAAGCCATGTATAATGTCTATTTGAGCATACCCAATTTAAGTACTTTACTTCTAAAATATGTGTTTTATAACACATATCACCTCCAAAATTTATTGCTATATAGGGGAAAGATGTGAGTATAATATGGAAGTTTGTCTAGTCATTAGCAATTTTCACCACAGTTTCCACCAAGTAACAAAAATTAAGAGAAAAGTACATAACACAGAGGAATGCAACAAGCTGAGGAGGAATACAACGCTGGGTATAGTGCCCATTCGTCTTCTGGCCTTCATCTAGAACCGATTTGGCCATATGCTTTGTGTTGGAAGTGCTTATTGTTTGGTTCTTTCCTATCTTCTTGCACTTTTTGTCCTTATCTCCGTGGTTCACCTGTCTAATCCTTTCCTACATACCCTTTTATTAAGCTAGCTTCCAATTTTTATAAATAGTAAAATACTGTATTTACTGTAGCATTTCTTTATTGTTGTAGCTTTTTGTTTGTTTAATTAATTTTGTTATTCTTTTTAGTGTTCTGGTTACAAATAATATTTTTCCTTGAACCCCATTATTTTTAGAGAGCAGTTTAGTAGAAAAAAGAGGTTTTTAAAGAATGTTATCTCCAGTTACTGCAGAAGCAATAAGAGTTCCCTAACTTGTCTAGACATATTAAATACTGAAGGGACTTTTTAAACATAGAGATATCAGAACAACCTTAGATCTAACTTAGAATTTCCATGGGATGGCTTTGGAAATCTGTGTTTAACATGTGATTCAGATGATTCTTATGTTGTGCAAGTTAGGGAAACTCTCTTCTAACTAGGCCTGGGTATCACTATACATATATGATTGATAAATATATATTAGATTAACACAGCTATTGTCTTATTGTCTTTAATTAAAGGCCCTAGTTTTAACTATATTTTATGATTTAAATTGTCTTTGTACAAGATACTGAACTCTGTCTGATGTTAATTGCAACTGCCTTTTTCTAACATAGTCTTCTTAGTCTTCATTTACTCACACAAATGGTGGCCCCAACCAGTCTTGATAAAGGACTTGATCATTTTTCTATTGCATAGTATATTAAATATAAAATATGATACGATAGTAAAAGCTTCCCCTTTACATGATATAAACAGGATAGCATTAAAATAAAAAAGAGTTTTTAAGCTGCTTTTCAAATTAAAAGCGTAAGTCTTGTGATGATGGAGTTCAGATGAAGGGCAGCGTAAATAAAGGTGATGGAGGAAAAAGAGTTTCTCAATAGAAGCTTTAAATTCAATTGAACAGAAAGGCACCTTATATACCAAGGTAGGGTTTTTTGTTTTGTTTTGTTTTAGCATTTTTATTTGTTCACTTGGACTAGTCCTGGGTTTTTTAAAGGGGGTGCTTTATTTTGTTTACTTTTCTTGCTTTAGCTAAAGTATAGAAAAGACACCTTTTAAGACTGTCATAAAGATTTGTTGTAAACTGTGTAATTTGTTGTAAATTTCTGTAACTCAGAGTAATAAAGATAAACCAAATCATAATGGCAATGCTTGAATTCCAGAAATACTTTTCTTTCATAATAAATAACCTTGTTCGTTGCTCTTCTAGTTATACCTCTGAGGCTGGAAACCCCATAGTTAATATCTACATTCATCTGGATTTACTGTCACTTCCTCTGCTTATTAAAGAGAAGCATAACATATACCAGTCCATGAGAAATAAGTAATAGTTTGTTTAATTAATAGAATTTCACTCTTTGCAATGATTTAAATGTGGATAGGTAGAAGGATTTAGATGAACAACATTTTGGGTGGATTATCAAGATGAACTAAAACAAGACTTTTCAGGGCATTGAATCAAGAGCAGCCTTGAACTTTGGCTCTCGTGGTACACACCAGTATTTCTGTGACTCAGGCAATAAAGTACTCTTCGCCCCCACAGGAACTGGGAGAGGCCATCTGCTACTGTACAAAATAATTTGCTATTTTGGGACTTTCCTACTACTGGGCCCCTTCACATTTGGAGACTTATTATTTTTTTAAAAAGCTGCCTTATGAGTGATATGGTTGTTTTTCATCATACCTTAGATCATAAGCAGAAAAGTCAAGGGTATAGAAAAATTGGGGGAGTTAGAGAGTTGCTCTCATATCATTTTCAGCAAATCAGGTGATAATTCTCAGGTTATTCTCCCCACCCACCACACACATGAGACCCTAGCAAAGCCCTTTTCACTGGCAAACACTTCCTTTGTTTAATAATAGCTACATGATATCTTAATTAGTCTTGTGTTTGGTGTATCAGAATTATTAAACAGGAACCTGAGAAAATAATAATTGTAAGTTATCCTAATGAGATTGAGGCAGAGCTAAGACCAAGGGGAATTCTGATAATTTAGAATTTAAAAACACTCAGATTTCCTCTTTTCTATCATTTCAACCAAATTTTCATTTCTCAGTTCCATCTTTCCACATTCACGTTAAAAGGATTAGCGGTTTTAATGGGTGCAGTAGTGTACCATCCAAGACTGACACACTCATTCAGGCAGCTGCTACAAGTGTGGTGGCTGACAACTTTCAGCTCCTCTTCAGGAATTGCCCTCACCCATAGTCATGTCCCTTGGTTGCAGCCATTCCAACAAAATGTCACAGGTTTCCTTCCAGTTTCTAGAAGTAAACAAATTTTTAGACTTGGAATTCATTTACTGAAGGAGAGATTGAAACTCAGCAATTCCAAGACAAGTGTGTACAATGAGGATTCCCCTAACCTTCCTGAAAGTGACCTACAAACATTTACTTGGGAAGCTATACAACAGAAAATAGAGAATACGTAAACATTTCAATGTCTGTTGGACACAGTCTGAATTGATAGATGAGAGTCTAAGCATCATCACCCCCTCCTCTCCTGCCCTCAGGTAATAAATGGAGTCCTGGTCCAGGTCCCAATCACAATGTCTCTATTGGATTCATGGATACAACTAGTGGTCTTTTCTTCAGTCCCGAAATATGTAATTCTAATGGACATATTTGGTAGATGGAAGAATATGTTGGTTCCTTGGCCTAGTGGGTAAGAGCTATCATAGTGGAAGCTTCCAAGTGGAAGTCTCTGAAACTACCCTTTACCCCCACAAACACACATCCCAGCCAAGATATTAAGTCAACATAATATTCCATTCTGGGGTTGGGGTTGGGATGTCAGAGATTAGTGCTAACTTTAAAGATCTAAAACATACACTTACATACTTTTAAGTACCCTTAAAGACCTAAAGAGGTGATTGTTCTCATCACATTAACATTTAATTTACCAGTCTAACTTCTTAAAAAATAAATTGGTCCATGACAATGATAGTGAATGATTGCAAACTCCACATTAGTAGTTCTAAGAGCAGATGAGCCAGATACAGTATCATTCCTAGAGCAGATTAACTGATGAATGAGTCTGACAAATGAGTTATTTTCCATCCCTGTCTGGAAAGAGGATAAAAAATAGATCGCATTTACTTAGAACAGAAAACAGTAGAAATTTTTGGTCATTCTCCAGAGTTAAGTTCACCTTCCCTCCCCATCTCTTAATATAGCCCAAAGGAATATTGACCTTCTAGGCATTCTGCAGAGAATCACATTGGATCACTATATCAATGGCATAATTTTAATTAGATTGTATGATTAAGAAGTGGCAAGGATGCTGCAGGCATTGGTAAGGCACATATGCACCAGATGATGGGAGATGAACCTTACAAATATTCAGGGGCCTACCATTTCAGGGATGATTTTAAGGGTTAAGTTGTCTGAGGTATGCTGGGATATCTTCTGTAAAGGATTAATTATTGTATTTTTATATGTAACTTCATGCTGAAAATGGACCCCTGCCATATTACTGTTTTACTTAAGAGTGGCTCTGGGAAACAGTGGTGAGTAGAAATCTTGATGGTGTAGCACATCATCAGGTGGTGTACATGTGGGTCATTTTGTGTGAAAAGAGACATGGTCCAAGACAAGAATACATATGAACTCATAAGCAGTAGAAAATGAATTAGGTGGTTGGTCCAGGGCCTGGAAAAAAAATTGAAGATCAGGGTCCAGGAGATCTGGTAGACAATGAGTTGACCTGCCTCTATCTTTGGCTATTAGTGTTGGCACAAATGGCTCATGAATGGAGTAGCTATGGTTACATGTCTACAGCTGCTAACTGGACCCTGTAGACTCCTTTTTTCAAAGAATCAGCAGTCAAGAAGAGTCACCCTCCTGGTAGGAGCAATTGACCCTGGCAGAGATGGAGGTTATGCATGGCCTCAACAACCCTGATCTTCTGCCATTACTGAATGTTCAGTCTTCTAGCAATAGACACTGGTGGCCAGCACCATCTCTTAAGAATACATACTAGCCACTTGTTGTCTAGTTGTACAATTTCCACCCCCAAAAGGACAGCAATTCATCTTAAATGGACTTGACACAGAGTCCATGTATGAGTTTGCCTTTCCTGCCTGCAAGGCCTTATCCAGGACCACTATCCTGGAGCTTACCAAGTATTTGATTCACTGACACAGGATCCTGGTTAACATTGTCTTGGACAAGAAATCATTTAGTAGCAATGGAAATGAGTAGTGGGCACTCAGCCATGGAGTCCACTGGTCTTTTCACATTCTGTACCACCCAGAAACTGCCAGGTTGATAGAAATATGGTCTTTGAAGTCATAGCTAAGGCACCAGTTTGGAGATAATATCCTGTCAAAATGGGGTGCCATCATCCAGGGCATGGTATATACACATTAACTAAATGACCCTTATGTGATGCTGTGTTCTGAGTAGGCAGAATGCATGGTTCCTGAAACCAAAAGATAATGTAGAAATGGCCCTGCTTACCATTTTACTTTCAGTGATCCACCTAGGGAATTGTGTTGAGTGTCCCAAAACTCTAGGCTCTGAGAATTTAGAGGTCCACAGGTCAGAGGTAGAGTTTCATTAACTGCAAACTGTAAGTTACTACCTGCGCACTTGTGCCAAGGGACCTGTGGGAAAGGAGTCACTGTCCTGGTAGAAGCAATTGACCCTGATCTTTAGGAGGATGTAAGACTTCTGATAATAGTGGGGGCAGGAATATGTTTTATATTTAGGTGGTCCACTCGGGGCTCTGGTACTCTATTGGCCAATCTTTAGAATAAATGTGCAAGGGCAGCAACCATGGCCTAATAAGGACATAGTGATGAGGGTTTTAGGCAATGAGGGTCTGGGCCACCATAACTGCTGAGACACCTGGACCAGCAGAGGTGATAACAGAGGATGTGGGGAATCTACAATGGATAGGAGAGGAGAGAATGATGGCTTTGGATGACTTATAGTGGCAGGGCTGTAGTTTGTCCCACTAACCTTCCTTTCATAAATTTCCCAGGAAAAAGAGACCAACCAGAATCCTGGAGGAGCTGCATCTAGTACTTATATGACACAACCAGATGGCAAAGGGGATGGATTGGAGTGCATGCTGGAAGATGCCGCCCAGATCCCCTCTTCACATGTGAGGCCAGCATAAACCAAGCTGTTTGGAAAGTTGGCCGCTAACTGACCACAGTTAAGTGAACACCTCAGGAAATGCCTTTGGCTGAAGAAGATACTTTGTCCAAGTTGTCACACTCCTATCAAGGGCAACCTTTTCTTTTTTTTGGGGGGGGGGAACGAGGTCCCGAGGATTGAATAGGGGCTTCATATGTGGGACGATGGTGCTCAACCACTGAGCAATATCGGCTTCCCTAAGTTGTTTTTGTTTGTTTTGCCTGTTGGTTTTTTTTTTGTTTTTTGTTTTTTTGTTTGTTTGTTTGTTTGTATCTGTTTTTTCTCAGGAGACACTGGAGGAATGAACTGAACCTGGGACCTCCCATGCGGGAGGGGGATGCTCAACCACTTAAGCCACATCCACCTATTTTTAATGCCTTGTTAATGGGAGAAGGGGCTAAAAGTCAAACCCTCTTGCCTCAGGGGAACAACTTTGAAGGGCATCCCAGCTCTCCAACTCTAGAACTCGGTGAAGGAGCCAATCGACTTGTTTGTTTGTTTTTTACTGTATACAGGGCAATATCCATAAACTTCTTGCTTGCAAATCTTCATACCAGAGTCTGTTTCTAAGGATCCTCACTGAAAACAATGATTAAAACAGAAATGATATCAGATGTAACATCTATGGCTACTAGTCTTATTCAAGCTTCTATAAATTCTCTCATTATAGGAGACAATATTACCTTCTCCGTCAAAGAAGCAAGAAGCAGCAAAAAGGATCTGAATACTGGAAATTTACTGATACACTCTTTTTTTTCTCTCATGCTTAGTCACCAAAGCAATTCATTTTTCCTTGAAATGGCACTTGAACTAATTATTATCATTATTATTACTTTTATTTCACATTCTCTCTTCTCATCTCTCACCTAGTCTATTTCAATTGGTTCTTCACTGACCTCCCTACCTCTTTATATCCTCTAAATTATTTTATACCATATTAAATTGATTTTCTCAGATTTCAGCACATCATTGCTTTCAAAGATGAAATAGCTCAATTATGTAGAGATGAACTATACATTTCTTACTGTGGCACCAAGAAGCTCTTCACAGTCTGTCATTTGTCCACTCACTAATCAATTTAATAAATAGTTATTTGACACGAAGAAAGTTTAAAATCCAAGTCTCTGTTTTCAAGGTACTCAGTAATTTTAAAACTTTTTCTGCTGCCACATTCCTTCTAGGAGCAACAATCTTCTTTCAGTAATACCTCTCACTGAATATCAATCCCTTAAAAAATACTCAAGCACACAGAATAATATAGAGAATTAGAAAATAAATTTCTTTGTACCAGGTTTTAACATTTTGTCACATTTATTTTGTATCTCTATGGCTTTAGATCAGTAATTCATGAATGAATTCATCAAAAATATAGTTGAATGTCTCTCGACATCTCTTTAAGATCCCATTCCTTGATCTCTATAGTAATAACTATTTTCCTGAATTTATTTTTATTTTTTACATGCATGTTTATATACAATGTTGTTACATATATATGGCTCTATAAACAATATGTATTATACTACAGTACACATTTCCTTTTTTAAAAAATTCAGCACAATATTGTAATATAGTCATGTTGATATATGTATCTCTTTTTAATTTTATCTATTGTATCCCTATTTATATCCCTATTTTCTTTCTTAAGATTATTTATATTTTCTTTTTTCCTTGTTTATTTTTTCCCAGAATTTGTCAATATTATTAATAGTCTTAAAATATCAAATTTCGATTTTTGTGATCCTCTCTATTGTTCCTAATTCATTAATTCATTAATTTCTGCTCATATCTTTATCATTTCCTTCCTTCTGGGTTTTGGGATTCCTCTATTTCCTTTTCTAACATCTTTAATTGGAAATGTAGCTCATTAATTTTCTTTCTTTTTTTATTTTTTTCATATAAAGATTAAGGCTATTCATTTATTTTTATATATTGCCTTAATTGCATCCTTCAAATTTTTCTATGTAACAGTTTCATTATCATTCAATTTTAAGTTTATTAATTATTATTTTTGACCCATTAATTATTTAGAAGTATGTGTATTTAAATTCTCAAACATATGAGGATTTTGTGGTGGTTTTCATGTTTCTAATATTTACTTCATAGACCAGTCTTTGTTTATTTAACAAAGACTGCTTTGTGTTATAAAATGTGGTAAATTTTTTAAAGTGTTTCTTGTATACATGAAAATACTGTGTATTTATTAAGATGGGAGTTTAGAGTTTGATATATGGTCATTAGATACAATAGGTTATGGTATAATTCAAATCTTTTGCCTCTTTAATTCTCTTTTTGATTGATTTCTCAAATATAGAGAGAAGTATATTAATATCACCCACTATGATTGTAACTTGTTAAATATACTTTCTAATTTTTTGCCAGGGAGTAGAGTTTATTAAGAAACAAGAAAGGAAAAACAGTACACCATCTGAGACATAGATTGCAGGCGTGCTGTAGGGTGAGACACGCTACTTTCTAACTTTGAGGCTATGTTATTGGGACATGTGTATTCATGAGAACAGACCAGATTATGCTGTGGTCATCAAAAATGCCCCATATCTTACTTGGTCAATTCAAGGTTTATTTCTTACTTGCACTATATCTCTAATTTGGGTCTGCAGGGAAAGAACTGGACTCATTTTCATTACTCAGCAACTCAGGCTAACAGACATTCCATCTTACCACTTCTGCTCACATTTCTTTAGCCATACCTAATTCAAATTGGGGTGGGGAGATTCAGTCATATCTTGTTATCAGAAGAATCAGAATATCTCTGAAAAGTCTAATGGCTATTACAAGATACAAGTTCAGAATTGTTATATCTTCCCGGCAAATTCTTTAATTATTATGTTGTGAATCATATTGTCATAATGCTATTTGTCCTAGGAATCCTTTCTATCTGATATTAATACAACTTCTGTAGATTTTTTTTGTTAATTTTGTCTGGTATATGTTTTATCATACTTTTATTTCAATATTTCTGAGTTCTGACATTTTAAAAAATGTATGATAAATCACATAGAGGTGGATTTTTAATAACAGTCTGATAATTGCTGTCTTTTAACAGTTACTTTAGTTTACTTATATTTATTTTGATTAGTGCTATATTTATAATTATTTATGCTGTCCTTTTTATTTTTTCAGTTTTCCATTCAACATATTTTTTCATTGCATTTTGAACCTTCATAAATTTTTTATTGTATCTAGCATTTCTAGGTGTTTTTTCTTGGAAGGTTTTCAGGTTCTCTAGTCACTTTATGGTTAAAGTATAACACCAAACAGTGTTAGTATTTCTTTAAGGAAATGGCGAACACATTCCTTTCCTGTTGCCTGAGAATCTCCTATCTAGCTGGTCTAAAGTTTTCTTCCGTAACCACCAAATCAATACTTTGTGAGTAATTTCAAAGAAGATTATCACTCTTAATTATTTGCATTCTGATATGTTTCACGAGTGAAAGATAAAAGGATGGAATTAAAATGAAAGAGCAAGTTGGTGGTGATGGTAGCACAACATTGAACATATAATTAATGTCACTGAATTGTACAATTAAAAGTGGTTAAAATGGCTGCTTTTATGTCATATATATGTTACTACAATAAGACAAAAACAAAAACAAAAACAAAAACAGAAACAACAATGAAGTGCCTGTAAACCCTAGAAGTGCCTTGGCATGTATTGTGACTCTATCAACTGCCATTTATGTTGGCACAGAAAAAAAGATTAAGAATTACTGCCTAAATAAATCTCTGCTTCAGACAAACCATATTACTCTACTTAGAACTTTTGCAAGCCAAATATAATCTCCTTTCCACATACATTGTCATGTTTAACCTCTTGTCTTTCCTCTGCTTTCCATTTATATAATCCTATATATGGTTCAAAGCTCAACATAGTCTCCCTTCCTTCAATGAGCCCATCCTTGTCTATGAACTTCACCTTTATATTTACCACAGTATCTATTCCTAGATGAATACAACCTCTGTTAGGCATATTTCCTTTTCTAAACTCTTTTTATCATTTATCATCTTCATTCACTTGACCTTATCTAGCTATATAGGATTTTATATACATTTTCTTCTATACTAGATTATAAACTTCTCAAGATATAAATTACTTTATATCTTAAAAAATATGGATATTGTTAATAATGATAAGTGGAATTAGATGTAATGTGGGAAAATGTATTAGAGGTAATCATTATTTTAAAACATTATTTTGTTCAACTTTCTAAGTTGCAAGTACAGAAATCATTCTAGTTAGTTCAATCACATAGTGAATTGTTAAGAGATATAGATAGTTGATAGGGTCATCGGAAGGGTTGTAGAAACCTTTAGACCAGGGCTTCCTTATATGTGGCAGCATCATCCCCAAAAGGGATTTGGGGGTGTGTGAAGGCATATTTTGGTTTTAACAATAGCTAGGTATGCTACTGGTCTTCCATGACCAGGAGTCAGGGGTGGTAAATATCTTGTCGATGCATTGCACAATCCCAAACAATGAAGAATTTTACTACCCAAGTGCCAATAAGTGCCTCCATTGAGAAATCCTGCTCCAAACTGAGTTTCTGGAATGGTCCCCAAAACCACATTACCGAACTGGAACCTTCAGTCTGCCATGATCAGCAAGGTGCAGAATCCAGAAACATAATCCATGTCAATAAACAAGTCTTTTGTAATTTGGCTTCCTCAGTAATGAATGAATCACATTGTCAAAATGGAAAGCATAGATTCTTCAGTGTAGGGAGCCATGGCAGGATGGGATTGAAAGAAGTATTAAGTGAGCAAATACCAAATGTCCTTCATGAGAATGTAAGATCTTTATAAGATCCTTATAATCAGTCTACAGTGATCCAACATCTACTTGTTACTTATTATTTTAAAGATGGTTAACTGCTGTCCTAATAAGGTCATAAGTTACAAGGGATATGGGCTTCTCTGAGAAGTCAATGAGAGAATTTGCTCCTGCTGAACACATTCAAAATCATTGTCTTTTTAAATTTTTTCTTTTTCAGCATTTTTTCAAGGTGATATGTTGACAAATGATTGTTAACATTATGATGAAAAGACAATAAAAGAAGCAGTGTAAAATGTGATTTAAATATCTGGTACTCAGACATTAAGATATGTTGAAAAGCCAGACAAAGTCTTTTTTTTTTTTTTGTATACACATTTAGTTTTATTGTAACAAAGCAACTTGTACACTTTTAACGTTTAAAACTGAGCATCATCTTTTCCTTTCCAGTGAAACAAAAAAATTTAAAAATAAACGAACAAAATTACAATAGAGAATGTCAATTCCAAATAAGATCCTACAGGTTCTGCTGATTCTCCCATCGAGTGGCAGGGCTCAAGTCATCATTAGGAGAGAATTTATTTTAAAAGTGTCATCTTAAACTGCAAGGATGTCTGTTAAACATCACAATTAAACATGCCAAAGGAGAAGCCATGTTGTCAAAATGCCCACTTAACCCACCCAAACATCTCAAACCCACCCTTTGCTGACCTTCTATAACCCCATTTTTTAAAGTTTTTTTTTTCTTTTTTCAAACAAGAGAAAGTAGACAGATACATGTTGGTAAATGCTAACTGTCCATATTCACATAGAGACACAGTGTAATCTCTGAGCCCAATATACAGAGAAAGGAGGAAAAAAGCTAGAATTCTATGCACTGCTACACAGGGGCCTAGCACCCTCCAGCTTCCAGCAGAGCGAAGGGAGCAGAAGGTTTTTCTTTTTTCCCACAGAGCACGGTGGTGAGTTGATTCCATAAAGTTTTTTGTTGATATAGGAAGGGAAAAAAAATGAATTTGGAACAGAAAAGGGTAGAGATTCTTTTCCCACTGCATTCTGCTCAAGATATTTCCCCCAAAATAAGTTGAGAATCATAGTTTAAAGAAGAGAAAAGAGACCTCAAAAACAGGGCGACTGAGCACAAGAGGAAAAAAAAAAAAAGACTGCAACTTGCTCCCAGGGACTGGAGAAAATTAAAAAGGGAAGGTTGGAATCCATCAGTGTTCATTAGTCATCTTCTCCTTCATCCTCCTCGCCTTCCTCTCCCTCATCATCATCTTCATCTTCTTCCCCCTCATCCCCATCCCCTTCTTCATCAATATCTTCCAATCCTTCTTCTTCATCATCATCATCATCATCTTCTTCTCCTTCCCCTTCTTCATCATCCATATCGGGAACCAAATAGTACTGTAATGGATTTGGCCAAATATCATCTTTGATGACCTCTCCTAACTCATCTGCACCTGCATCAGAATGGTCAGTAAACCAGGTAAAGAAGCTTTCTGGTTCTTCATGCTGCCTCTTCTGGCTGGCTTTATTCTGTGTTTGACTAGAACGTTTCATCAAGTCCTTTCCAGATTTCCATTTGATTTCAGTTGACTTTGAGGATGGATCACCACTCTCATTCAGATGAAATTCTTTGGAGAGAACTTTATTTTCGAAGTAAGGATTTTCATCAAAATAAAAATCTATTCTGTAACCTGATTTAATATCTTCAAATTCTGTCACTTCAACTCTGGTCAAATAATGCAGTGCCTCTTCATCCTCCTCCCCAAGCAGTGCAGACACTTGTGGATGGTTGACAAATGTTGTTACCCCAAAATTTGGGATTTTGGCGATCAATTCTGACCTCTTCTGAAAGAATGGTTGGCAGAGTTTATTATATTTCTGTTCTACTTTCAAAATCTCCTCACTGGCTTGTTCATTAAGTCTGTCTATTTCATTTTGTACTTCATCAATATGTTCAATTGCTTCCTGCTGTTCTTTTTCTGAGGTCTCGTCCGCCCGGTTGTGGTTGGAGTTGAGCTCTTTTTTTACTGACTTTGGCCGCCGGCGCCGACATGGTGCTGCTCCGCTGTCGGGGGGCAGACAAAGTCTTTTGTTCATTGTGCTTGCTTTGTAACAAGTAATGGCAGGCCCAGGTTCTAACCCTGGTTATTGGGACATAACTCTCCCTGGGTCTCTAGTGTTTCTGCATGTCTTACATGTGGGAAGTCATGGTCTTTGAACTGGACTATATTTTTAAGGATGTTAGTATAGTAAACAGCCTTAAAAGATAGTGTCTCCCTTTGGAGCAAAAGGCAGGCATGTCAACTGCCCATTATAAAAGATGCAGGTTCCTTAAACGGGGTCCCTATCCTGTAACACAGCCCATAGACATCTATCTGGGCCTTTCACCATTGCCCCTGTGGGACTTGGGAGAAAGGGGGAACTGATACAAATATGCTGATGCTCATGCTGTTTGTTGTGCCACGAGTAATAAAATCCTTTGTCTCTGACCCGAGTGTCTTGTGTTTTCTACAAATATCCATGAAACGGTTGCAGGCTGATATGTAAGCTTGAAATTAGAGCAAATCTCAGACCCTTTAGAGCTCTTGACACCAGCTGCACTTCCTTTCATAATTAAACTTCTCTGTCCTGCTTCTAGTACTTTCTTTGTACTCCACACCATAAATCTGTATAGCAAGTTACATCTAAATTGTGAGGTAGCTGCCCAGAGAATTTTCTGAAACATAGTCACAGTTGACTCAATATCTTTATCCTATTACTGATAGGACTTGACAAAATGCTCTTCTATTCTCCCTCCAAATGGCTTTAGTCTGGAGTTTTGCCTTTATAAGTTTATAATTCTTTCCTTTTTTTTTTTCTCAGCAGAGCCACACGAGTTATAATTTGATTTTTATGAATCAAACTGTTTGCCTTTGCTTTTTTCTTCAGCATGTTTTGGGTAGATTGAAGAAACATTTTTTTATAATTAAAAATTATTAATTAATATTTATTAGGTAATTAACTAGACAAAATGATAGGTTCTAGAAATAAGATGAAACCTTAGTCATCCAGATGGTCAAGCTCCTTGGCAGCAGCCTCTTTCAAATAGTCTGCATTCTTCAGCATGATCTGCTTTCAACTCTCAGATATTGTATGCTCAGGAAATAAAAATCACTTTATATTTTCCCTTGCAAAGGTAAATCTGTCCCAAGATTAATAATACATAGCCATAGTTAAATGGTATGGTTTTTTTTTTTTTTTTTGAGGTGCCAGAGATTGAGCCCAGGACCTAATAAATACATGTGAAGCAGATGCTCAACCATTGCACTGTACTTGCTCCCCAATGGTAATGATTTTTACATTTTATACTGCCTTTAATTATTCCATGGCTCCCTCCATGATGAGAATAATTGAAAGTTGGCTATTATAATTGTTGCAGTTTGCTCAAAATATTTATACTAAGAAAAATTACTCTCTCAAAGAAATTATCAGCTCTTCCTGTCTCTTAGAGATAGTCTAATGAAAATACACTCATTGTAAGTATTGAAATTTCTTAAGTAGAGATATAGCTTGAAGTTCATTTAAGTTTTTAAAATGCCCAAAGCCTTTTTTTGGAAAGCTTTTAAATTAGAGAAGTAGGTTTATAGAAAAAATTGTATAAAATATACAATGTTCCCACATATCCCCTTATTGTCAATATTTTACATTAGCTGGTACCTTTGTTACAACTGATGGAAAAATATTAAAATTGTACTATTAACTATAGTCCATAGTTTATATTATGGTGTATTTTCCCCTATTATTAACATCTTACATTAGTGTGGCACATTTTTGATAATTCATGACAGAACATTTTTATAATTGTACTATTAATTATAGTCCATCATTTACACTAGGATTCACTGTGTTGTACAGTACTATTTTTATTCTCTACTTTTTATTTTAGTAGTATATATATATGGCCTAAAAATTTCCCTTTTAACATTCACATATATACTTGAGTGTTGTTAATTACATTCACAATATTGTCATATTTGAATATTTTATTAAATATGAAGTAAGTACAAAAAAGATTTATAGAATATATGTAAAGCATAAAGAGTCAGGATTCAACAAACGTAAGCTTGCCTACTTCTTTAAAAATGAGCACTATTATTAACTTTGATGTTTCCCGTGAACCCTTCATTATTCCCATCTACTTTCTTACCCTCTCAGAATAACCACTATGCTAAAAATTGCTTATAAATCTATGGATTTTTTAATAGATTAACCACATGTAGTTGTATGCCAAAACAATTTAGTTGATCATATTTGTGATCATTATATAAATGGAAAAATATCCTATTTATTCACTTGTGATTTCATTTTGTACTCAATATTATATCCCAAAGACTCATCTAGGTCATTTGTAATTTGAATTCCATTCATTTTCACTGCTGTATAACATTCCTTTATGACCAAACTATAATTCATTTATCCATTCTACAGCTGATGGTCATTTATGTTGTTTCTATACTGCTCTTCTAAATAGTGTGATGCTGAACTCTTATAACTGTCTCCTGGTACATCTTTGGGAGAGTCTAGCACAGGACTTTCCATGAGGTATGTGGGACATAAATAATTTTAAAGGAACCAATGTTTAAATCCTCAGTTTCTATATACACTCTTTCCTAAAACTGATCTTCCTGATAACTTATCTGAGATTCAGATCCTGATTTCTCATTCCTCTGTAACAATCCTCTTCCTACATTATAAGAAAGATGTACCTCTCACTGTTGGCCAATCTTATTATAACACTTTATCCTGGAATGTAAAAACCTCTGGGGCACCAAAGGGACAGTTTGAAATAATGCTCCAGGACAGTATTGAGAAAGAAAATTACTCAAAATTCCTGAGTTTTGCAAGTGAGGTGGTTTTAAGCCCTTTGACTTCAACAATATTGAAAGAAAACCTAATTGAATTATCTGAATATTGAGCAAAAAAAAAAAAAATTATTTCTTATGATAGATTTTTATGAGATTTTGGCATAAATCTTGAAAGTAGTTCAAAGGCTAGGTTATCCTGTAATAACCAAATCTCCTTTGTTTTCATTTAATTAATGCAAATATTTTTTCAGCACTTACATCTATAGAAATAAAAGCAAGAAATGATGCTGAACCCAAAAAGCAATATTTATCCATAGATTAATTACCTAATAAAAGAGTCATTTCATTAAAAGATAGGTTATCTTTTTCATGTTTAATAGTATTTATAAAATTTGAAAACATTTAATGTGATTTTGATCTTTTGGCACTATTGGTATTTGTAAAGTTAATCCACTAAAAAAATTAACTTTTTAAGCCTTTTAGGGCAGTGGTGATGGTATCATAACATTGTGAACAATTAACAGCACTGAAATATATATCTGAATACAATCAAAATGAGAAATGTTAGATTGTATATATGATAGAATAAAACTTAAAAACAAAAATCCATGGAACTACACTACACAAACAGTGAACCCTAAGTTAGACTATGGAATTTAATTAATAGTACAATTATAAAAAAGTGCATCATCAATTATAACAAATGTCCTACACCAATGAAAGTTGTTGTAGGTGGGGTGGTGTAAGGGACTACTGCATTTTATGCATGATTTTTCTGTAAACCTACAACTTCTCTAAAAAAGAAAAACCACCAAAAACTAAAAGAGGACTTGTGACCTTCAGACACACTATCTAATGTAGAAAAAAAAAAAAAAAAAGCTGTATGGTCATAGAGAATCTTTTTAAAAATTGTAATTTCAATTTATAATCTTGTTTTTAGAGTTGAGAAGAATTCTTAATAAAAGGTTTTCAAATATAAAATACATTAAGGAGAAAAAGTAATATCGAACAATTTCATTCTGTTGAAGATCTTGTTTTAGTGTTTTCTAAATAGATGTAGTGAGTATCAAATTACTATGCTATTTACATTCCACTGGAAACATTTAACAAGATGATGTAATCGTTTTGTTTTTAAAGTTCTGCTTTTACCACTTACTAGAACTTATATCATTTGCAACTTTTCAAACTTAGGGTGAAAAATTTGGATGGCAACTTAAAAATGTGGTAGAGGGTATACTTTTACAAAATTCTTTTAGATGTGCAATAAGCAAAAAAGTGTGAAGAACATTGGTCTATGTTTGACAACTAAGAATGGAATTGCTGGTCCATAAAATATGCTTATCTTGAACTTCACAAAATAATACCAGAATCTGCATAGATAGGTATATCAGCATGTCGAAGTGGGTATTTTTTCCCTCATACCCTCAACCAATGTTTGGAATTGAAAAACCTAATTTTTTTTTTTTTGCCAATATGGATGTGTACACATTGGTGTCTCATTTTGCTTTTTAATTTACATTTCCCTGATTATAGTTACATGGAGCATATTTTCATATGTTCATTGACCATATGGGCTTTCTTTTCTGTAAAGTGCCTTTCAAGCTTCTTCTTTTTTTTTTTTTTTTTTTTTTTTTGAGGTACTGGGGCCCGGGGATTGAACATAGCACCTCGTATGTGGGAAGCTGGTTCTCAACCATTGAGCCATATCTGCTTCCCTGAGTTGTTATTTTCATTTGTTTTGCTTGTTGTTTGTTGTTGTTTTAGGAGGCACCGGGAACTAAATCTGGAACCTTCCATGTGGGAGGCAGTCACTCAACCACTCGAGCCACATCGGTTCCCTTATTTAAGTTTTTGATGATATTTTTTCCTTTGGGTTCTTAGTGTTTTTCTTATTGCTCAAAATGGTTCTTGACATTCTGGTTACCAAGCTTTTTTCAGTTGTATGTATAGAAGACACTTTCTTCCAGCTGAAGACCTGTCTTTTCATTCTCTTTATAGTGTTATTTGATAAACTGAAATTCCATTTCTTTGAATCTTATTTAAGAAATCCTTCCTCACATCAAAATCATAAAAAATTCTATTGTCTCCTAAATGTATGTTTTTTGCATTTTACTTTTTGATCTACATAGATTTGCTTTTTCTGCTTGTTGTGAAGTATGTATCCAATTTCACTTTTTCACATAGATAAATTATTGTCATAGTACCAATTATTGAAAACCCATGGTCTGAAGTGCCAGCTCTGCTGTAAATCAACTTTCCATGTCTGTGTCTGGGCACTCTATTGTGGTTCATTGGCTAACTTGTCTCTGTGTAACAGAATCTGTGCTTGCAGTTCACCAAGCCCATTTCCTTTTCCTTTTGTGCACACTGTTCTACCGCATTTGCCAGCTCCTCTTGCAGTCAAACGGGGCCATATGACTGAGTTCTACATGGACTGCAGAGAGAAGTCATGTACACCACTTCCATACCAGGCCATTAATTTTTCCCATGAAAGCCTCCCAAATCTTCCCTTGTCTATGGCAGATACAGAGGTCCAAATTAGAGGGAGCTCCTGTCCTCTCAGGAAACCATCACAACCCCTAGATAACAGTTAATTCCCCACTGAAATATAAAGGACTGATCAAACCTTTTTTCGAAAGTGAATACAGAAGATACACAAAGTAGCCAAGGAGTATTGAACAAGATAGTAGTGAAGATGTCAGAATTGAAATGTATAACCTTTAAATACCTGGGTGATTTTTTTTTTTTTAATTCAAGCACCACCCCCTCCTTCAATAAATGGTGAATATTGCCTACTGTTTCCTCATTTTTCCTACCTGAAAATAAACAAAATTAAGAATTATTTTTTCATATTTAAGTCCAAATGTTTCTGAAAACTTTCTTTTATATAGTCCTTTAGTGAAGTTGATAAAATGTGTCTCTGTGCTGCCTTGCACATTTGAAGGCAGCCTGGCATGGTGGTTAAAACTAAGAGGGCAGCCTCTGGAGTCAGCTTGGTTGTATATCCTGGCTCTGCCACCTAACTTTGTGACTATGGGCCAGTTATTTAACCTCTCTGAGTCTAGTCATTTATCTATAGAGTGGAGATGATATTAGTCATTTATCTATAGAGTGATGATATTAGTACTCATTTCTTAGGGTTGTTGTGAGAAGTAAACGAGATAATTACATAAAGTACTTAAAGCAGTATCTAGCACATAGCAAGCCTTATTAAATGGGAGCTATCTAGTGTGAGAAATCTGAGCTAATGACAATGAAATTTGGGAAAGACACAAGATAGGTAAAAAAAGAAAGTTAAGAATTCAAACTGATGACTACATGTAGTGGAATTAGAAATATATAATTTATTCAATTAGAATACATTGATAAAAGTGAGATTATCCACTAATCTTACCTTTTGATATATCTGTGTTTGGTCATTGGTTAAACTACATAAAATGTCTTTGCACAATGAGTTTTGTATTGTTTTTAAAAAGGCAGTTGCCAAAGGAGCTGAAATTATTGATGTCTTCCTACAAAAGTATTACTGTAGTTGAAAAATTATCAGAAAACATTTTATTGATACATAAGCACATCCAATAAAGATAGTTAGAATATTATAATTAAAGATACAAATTGACTTTGTCAAAAAGAGATAAAATTGTTTTGTTATGTTCCCCCAAATATTATCAAATACATCATTCAGTAAGCATTTTGGTTATTTATTTTAGGGTAAGCATTGCGTAAACTCAGAAAAGACAAAGAAGCCAAGAGAATGAAAAATATGATACTTTATTATAAAAAATAGACAAACTTTAATTTCCTTTAACAGGATTATTAATTTAAGAGCCTCCATAAGCCACCACCATTGCCTAAGCATAAAAGACAAGAGAGTCAAAGACAACTGTTAGAGGAAAAAGGCCAACAGCTCTACATCCATGCCAAAGAAACCTCCACCACAGTGGTGATGACTCTAAAACAGCTGTAGAAACACAGTGACCCTTAAAGCCGTAAACAATAATAGACATGTGGAACAAAGTTGATTTATCCTGGTCCAATTCCTCTAAAGATCTGCTTTGTGGTATCTTTCAAGCATTTGAAGAGTCCAGTTTATTAGAACACTTGCTAATTTGAATAGCTAACATTTAGGTTACTTATGGGATCAGGTTCAGTCCCACTTTTGAGTAACACCAGGACGAATGGATCAGTCCCCAAGGTCCTGGCCTCAGGTATGTAAAATGGTACTTAATTGCTTGGGTAGAGGACCTGAATGAACTCCTTATCCATCACATATGGCAAGGGGCGGAGATCTACTGTTGCTAATTCTCTAGTCTGCACTATAAACCAGATCTCCATAGCCAAAGCAGATTTCGTAAATACGTCCATCTTCATTAAAAGTTGTCAAGTGCGTCTATCTCTTTTGAAGATGTGTGGCAAGGAGAGATATATCAATTCCCACAATGGGCCAGAGGCGAGATAACACTGACACGGCAAGATGGTTCATCTTAAGCACATGTAATATTGAAAAGAAGCTAAATTAAAATCAAGTGAATCAGAAAGGTACTGGATCTGAGAATTTATTTCCCTTCCCCATCCACAATCACCATTCACTCAATGGAAGAATCATCTATTACACGCAAAAAATCATTTCATCATTTTCCATTTTTCTAGCTTAAAGACAACATTCAATGCTTAGAGAACTAGAAAAGCTGAGCTTATATTGTACCATAAAGTCATTTAAAACAGTAACTGTGGTTATTAAAACTGCAGTTCAAGCTTTTGCCACCTGTTTGAAACAGGAGAGTGGGAAGGATGCTAAGAAGCAGTGAAGTAAGTTCTGTTGTTTCTGTGACATTTTTTACTCCAGTATAGGGCTAAGTTTTAATTAAGCTCATCCACTTAACTCCATCCTGCTGTAAAAGAATCTTTCAAATTTGAGTAAAGGAAGGAAATTGGTGATATGGGCTTCTGGAAGTTTTGATGGCTAAGTAACATTTACTAAGATGCTGTGACTAAAAGACCTCTTTAAGAATTTAACGAAAAAAAAAAGCCATATTAAAATCAAATTTGGTTTATATGTCTATTAGCAAGACTATCTGGAAAAAGTTGTGAGTTAAATATAAAAATGAAGTAGATTGTTTCCTTTCTTTCTTTATTCCATTCCATTCCATAAAAAATACGATGTATTTTTATACAAAATGTACACTCTCTTGGGGCATTTTTCAAAAGTCAAAAAAATCAACCCTTTAGCTTAGGGATGCTGTGAATTTGAAACAGAAAGAAGATGAACTAAATTTGAGATTTCTTGATGAGGCTAGGTAGGGCAAACTACAAATGACTTTAACTGAACAGCTGCATAGTTTTATTATCCAGTCATGAAAAGAACCTTTTTTACTTTTTCTTTTTTAGCACTCTTCAATGACTGTTGTTCCAATCAATGAGTAAAGCTTTTTCTTAACAAGTCGAAATCCTGAGCTGAGGATCAGAGTTCGCCTGAGGCCAGATGAGAAGCGAGCTCTATTAAAGAAAAAGTCCCTGAAGCTAGTCCAAGAGCAGTTCTCCTGCTTAAACACAAGTGTAAGCTCAAACGTAGGCACGACGCTAGAATCACACACAATTCTATCCAGCCTTTTACATACATTTTCAATTTCCAAGTTCACGTGCATAACACAACCTCGCAGGCCACAGGGCTCAGTGGAAGAAAGCCGCAGGACATCTTGGGCAATTCTCTGGGTCAGTTTCTCAGGGACGAGGACCTTTGAGCAGCCAAGTTTGGTTTGCTTTGATTTGGACAGACAGTTCTCCAGCATTTTAGCCAAACTTTGGCAGGTTGTCTCTTCATATATCACCTCATTGAGGTTGGGTTCAGGAACAACATAATCCCAGTAGTCAAAATCTATAGGAAGCAGAAGTTTGAGAGTTATAAAAAAAAAATATTGAAACCCAGGAGCTGGAAAAACATACCAAGATAGCAACATTGGTTACTTCTCTCTACTATATCAAGTGTTTTTAAATTTATTTGGGAGTCAGCTGACCAGACTTTGCTACTAACTAGCTGGCTCTGAGATTAAAAGTTCAACCATGAAATAAAGCTTACGATAAATAGATTGGATAGGCTATAACCATTTTTTTTTTTAAGACAAGAAGTTTATTTAAACAACAAGACAGTTGACTTGAAGGGAAAACTATCTAGGGTTTATTTCTTTTAGAGTAATTTATCCCTACTTAAAGACAGATTGTCCTACATGTAACAGCAACATACAAAAAAGTTATAAAATTGACTTTGTTTTACAATGATAAATGAAAAATATTAAAATTCTCCAAGTGAACAAAGTATAAAAGGATTTTCTATGTTGTTGGTTAAACAGTGAGAGCAAAATAACTTACTGGAATATAAAGATAAGAGATGAATGAACATGTCAGTAATGGAGAAAGAGGGTATTTTCACAGAACCAATATTTTTCCCTATCCCATCTCCAGTTGACAGCGATCAAAACATACCAATGGCCATTTTAGTTTTTTTTTTTTTTTTTTCAAAGCGATATGTTTGTACACATATACCAGTTACTTTATGTACAATAAAGAAATGGGGAAGGGTAACTTGAAAGAATAGAGAAAACTATACTGTAGTAGTCAGGATGTGGTGGAACCAAACTGTAGTTTTTCTAATTGAGAATGTTTTCTTGGTCTATAGGAACAGAGTTCTGAAGTAAAGTAGCAGGCTTCCATCTGTCTGCTGCTGGAATACATCAATTGTCTCTTCAACCTCCATTGCCAACTGTGCTGATTTGTCTGTTTCATTGATTAGGCTATAGCCATTTTTTAAAAAAATATTTATATGTGTACGCACACACTCACACACGATATCTTAAAAACTACATCTAAACTGTAGTTATCCCAAAGTAGAGAGAGCATTAGTGATTTTCATTTTCTTTCTTGCTAGCTTACTTGCTTATGGGGGCTTTCTAATTTTGTTTTACAGATGTCATTTACAAAAATGGTTATAAACTTTGTACTAAGGGGAAGGTTGAATTCTAAGAATAAGTGCACTTATTTTAACACACAAAAATTTTGCTACTGCTTTTGAGTGAGTTTAGTATGAGCTTGATTGGCTATATTAAATGTACATCATGTCTGTGTCTTTCTTTAAAAGTCTTTACTGGAATAGCTTGTAGATCCCAATTTTAGCTTTAAACTTTTTGATTAAAGTTGCTCAGAGGAGTGAAGACCTTTGAGGTTCACAAGGGTATTTATAACTGGCTGGGTAGTTTTTCTTAGCCAAGCAAAACAAAATAGTCCTAGGAAAACAAAATTAGATTTGCTCAAAGGAAAAGAGATAGTTCTGAATTTGGTCACCTACCTCCCAAATTAATCCTACCATTTGGCAGGATGCCACACCACACACACAGTCAACCCAGCAGGCAAATGCTCTGCTGGCTTCCCTCCCTAAGCCTACTTCACCTTAATGCTACTGCATTTTCCTCCCTCTACATCATGGATTTACTTAGATCATTGCTTTATAACTAAATGGAACAAATGCTCTCCAAATTATAAGGACTCCACATTTTTTCCATGCTGAAGATAGAGAATTTTAGAGGTACACCCTATAAGACTGAGATGATTGGACCAATTCATTTCTAAATGAGCAAGCCTCAAAGAGCTTAAGCAATTTATCTGTGGCCTCACAGCTCCTAAGTGGCAGTGTGTTAACTTAGTAATTGCAGTTTAAAATTGGAAATGTTAATATGTCCAGCATGAGTGGTGTTGAAGTTCCCTTCTAGCATTAAAAATGGAATAATGGGTATATCCACAAATAGAATACTACTCAGCAAGAAAAAGGAACACACACGGAAAAAGGTAACAACGTGGATGGAACTCAGAGGCATTATGCTGAAGGAAAGAAGCCAGATACAAAAGACTACATAATAGATCATTCCATTTATATACAATTCTAGAGGCAAAACTAATCTATAGTGACAAAAAGTATATCAGTGAGTGGGAGCCTGATTGCAAATAGGCACATGGGATTTTTTTTTGGGAGGGGGATGATGGTGATGGTTACACGGATGCATGCATTTGTTAAAACATGTGTAACTGTACAAATAAAATTCACCATAACTTCACAGCTATATAGGTTAGGGGGCTATAAAATTTTTATCCCAAGAAACCTAATCATCTGCAGACGAGAACAATGCAGACCTCGGAGACTTCATTTTTGCCACTTCTGTTTCTCACTATCATGGACTTCAGAAGATGGAGAAAGTTTGGAAAGGGTTTTTCTCAGCTGAATTTTGTGGCACCGAAAGGGGATGAAGCATCACCAAGGGGCTGCGACCTTTGAAAGGGAGAGAGAGGCGGGGAGCTAGGAAACTCACCACTAAGCAGGCTCCCCGAGTGGAAGCCACGGTCCAGCAATTCTGAAATGCTGGCCGAGTTCTTACTGCTCAAACTGCCAGTTGCAACCATGGTCAACGGCTCTGTTTCCCTCGCGGGGCGGAACGGCCTTTCCGGGGCGCTGGAAAAATGAGAAGGACACATATGCAAAGGCAGGCAAGACGTGCAGAGGCTCCTAAAATGCTCAGCGTCGCTAGAGCGAACTAGCCAAGGCACTCATTTTTCAAAAAGAGGGAACGACCTCTGCAACTCAAGTTTACAAAGTCCAGGGGCAGAAACGCCAACTACAGCCACAACCTGAAACGCATTCAAAGGTCGCAAAACTTGGAGGCAACTTGCCCCGCGGAGCTCGCCGCCGCGCCCCAACAGCGGAGGTCCCCGCTCCCCTCCCCCACCAAGGCCGCGGAGTCGCTCACCTGCCGGAACTTAGCTGGCAGGAACTGGGGTCGACGTGTTCGCTGGCAGCGCTATGGGGTAAACAGAGGTAGGCACTCCCCTCGGGAGTCCCCTCCTCCGGGGGCTCGGCGTCTTTCAGATCCAAGAAGCGATCAGCACCCTGCTCACCCCCACCCACCCAGTGCTGACTCTACTGAGCAGCATCGTTTCTTAGACAGAGAGCACTTTTATGGGTCCAGCCTCCGCTCCCTGCCCCGGCCCGCCCACCTGCGGGGCCCCGCCCCTCCCCAGGTCCGGTTGCATTTCCACCCCGACGCTTTGAGGGGGCCCTAGGCGAACCGGTGGGAGTTGAAGATGACCCAGGGGTAGGGTTGACATCTGCTCTTTCCTAGAGGCCATGGGTCACCGTGACCGCAATTCCGGGTGCAACACTGGCCAAATACTGATCACCTCCCCTTGGTCACCAACCTGGATACGACCCCGCCCCCCCAGCGCGCGCGCACACAGTCATGCTGCTAGTGCCCTTGTTAAGATACAGTCTCGGGCTGCAGGAAACTTCATGCCGTTTGTCTATTACCATGACCTGGGGCTTTGCCACGTCATTCTGGGCACAGCTTAAATCTGTTTCGACGTTCAATGAGCACCGTTTATGCACTTATTTCTGGCCTCTTACCAAGTCAACTCAACTCCTCAGCACGATATCCTCAGCAAGCAATGAGATCCAGCTTTCCTTTTGCGCATCGAAGGCTCTCCAACGTTTAAGTAAGGGTCTTAATCACCCACTGCGCTCCCAGGCTCCCCCACATCCTTCGTGCTGTTACATTTGTGACTAATGAGTTTTCTCCTTGGGAAGGGTGAGCCTGGCACTCTAATTAGACCTGGCCCTCAGCGCGAGGAGCTTGAATGAGGGAGTGGTTTGCCAAGAAACTAAACAAAAGCATTAGTGGGATCTCAGCTGCCTTCTCCACCCGTCCGCTAGCTGAAAGCAATTGTCATTCCCAGGGGCAGACGTTCCTGGCAAGCTTTGTTAGGGGGAGGAGCTTTGGCTCTGGAGGTCTTGCAGGAGCTTGGGGAATGAGCAATTTAGAGTTTTATATCCTGCTAGGGATAATCCTTTTGAGGCTTGATGTGTAGTCCTGAGTCTGAGCACGTAGAGTCACAGAGGAATTGTGGAAGAAGTCAACATGCTCGCACAACCCATAAGCAAGAAGCCAAATATTTTTTTCTTCCAAAGTTACTAAACCACGCTTTTCCCGTTCTGGTGTGCCAGTAAGTAGGAGATGATCTGTTCAGAGTGGGCCTTCCCACAGATGGGTAGAGGGTCTGGTTGTCGGCAAGGGGATGGAAATGTGGAAAGGGAAGATTGTTTCAAGTAGGAGGTTCTAGTAGTGGCTCTCCGGTCCTTTTGGATTCTGTGTAGCCAGGATCTGCAGACTAGGGCCCTGAAAGGCGGCTTTTAGCTGCCTAGGCTAAAAACTCTTAGCAAGAAAAACAACAATAGAAGGGATAAGGAGGGTGTGATAAACAGATCAGTGGGAGGACATTCGGAGGCAGAGCAGCAGAAATTAAAGCCAGCTTGACAGTCCATTTTTAACTCTACTCAGGCAGCTGCACCGCCTGAAGGTCAGGCTAGCCAAGGAAGGAGATGCTGATAGGCTGGTCTTTGAAAGCAGATTTCCACTTCTATTTCAATAACAGAAAAGTGGAAAGTAAACAAGCCCATTTAAGCTGATTACAAAGCAGATTCAGTGGTTAGTGGGGTCAGGACCAATGCATGGGCCCCTGGTCAGGTCTCAGATGCCAGCTGCCTGGCAGTTTGTTGCTGGGCAGGACACAGAAGCCCCTTTCCTTATCTGGGTAGCATTATCAGTGAGGCTGCTTGTTACCTGCCTCAGAAGAAAGTTATTAGGTTTAATAAATGCATGGGTCCGACCAGATAAAGAAAGAAATAACCCATTTAATTTCCTTAGGGTATTTAGGCATAACTCACAAACTAAGTAACCCCAAAGACCTAGAAAAATAGTTGGAACTCCTGGAAAGTAGCAGTTACTCTTGGTTTGCCAGGCAACTGAATGTTTGCAAAGCCCTTTGGACTTTTACTGCAGAAAAGAATTTACCTATGTACAAAAGACTTTAAATAATGTCATTCTTTTTGGCTGAATGGGCCTTGCTCTCACGAATTATAGAACATAAGGAATGATGGATGTAGAACACCTACCTGGAATAACTAGTGTAAATTGCCTCTTTTTAAAAACAACAACAACAACAACAACAACAATCTATTTAAAAAGGTAAAAAAATCGATGGTATCACTAGATTGAATCTTTGTGGGGCTCAAATAAACAGTGCTGATTTTACAAATATGAAGCATGCAACAGAATTAGGGGAAACTAAGTGCTTTAATAGTCTTGTCATGAGATGACACATTTAGTCTATCTGTTATTTTTAAATATTATAGACACAGTAATCATTTATAACTGATAGCTCATAGCTTTGATGTACTTCAACTTATAAAGTTCATTTGAAAAACAATTGCATTTCTTTGTTACTTTATTCTATCCTCTTTAATACTGTAAAAATAGTTTGTGGAGAGACTGATTGGAAATAATAGTTATGCTTGAATAGAAAATCTAATTGGCATTACATAACATGATTACTTTTCATACACCAACATATTATTGCAAACTACCAAAATCATATGTAAGGCCTTTAACTTATGCATACTGGCTTTTTTATTACAAAAAGAAAAAGAAATAGCAATAACAAATGGCAACAGAATGTTCGTCTAGTGTATATGCAAATATATAAGTCCCATGACCCCTCAAATAGTATTCATAATAGCATTGCTTACACGAAGTATCAATTCAGAATACCAGGGATATTGCAAAATTAAAAATAAAAAATGATGCTTTATTGTATTATTATTGGAAATACTGGTATCTTATGCATTCATGATTTGGTATATTGAATATTTATTACATATTTCACCAGCAAATTTTCTCTCTTTATCCAGTATGAGCCATTGTCCCTGAACTCTGATTAATATATTTACATTTAATGCATTCAATATTTCATTTCATAAACTATGACCAATTACTGAGTTTCTTAATGTGTACTGTGGATTCATGGAGGATTTGCAGGCCATGAAAGCTGGTTTGTACAATATTTAAGGTTATATAGAAAGCTGATAAAGTTGTTGTGAGAATTAAAAGAGAAATCCTTATCAATGTTATCTCTTTTTTAAAAATATATTTTTATTACAGAAGTTGTGAACTTACAAAACAATCATGCACATGTGTGGAATTCCCATACAACACCCCTTCACCAACACACCACACTGTTGTGTAACATTTATTACAGATTATGAGCTAATATCATCAGAATATTACCACTAACTATGGTCTATAGCACACATTTGACACATTTTTTTCCATACCCCTCTATTATAAACACAGTACCTTCTTTGACACATATTACAATATTGGTGTTAAATATAGTCCATAAGTTACATTAATTGTACATCTTTGGCATTAATGCAAGAATATACTAAGTATAGTCCCTAGGGTACATTTTTTTATATACATTTTTATTTTTTAAAAGATACTTAGATTGCATAAATGTTACATAAAAAATACAGAGGATTCCCATATGCCCCACTCCCTATCCCTTCCACATTTTCCCACTTAAAAAACATCCTTCATTAGTGTGTTACATTTGTTACAATTGATGAACACATTTTGAAGCATTGCTACTAACTTTGGGCTATAGTTTACATTATATTTTTCACTGTGTCCTGCACAATTTTGTAGGTTATGACAAAATATATAATGGCCTGTATCCATCACTGCAATATCATGCAGGACAATTTCAATGTCCCCCAAAATGCCCCCAAATTGCACCTATTTTTCCCACTTCCTACCCTCAGAACCTCCAGTGGCCACTGCCTCCACATCAATGATAAAAGTTATACCATTACTAGAATCAGAATAAGTCTAAAGTAGAATAACAGTAAGTCTACTCTAGTCCATCGTTCATTCTCCAATCCTGAGGATTCTGGGATGGTGATGCCCACTCCACCTCTAATTGAGAAGGGACTTAGATCCCATGGGGCAGATGGATGGGACTATCTGCTTGCCGTTGTAGACTCTCTGTTCCTTGATATGGTCATTGTCTATCATCATCTCCTTGTTAGTTGTCCTGGGTGAGCCCAATGAACTGGAGAGTTGGTGTTGCAACTCTGTTGAGTTTCAGGGCCCAACAGGTACATGGACAGCCCAAAGAGTTAAGTCTCTTTGACATACGCCTATCAACTCTAGTACTAACTATAGTTTCAAATAGAAGGGACAGAAGAGCCATGTGTAGGGAATACACAAATGAGTCCAACTCTGTCACACTGGGGAACATAAATTCCCATGTAGGGCCCGCTAGCAAAGCACCAAACTCTGGAGCTGTCTGTCCTGCTTATAATGTCTGGATGTCTCTAGAGCCCTCAGGTGCCCTGCTATTTGAGGCAATATTTACTTTGGCAGTCAATGACATCCTGCTGAGACATGCATAAACGTAGCCTCTGGAATGACCTAGTGACTCACTTTGAAGTCTCTTAGCCATATAAACTCATTTGTTTTTACCCTTTCCCCCTTTTAGTCAAGGTCTTTTTCCAGTTGCATTGCTAGTTGGTGCTTGGTAGTAATTCCTTGGTGTCAGGGAGGCTCATCCCTGAGACTCATGTCTCACAGTGGGGGGAAGGTAATGCGTTTATATGCTGAGTTTGTCTTAAAGAGAGGCCACATTTGAGAACAAGGAGGCTCTCAGGAGGTAAGTGTTAAGCACCCTATAATACTATGCTAAGTTTCAATTTCAAATGTAAAGATTCATAAATACAGTCATCACCATTAAGGGCCTGTCAATGATCCATCCTCCTTCACTAGTCACTGCCCCTGTACTCAGGGGATTCTTGCTGTCTGATTAGAGAATGTGGCAGAGCTCCCCAGGATGGGTATTCAATATTTTTTTGATTATTGTGTGAATTTCCACCCACCGTGACAATGCCCCATGGACACTTGAACACATTCATATGCCTTACAGGATGCCCAGGTGAACCTCCTCCCATGCATCCCCCATCTCTGACACCCTGCACAATGGTCCTCCCCTGCCACAGTTGTAACCCTTCTGTGATCCAAAACTTCTTCAAAATTTAAGCCAACAATATAATTGAATAGAATTAATAGGACAATGATATAATAATGATAGTTTTTAAAATAACAAAATACAAAAAAACTGAAATAATAAAAAATATAACATTAAAATTTTTTTGACATATCTTTCATCACTGTAAGATCTGTTGTCTTCTATGTACAGTGACATTTTCTTCCATTTATTCCCTCAGTGTCTTATTTTTTTTTCATTTTGTCTACAAGGAAGCTTTAGGTTACAGAAAAGTCACATATAGAATGTAGGTGATTCCCATATACCTAACATCCTCCCACTTTTCCCTTCCCCTATTAATAACATTTTACATGTGGATGGTACATTTGTTACAATTGATGTACAAATATCGAGACATTTCCACTAACCATGGTCAATGTTTTATATTATGGATTACATTTTGGACTGTACACTTTTGATGAAGTTTAACATGATTTGTATCCATCATTGCAAGATCATGTAGAAAACTTCCATAGCCCCCAAAATGTCCAATGTTCCATCTATTCTATTCCTCCCTTTCCCCCCTCCCTCGGGACCCATGATAACCACCAAGACTAACTCATTGAAGGACAAGATTCCTAGTTACTGGCAACAACATTTAGGGCTTGACATACTGGCCTGTACTCCCCCTTTAGGTACTGCCTATATTATCAAGACATTTCTGCCCCTCTATTTGAGATCATAGCAGGACTCCCCAGGATGGGAGTCCAACACCTTCTCACTCATTATTTAAGTCTGCTCCCACTGGTTCATTACACTATGAACACTACACACTCCCTAGAAGCTTGCCCCAGGTTTGTCATATCCTGCATGCCCCCCACATCCAGCACCATAAACCGGTAACCCACCCCTGCCATATTTGCCAAAAGAACATTCCCAAAATTGTAGTTTCAACCAGATACCCACAAATCCCCAGAGTTCACCCTCTCCCTCCCACAAACCTCCCCCCAGTTCCATGGAGAGCCAACCCACCCTAATCCTCTCACAGACCAGCGCTGTCCAACCCAATAGCATTACTGCATCACTGTTATGCTCATCCACTGCACAACTACACCCTTCCACCTTATCATAGATTTTGCCCATATGGACATTGACTCACAACCTTCTTCTCCCTTTCTGTCTCCTGTAAACCTATCTTCCAGACTCTAGCTCTGTGAGCCTGCTCGATTTGCTAATTTCATATCAGTGAGGTCATGTAATATTTGTCCTTCAGTGCCTGGCTTGCTTCAATCAACATAAGGTCTTCAAGATTCATTCATGTTATGCCATGTGTTAATACTGCATTCCTTCTTACAGCTGAGTAATATTCCATTCTGTGTATGTACCACAATATGTTTATCTATTCATCTGTTGATGGACATTTGGGTGGTTTCCAACTTTTGGCAATAGTGAATAATGCCACGATGAACATTGGTGTCCATATATCTGTTTGTATCCTTGCTTTCAGTTCTTCTAGGTAGGTATCCAGCAGTGAAATTGCTGGTTCATATGGCAGTTCTATATATAGCTTCCTGAGGAGCTGCCAAACTGTCCTCCACAATGGCTGCACTATTCTACATTTCCACCAGCAGTGGATAAGGGTTCCCATTTCTCCACATCCTCTCTAACACTTGTAGTCCTCTGTTTTTTTAATAGCCACCAGTCTAATGAGTGTAAGATTATATCTCATTGTGGTTTTGATTTGCATTTCCCTAATAGCTAGTGATGTTGAGCATTTTTTCATATGCTTTTTAGCCATTTGTATTTCTTCTTTGGAGAAGTGTCTATGCAAATCACTTGCCCATTTTTTAAATAGGTTGTTTGTCTTTTTATTTTTGAGGTGTGGGATTTCTTTATATATGCTGGATATTAGGCCCCTATCAGATATATGGTTACTAAATATTGTCTTCCATTGAGTAGGCTGCCTTTTCACTTATTTTTTTTTTAACTTTTGATTTCTACTTTTTAAAAAATTTATTTATTTCTCCCCACCCCCCTTGTTGTTTTGCACTTGCTGTGTCTGTTCATCTTCCTTGTTTTTTTAGGAGGCACTGGGTACCGAACCTGGGACCTTTGATGTAGGAGGGAGGTGCCTAATTGCTTGAGCCACTTCCGTTCCCTGCTTTGTTGTGTCTGTCATTATGGTTTCTTCTTGTGTCTCTCTTGTTGCATCATCTTATTGCGCCAGCTCGCTGTCTTCTTTAGGAGGCACAGGGAACCGAACCAGGTACCTCCCATGTAGTAAGTAGGAGCTCATTTGCTTGAGCCACATCCACTTCCCCTTTTCACTTTCTTGACAAACTCCTTTGAGGTGCAAAAGTTTTTTAATTTTGAGGAGGTTCCATTTATCTATTTTTCCTCTTATTCCTCGTGTTTTGGGTGTGAAGTTCATGAAACCATTTCCTAATACAAGATCCTGTAGATGCTTCCCTACATTAACTTCCAAGTTCTTTATGGTCTTGGCTCTTGTATTTAGCTCTTTGAGCCATCATTAATTAATTTTTGTATAAGATATGAGGTTGTATTTCTCTCTCATTCTTTTGGATATGGATATCCAGTTCTCCAAGCACCATTTGTTGAAGAGGCCATTCTCTCCCAGTTGAGTGGGCTTGGTGGCCTTGTCAAATATCAGGTGACTGTATATGTGGGGATCTATATCATTACTCTCAATTTGGTTCCATTGGTCAGTATGTCTATCCTTGTGCCAATACCATGCAGTTTTGACCACTGTAGCTTTGCAGAATGTTTTAAAGTCAGGTAATATGATTCTGCCAATTTCATTTTTCTTTTTCAAAATGTCTTTGGCTATTTGGGGTCCCTTGCCCTTCCAAATACATTTCGTAGTTAGCTTTTCCAATTCAGTACAAAATGCTGTGGTAATTTTTATTGGGATTATGCTAAATCTGTAAATCAGTTTGGGTAGGATAGACATCTTAATGATGTTTAGCCTTCCTATCCGTGAACAGGGAATATTCTTCCATTTATTTAAGTTTTCTTTGATTTTCTTTAACAATGTTGTGTAGTTTTCTTCATACAAGTCATTTACATCTTTAGTTAAATTATTTCCTAGAATTTGATTCTTTTAGTTGCTATTGTAAATGGGATTTTTTTTCTTGATTTCCTCCACAGTTTTCTCATTATTGAAGTACAGAAATGCTAGTGATTTTTGCACATTCATCTTATAACCTGCCACTTTACTAAACTCATTTATAAGCTCTAGAAGCTTTGTTGTAGATTTCTCAGGACTTTCTATGTATAGGATCATATCATCTACAAATAGTGAAATTTTTACTTCTTCCTTTCCAATTTGGATGCCTTTTATATCTTTTCCTTGCCTAAGTGCTTGAGTAAGTACTTCTAACACAGTGTTAAATAAGAGTGGTGAAAGTGGGCATCCTTGTCTTGTTCCAGATCTGAGAGGGAAAGCTTTTGGGATTTCACTGTTGAATATGATGTTAGTTGTGGGTTTTTCATATATACCCTTTATCATGTTGAGGAACTTCCCTTCTCTCCTTACCTTTTGGAGTATTTTTGTCAGGAAATGGTGCTGTATGTTGTCGAATGCTTTTCTGCATCTATAGAGATGATCATGTGATTTTTTTCTTTTTGATCTGTTTATGTGGTGTATTACATTGATTGATTTTCTTATGTTGAGCCATCTTTGCATACCAGGGATGATACCCACTTGGTCATGGTATATAATTTGTTGGATGTGTTGCTGAATACAAATAGCAAGTATTTTGTTGAGGATTAGTATCTAGGTTCATTTGAGAGATTGGACTATAGTTTTTCTTTCTAGTGGCGTCTTTGTTTGGCTCTGGTATTAGGGTGATGTTGGCATCATAGAATGAGTTAAGCAATGTTCCCTCCACTTGTATTTTTTGGAAAAGGTTAAGCAGGATTGATGTTAGTTAGTTACTTTTTGGAATGTTTGGTAAAAGTCACCTGTGAAGCCATCTGGTCCAGGGGCCTTCTTAGTTGGGAGATTTTTGATGTCTAATTCTATCTCATTACTTGTGATTGGTCTGTTGAGTTAATCAATTTCTCATTTCGCTAATGCAACCTGCTTGTGTGCTTCTATGAATTTGTCCATTTCATCTAAATTATCCACCTTTTTGTCATACAATTTTTCAAAGCATCCTCTTATGATACTCTTTATTTCTCTGAGGTCAGTGGTGATGTCCCCTTCCTCATATCTTATTTTATGTATTTGCATCTTCTCTCTTTTTTCTTTGTTAGTCTAGCTAAGGGTTTGTCAGTTTTATTAATCTTCTCAAAGAACCAGCTTTTGGTTTTGTTTATTTTTTCTAGTGCTTTCTTATTTTCAATTTCATTTAGCTCTACTCTAATCTTTGTTATTTTCTTCTTTCTACTTGTTTTGGGGTTAGTTTGTTGTTCTTTTTATAATTCTTCCACATGTGCAGTTAGGTCTTTGATTTTAGCTCTTTCTTCTTTTTTAATATAGGAATTCATGGCTGTGAGTTTCTCTCTCAGTACAGCTTGTGCTGCATCCCATAGGTTTTGATACACTGTGTTGTCTTTTTCATTCAGTTCAAGGTAGTTCCTGATTTCTTTTGTGATTTACTCCTTGACTCACTGTTTGTCTAAGAATGTATTGTTTAGCTTCCATATCTTTGTGCCTAATCTGGTTCTCTGGCCCTTACTGATCTCCAGCTTCATTCCATTGTGATCAAAGAAATTACTTTGTATAATTTCAGTCTTTCTGAATTCATTGAGAGTTGTTCTGTTGCCTAACATTTGGTCTATCCCGGAGAATGATCCATGTGCACTCAAGAAGAATGTATATCCCACTGTATTTGGGTATAATGTTCTGTATATGTCTATTAGGTCCAGATCCTCTAATGTATTATTCAAGGTCTTTGTTTCTTTATTGATTCCCTGTTGAGATAGTTTGTCTTATGCTGATAATGGTGTATTAAAGTCCCCCACTATAATTGTAGAGGCATCTATTTCTCCACTTAGTTTTTCCAATGTTTGCTTCATGTATTTTGAGGTGCCCTGGTTCGGAGCATAAATGTTTATGATTGTTCTTTATTCTTGATAGATTATCCCTTTTATTAATATATAGTGGCCTACTTTGTCTCTTACAATAGTTTTGTATTAAAGTCTATTTTGTCTGATATTAGTATAGCTACTTCCGCCCCTTTTTGGTTGTTGTTTGCATGTAACATTGTTTTCAAACGATTCATTTTCAGCCTCCTTCTGTCCCTGGGTCTAAGGTGGGTTTCTTGTAGACAGCACATAGAAACGTCATATTTCCTTATCCATTCTGCCAAACTGTGTCTCTTAATTAGAGAGTTTAATTTGTTAACATTCAATGTTACTACTGTCAAAGAATTATTCACATCAGCTATATTTTCTTTGGGTTTATATATGCCATATGTTGTTTTTATTTTTCTTTTTATCATTTTGGTTGTTCTTACACTCTACTCTAATTCTCTGTCTCCTGTGTTTTCCTTCCTCTTTTTTTTTTTTTTTTTAATATTTTAAAAGATGCTTAGATTACATAAATGTTATACACAAATTACAGGAATTCCCATGATCCCCACCTTCCACACCTCCCACAACCTCCCTCATAAACAACTTTCATTAGTGTGGTACATCACCTGCAATAGATATGCATATCCTGGGGCTTTGCCACTAAGCATGGTTCCCATTGTAGACCACACTCTCTCCCACACCATTCTGCATGTTGTATGCTGATATAAAATTGCCTATACCTGTCGTTGTAATGCCACTTAGGATAATTCCCAAGTTCTGAAAAAGCCCTTGTATTACAACTGCTTTTCCTTCTCCCTGCCCCGAAAGTGTCTAGTGGCCACTGGCTCCACATCAATGTTGTAATTTCTTCCATTGCTTGAATCACAATATGTCTACAACAGAATACCAGTAAGTCCATTCTAGTCCATAGCTCTTCCCCCAGTCCTGAGGAGTCTGGGACGATGATGTCCCCTCCACCTTCAAGTGAGAGGGGGCTTATATCCCATGGATAAGATGGATGGGATTATCCTGCCTGCAGCTGCAGACTCTCTCCATTCCCTGGGATGGCCTTTGTCCATCATCATCTCCTTGCCAGGTGACTTGGGTGAGTCCATTGAGCTGTAGAGTAGGAGCTCCACCAAGATTTCAGGCACAGCTGGCACATGGGCAAGCAAAAGGCTCCAGTCTCTGGAAGTAGACCTACAAACTCCAGCACCACATTTAGGTTTGAAGAGAGGGGACTGATGGACCATGTGCAAGAAAGACTTATTTGAGTCCAATTCTGTCACTCTCAGGAGCACAGATTCCAAAGTAGAGCCCACTGATAAGGCATCAATCTCTGGAGCTATCCCCCCTTACATAGGACCTGGATGTCTCCAGAGCCCTCAGGAGCTCCTCTGTTTGGGGTGATATCCACTTTGGTGTTCCATGAGATCCTACTGAGGTGTGCGTAAGTGTTACCTCTGGGATGATCTCCCGACTCTCTTTGAAGTCTCTTAGCCACATGAACTCATTTGTCTTTACCTTTTCTCCCTTTTATTCAAGGTCTTTCCCCAGTCATATTGCCAGTTGGCACTTGGTAATAATCCTTCACTGCCAGGGAGGCTCATCCCCGGGAGTCATGTCCCACACTGGGGGGAAGGTACTGCATCAGAGCTCCCTTTAGTGTTTCTTGAAGGGCAGATTTCTTATTGACAATCTCTCTTAATTACTGTTTATCTGTGAATATTTTGAATTCTCCCTCATTTTTGAATGCCAGCTTTGCTGGATAGAGATTTCTTGGCTACAAGTTTTTTTCTTTTAGATTTTCACTATGTCAAACCACTGCTTTCTTGCCTCCATGATTTCGGATAAGAAATCAGCACTTATACTTATCAAGCTTCCCTTGTATGTGATGGATCTCTTTTCTCTCGCTGCTTTCAGTATTCTCTCTTTTTCTTGAGCATTGAAAAATTTGACAAGAATATGTCTTGGAGTAGAACTGTTAAGATTTATGCTGTTTTGGATGTGCTGTACTTCCTGGACATGTACTTCCATGCTTCTCAATAGGGCTGGGAAATTTTCAGCCATTATTTCCTCCAACACACTTTCTGTCCCCTTTCCCTTCTTTTCTCCCTGGGATGCCTATAATGCATATGTTTGTGCATTTTGTGTTGTCAGTCAAGTCTCTAAATCCCTGCTGTTTTTTTTTCCATCTTTTTATCTATCTGTTCTACTATCTAATTTCAGCTGTATTGTCTTCCACATTGCTGATTCTTTCTTCTACTTGTTCAAATCTGTTTTCACGTGCTTCTAGTGTACTTTTGATTTCTTGCATTGTGCTATTCATCACCATCATATCCGTTCTTTTTATTTATGTTACATTTTCTTCAGTATGTTCTCCCAATATCTTCTTTTTATCCTTAATCTCTTCCTTCACTTCATTAAGTTGATTCATGATATTTGTTTGGACATCTTTGATTACTTGTTCCATGTTCTGTATCTTCTCCTGTTTTTTAGTTTGTTTGTTGGACTGGACCATGTCTTCCTGTTTCTTAGTATGACTTGTAATTTTTTATTGGTGTCTAAGCATCTGTTTATCTTGATGGGTTTATTCAGTTGATCAGTTTCTCTTTCTACTCTAGAGTTTTATTTTGTTGTTGTGTGTGGTAATGTTTCTCTTTGACACTTCATTCCTCTTATTCGCTATCATTGCTGTTCTCATGTTCCCTTGAAAAAAAATTAGGATCAGAGAAAAAAAAAAAGAGATAAGAATAGAAAAAGAATAATAGTAATAATAATAGTAAAAGGTAGAAGAGGAACCATACAAGACCTAGGAAAATGAATAATTAACATGCGTAAGAAGTACAGAGGAATAAGAATAAAAATGGAATAGAAACAATAAAGAGAAACAAAATGGAGAAACATACATAGAATGAATTAAAAGGCTGGAATGATGAGAAGAGAGGAAAAGAAAAAAGAAAAAGAAAAATAAGTGAAAAAAGAAAGGAAACAAAGAAAAAGAAAGAGAAATAAAAACAAAAAAAATTGAAGATTGGACAAAAAGAGATGGAATGAAAGAACAACAACAAAAAACAGAAGATAGAAAAATGAAGGAATGAAAAGAAATAGCATAGTTAGAAAAAAATTGATTAAAAAGGAAAAAATGTAAGGGGAAACACAACAAACAAGAAACAAGACAGCAGCAACTAATAAAAAAAAAGGAATGAAACACACACACACACACACACACAAAACAAAAAGGCAAGAAAAACTGCCTTCCCTCTTAGGCTCCTAAGGAGCTTCTCAGGCTGCCAGTGTTCATCAGTCAATCACCCTGCAGCCTGCCCTCTGCAGGTTTTGAACTGGGCTTTAGCAAGCAAAATAAGGAAAAAAAATAAAGGGACATTAAAAAAACAAAGTGATCTAAGTAGAGCTAATACAAAAAGAGTGTCTATATGCTCCCTGTCATAAAGTATCTGCTAGATGTCTGATAAACTGGTGGATCACTTCTTTAGGAGGAGCCAGGAATTGAACTGGGGCCCTCATATATACAAGGTGTGAATTCTTCCAGTGAGCTAAACTGTCTCCTTAAGTTAGCCTTCTGAAAGCTATCTGCCCTCTTTCCTTTTGACAGGTTAGATTCCTAGCACCTTGCTAGAGTCCTTTTGACTAGGCACTTGTCTGTCCCTGCTCCTCTCTCTAATCTAATTCCTCTCTTTACCCAGGCAGCTGGGCATGACAGCCTGCCTGAGAAGATCCCTCCTCCCCTCTCCCCATCAGGTCAGGGTCCCTTCTGATATTTAAAGGGGGATCAGCTGGCCAAACTCACTGCAAAGAAAACCCTCTCTGCCCTTCCAGACCCCTTTTCCTTCCAGGGACTACCCCCTCACACTCCATTCAGAGTGGTGAGCCAGGGGCTCCACCTAAGCTGTTCATCCTGAGGGCAGAGTATATATGTGCCACTTCCAGCCACAAGGACGAGAAACTCACAGTTTTCCTTTGGCTTCTTTTTCTTTCCAGTACCCTCCTAGATGACTCAGAGCATCTTCCCGTTCTCTATATATCCAAAAGCAGCTCCTTCAGATAGGTCTCTGCCTTCTCTCTGCTCCTTTGTTGTGAAAGGGTAAGACTCCGCCTACCCACCTCAGCGCCATTTTCTCAGAACTCCCATAAGTTACATTAATTATATTTTCCCATGCTTCTACACATTCCCACCACCCTGAAATAGTGATGTATATCTGTTCTGGTTCACAGAAGGACATCCTTGAATTTGTACAATTAACCACAATTTTCATCCACCTCTGGGTTTCTGTATTATTCAGATTCTAGATTATTCTGACTACCCTTTCAGCCACAATCCCATTTATAATCCCATTTATAAACTACTAACTATAATGTGTTGCCATCAACTCTATCTACTTCCACACTTTTACAGTCAAGTTAATTAAAACTTCTACATACATTAAGCGTCAGTACTTCTTCACAGCCTTCCTCTTATCTCCTAATAACCTGTACTCTAGGTTTTAACTACATGCATTTATTTTTCATATTTAGTTCATATTAGTGAGACCATGCAATATTTATCCTTTTGTGTCTGGCTTATTTCACTTAGCCTGTCTTCAAGATTCATCCATGTTATCATATGTGTTTCTTCTTACTGCAGCATATACCACATTTTGTTTATCCATTCATCAGTTGATGGACACTTAGGTTGTTCCCATGTTTCAGCAATTGTGAATAACACTGCTCTGAACATCGGTGTGCAAATCTATCTTCACATCACAGTTTTTGGTTCTTCTGGATATATTCCTAGTAGCGGAATTGCTGGATCATATGGCAGTTCTTTTTTAGCCTCCCAAGGAACTGCCAAACTGTCTTCCACAGACGCTGTACCATTTTACAATCCCACCAACAGCGAAGGAGTGTTCCTATTTCTCCATATCCCCTCCAGTACTTGTTGTTTTCTGTTTTTAAAATAATGGCCAATCTATGTGGTGTGAGATGATATCTCATTGTGGTTTTGATTTGCATTTCCCTAATAACTAGTGATGCTGAACATTTTTTTCAGGTACTTTTTGGCCATTTGTATTTCCTTTTTGGAGAAATGTCTATTTAAGTCTTTTGCTCATTTTTTTTTCTTGGATTGCTTGCTCCTTTATTGTTTAATTGTATGATCTCTTTATATAGGGTGGAAATCAAACCCTTATTGGTTATGTGGTTTCCAGATATTTTCTCCCATTGAGTGGGCTGCCTTTTCACCTTCTTGACAAAGTCCTTTGAATCACAAAAGTGTTTAAGTTTGAGGAGGACCATTTATCCAGGTTTTCTTTCATTGCTTATGCTTTCAGTGTAAGGTTTAAGAATCCACCACCTACCACCAGTCTTGAAGAGGTTTTCCTACATTTTCTTCTAGAAGTTTTATGGTTTTAACTCTTATATTTAGGTCTTTGATACATTTTGAGTTAATTGTTGTATAAGGTGTGAGACTGGGATCCTCTTTCTTTCTTTTGGCTATGGATATGCAGTTCTCCCAGCACCATTTGTTGAATAGACTGTTCTACCCTAGCTGGGAGGATTTGACAGGCTTGTCAAAAATCACTTGACTATATATGTAAGGATCTGTTTCTGAACCATAAATTCAGTTCCATTGGTCTATGTGTCTATTTTTATTCCAATACCATACTGTTTTTGTTTGTTTGTTTGTTTGTTTGTTTTACCACTGTAGCTAGGTAATATGACTTAAAGTACAGAAGTGAGAGTCCTCTAACTTCAGTTTTCCTTTTTAAGATGTTTCTGGCTATTCAGGGTTCCTTACCCTTCCAAGTAAATTTGATAATTATGTTTTCCATCTGTTTAAAAAGTGCTGGTGGAATTTTTGTTGGGGTTGCATTGAATCTGTATATCAATTTGGGTAGAATTGACATCTTAATGATATTTAGTCTTCCAACCCATGAGCATGGAATGTTCTTCCAATTATTTAAGTCTTTTGTGATTTCTGTTAGCAATGCATTGTAGTTTTCTGAACGTAAGTGCTTTATGTCCTTGGTTAAGTTTACTTCTAATATTTGCTTCATTTAGCTGTTATTGTAAATGGATTTTTTCCTGAATTCTTCCTCAGATTGTGCATTATGATTGTATAAAAATACCACTGATTTTTGAGTATTGATCTTGTACCCTGACAATCTACTTAAATTGTTTATTGACTCTAGCAGCTTTGTGGTAGATTTCTTTGAGCTTTCTAGATATAGGATCATGTCATCTGGGAATAGTGAAAGTTTTACTTCTTCCTTTCTGATTTGATTTGGATACCTTTTCTTTCTTTCTTTCTTTCTTTCTTTCTTTCTTTCTTTCTTTCTTTCTTCTTTCTTTCTTTCTTTCTTTTTCTTTTCTTTTCTTTCTTCTTTCTTTTTTTGCCTGATTGCTCTAGCAAGAACCTCTAGCACTATATTGTACAACAGTGGTGACAGTGGGCATCCTTGTCTTGTTCCTAATCTCAGTGGGATAGCTTTCAGTCTTTCACCATTAAGTACAATGTTAGCTGTGGGTTTTTTGTATCTGGCCTTTATCATGTTGGGAAAGTTTCCTTCAATTCCTATCTTTTGTAGTATTTTTATCAAGAAAGAATGTTGTATTTTGTCAGATACCTTTTCTGTGTCAATTAATATGATCATGTGATTTTCCTTCTTTGATTTATTAATGTAGTGTATTACACTGATTGATTTTCTTGTGTTGAACCTCCCTTGTGTGCCTGGTATAAAACCCACTTGATCATGATGAATAATTCTTTTAATGTGTTGTTGGATACGATTAGCAAGTATTTTGTTGAGGATTTTTGCATCTGTATTCATTAGGGAAATGGGTCTTTAATTTTCTTTTTTCATAGTATCTTTACCTGTTTTTGGTTTTAGGGTGATAATCACTTCACAGAATGAGTTTGATATCTTTCCTTCTTGTTCAATTTTTTTGAACAACTTGAGTAGGATTGGTATTAAATCTTCTTTGAATGCTTGTTAGAACTCTTCTGAAACCATCTGGTCCTGGGCTTTTCATTTTGGGTAGTTGTTTGATGACTTTTTCAATCTCTTTACTTGTGACTGGTTTGTTGAGGTCTTCTAGGGTCAGGGTAGCTTGTTCATACTTTCCTAGGAATTTTTCCATTTCATCTACATTGTCTTGTTTGTTGCATACAGTTGTTCATAGTACCCTCTGATGATCTCTTTTTATTTCTGTGGGGTCAGTAGTAATGTCCCCTTTTCCATTTTTTATTTTTTTTATTTGCATCTTCTCTTTTTCTTTGTCACTTTAGCTAAGGGCTTATCGATTTTGTTATTCTTCTTGAAGAACCAAATTTTGGTTTTATTAATTCTCTCCATCATTTTTTTTTTTTTTTTGCTTTCAATTTTATTTATTTCTGCTCTGATCTTTGTTATTTCTTTCCTTCTACTTGCTTTGGTAATAGTTTGCTGTTCTTTTTCTAGTTTCTCCAGCTGTATAGTTAGGTCATTGATTTTAGCTCTTACTTCTTTTTTTAATGTAAGCATTGAGGGCTATAAATTTCTTTCTCAGTACTGCCTTCAAACTGCATACCATAGGTTCTTGTTTTCATTCATCTTAATATAGTTATTCATTTCTCTCCCAATTTTTTCTTTGACCCACTGATTATTTAAGATTGTGTTGTTTAAGTTCCATATATTTGTGACTTTTCCCACCTCTTGTTGATTTCCATCTTTATTCCATTATAATCAGAGAAAGCTTTGTATAATTTTTATCTTGTTGTATTTATTGAGATCTGTTTTGTGACTCTTTATCCTGGAGAAAGATCCATGAGCACTTGGAAAGAATGTATATCCTGCTATTTGAGGTGCAGTGTTCTGTATATATCTATTAGGTTTAGTCCATTTATCATATTATTCAAGCTCTCTGTTTCTTTACGATCCTCTGTCCAGATGTTCTATCCAATGCTGAGAGTGGTTTATTGACATCTTCAACTATTAGTGTAGGGATATCTTGGGGCATCCTGGTTAGGTGCATATACATTTTGGTTATTATTTCTTCCTGGTGAATTGTCCCTTTTATTAATACATAATGTCCTTCCTTGTCTCTAATGACTGTTTTGCTTTTAAAGTCTATTTCATCTGATACAAGTACAGCTACTCCAGCTTTTTTTTTTTTTTTTTTTTTGGTTACTGCATACATGAAATAACTTTTTCCAGCCTTTCACTTTCAGTCTATTGGAATCCTTGGATCAAAGGTGAGACTCTTGTAGACAGCATATAGTTGGCTTATATTTTCTTATCCATTCCGTCAGTCTGTGTCTTTTAATTGGGGAGTTTAATCCATTAACATTCCATGTTATTACTGTAAAGACAGTTCTTATTTTACTCATTTTGACCTTTGGGTTTTATCTGTCATATTTTATTTTCACCACTAATTTTACACTTATAATTACTTTTACTTATATAATCTTCATTTCTAGACTCTGTTCCAAGCCTTTCTCTCCTGTCTTTTCTTTTCAGGCTGTAGCTCTACCTTTAGTATTTCCTGCAAAGCCAGTATTTTGGTTACAAACTCTCAGTTACTATTTATCTGTGAATATTCTAAACTCACTTTCATTTTTGAAAGACAATCTCTCTGGATATAAGATTCTTGACTGGTAGTTTTTCTCTTGCAGTATCTTAAATATATTATACCATTGCCTTCTTGTCTTCATGGTTTCTCATGAGAAATCAGCACTTAATCTTATTGTGTATCCGTTATATTTTATACACCCTTTTTCTCTTGCCGCTCTCAGAATTCTCTTTGTCTTTGGCATTTGACAGTCTCATTAGTATGTGTCTCAGAGTTGGTTTATTTGGATTTATTTGGATGGGAGTATGTTGTGTGTTACAGACCAACTCCTGAAAGGTATGAGTTGGTGAGTTCTGAGACCAAAGAACACACTTGGCATTTAGTCAGGAATAAATTTTATTGGGATTTACAGGCAAGATAGGATCTCTGATGGTGGCAGTTCAGAGAATGAAGTCAGTGCTCTGCAAAGAGATGAGAAAATGAGGGGTGATATAGCCGTTTGGAAGTTTGATGTAATTATGAATTCCAAAAATAGATATTGGATCATGCTTGTAAACTGGTCTGTTAATCTGGACATGATTAAGTTATGATTAGGGCATTAACTGGGCCATGCCAGTAGGGCATTGAGCCCCACCCCTTGGTGGGGCAGGAATCAAATATAAAAGGCAAGGCAAAGGACAGAGGGAGCAGTTTTGATGTTGGAGTCTTGAGCTGGAGAACTGGGAAGTAAGAGAGCTTGGTCGTGAGGAAGGAGAGAAGGCCCCGGGATAGAGACAAGCCATTCGCCTGATAGTCTACAGCTGGCCTTGTGGAGGAAACAGAGGCGCTAAGCCCAGAGAGAAATGCAGCCCCGGGAAGAGAGGAACTCAAGAAGGCTGAACCTTGGCAAATGTCGGCAGCTGTCTTGCTCCAACACATGGCAATGGACTTTGGTGAAGGAAGAAACTTATGCTTTATGGCCTGGTAACTGTGAACTTCTACCCCAAATAAATACGCTTTATAAAGACCAACAGATTTCTGGTATTTTGCATCAGCACCCCTTTGGCTGACTAATGCAGGTGATATATAAGGGGTGTCAGAACAAGGACATTCCATTGGGTATGAGAACAGAGTTTCTGCTAGGGTCCCATGACAGCACACATGGGGTCTGGTGATGTTTTCACTATGCTCATAGGAAGAACATTTACCAAGGGCGTTTACTGCTTTGGGAAGACTATAGTTTATGATAACATCTATACAATATCTCACCTCTGGGGAGGGTTCTTAATCTTTAACTTATGTCTAGGTCATACAGTGGCTATGTACTGAGGACTTGAGGGGTCTTGGTCCCCACAATACGTCCCCACATAGCGGCTTACATTGACCAAAGGATGAGCATTGCATCCACATTCTACAGCAACAGTATAAAAGACAACAGCTAAAACCATTATGAATTTTTCAGTGACAATCGCAGTTCCACTGGGCACAAAGATGGTCTATGGATAGAATCACCAGAGGGCATGCTTTACTCTATATCTAGTCTTGATAGTAAAATTACACAACTCAGCAGGTAAACACCCCACAGCATGGATTCCCAATTGTTGTTTCATGAAGACAGGAGAGATGTGATCTATGGTGACAGACTCAGCCATTAAGCATCGTAAACCATTATATACAGCATATCCTAATAAAGTCCTGGGCTTTTTCACCTATTCCCTTACAAAGGAAAACTTATAATTACGATTCTCATTGAAAGATGGCAGTTGAATCTCAGTCTTAAATTAGAAGACCTTTTTCCAAACTTTTTGATAGGTCATATTCTGCCATGCCAGCAAAGTGTTCCATGCTGTCCAATGTGCAGGAGTTATGTTCCAAGAAAGATCAGTAGCACCCAAAGACAGTAAGTCTGTGCATACTCAACATTGGGTTCAATTGTGGACATGGGTTATTGCTGAAGCCTACTGTTGAGAGGTATTGGTTAGGGCACTACAGGTGAAAAGAAAGATGTTTATTGGGGATAGTAATGGTAAATCATGCTTGTTTAACAGTATACAAGAAACATTTCCATTAGTAGATAAGAAATAGTCCAGAACTTTCAAATGACCTCGTGAACAGGGTCTTTGTCGGGCTTTATTCTGATGAGCTGCCTTCCCTGTTTCCTTTATTAACCTGCCTCAACTTCCCCCTTTGAGAGTTCATACGTTTATTCTTAAGGGGGAGCTGAAGGGCGATGGTCATTCTTCTGTAGCTGCTTCCTGCTGGTTAGGGGCAGAAGACTCTGACTGATGAGATATGAAACTCTCTGGCTATTCTATTGAGGTTGAGGGAAGGCAAGTCTGGCCCTGTGGTTGAAAGTAGATGAAATCCCTGTATGACTAATACCTTGTTCTGGAAGGCATTGATTCTGGAAGAAATAAACTTAGTTAGAATTTTGAAGATAGATGGTCCTACTAAAAGGATAAAAAAATGGTGGTACCTGGTTCCAAAAGGAGGACCAGACATGTCAAAGTAGACCATAGGAATGAGAAAAGGTAGGTACCTCCAGAGGCTACATCCTCCCAAAGTTGAGGGGTTTGGTCTTGTAAGTTTCAAATGCTATCTAGGAAACCACTACCCCAAGTTCCCATAGTGGTGTTAATGCCTAAGGCAGCTAGGAGAGGTATGAGGAAAGGCACTGCCCTAGACATAAACTCACAAAGACAATATAGGCAACAATAAGATAAGCATATGGCAAGCAAAAGAAATACAATAAAGACAATGCTTAAGAGAGCCATTCTTTTATCTTATAGGCACATTCATTAATTACTTAAGAATTGAATTAAGTTTACAAAGACTTTTAACATGTTCAATATCCTTGTACATATGATCTAGAATAGAAGAGATATTATTATATTCATTAGGTATATAGGTACAGTACTTAATATTAATCAATGCATTAATCAATGCATTAATCAATGCACAAGTTCCTCTTTGAGCTGTAGTTAATAGATCTAAGATCCAGGTTTGCAATACCATACATGTTGTCTCTCCATGGGAGCAGGCCGTAATGCCAATTGTGTCTGTTTAGGTTCTGGTCACATTACTCTGGTAATTATTGCTCCACTTGGTATATCCTTCACACAGCCAGCATGCTTCAGCACCATTGCCCTTTGGAGGGAAGCTCCAGTGTTTCACTGTCCTGGTATATATCGCCCTTTGGCACTATGAAACAGAGCCAGTTTGAAAGCAATGTAAATCTGGCCAAATCAACTATCACTGGCTGCTGCGAGGGTCCAAAATTGGAACGTACCTTCCGTCCACTTCAGGAACCATGTCCAGAGATGTGGTAGATCCTTTTTATTATTTTAGGGGTCATAGTGACCAACCTAGCCAAGCTAGTGGCCACCATGCAAGCTGATTGAGACCTGGTTTGAATGCACACGAGAGTTTGACAATGCTGAAGTCTATCTCTTAATTTTTATACACTTTCTTGCCCTTTCTCCCTTGCTGGTTGTGTAGTAGGAGCCAAAGATGTAGTTGGTACTGTACTGTGGAGGCTGAAGCTACCCACATTGCCCCAGTAATCAATGAAGCTTCTCCTACCTTTCTCCTCTGCCAGGGGTAGGGACAGAGCTGCAGCCGTGTGTAATAACCCAAATTGTGCAGGCTAAGACCCTTTGTAGTTGCCCAGAGAGACTGATGAACCTTCATGCCACTTCCTCCCCTGCCTGGGGCAGAGATGGAGCTGCAGGCAGGCAGCAATCTATGCCATGCATGTCCTAAATGACCGCAGTTGTCCAGGTAGACTGATATAGCACCAGCCTCCCTCCTCCCCTGCCAGGGGTGAGAATGGACCTTTCGGAGTGTCCAACAATCTAATCCATGTGGGCCTGCAGTTGCCTTGAGAGGCTAAGGGAGCACTGTTCCTTCTGCCCTTTAGGGGGTGGAGATGAATCCATAAGCACCCAACAGTCTAGTTTGTGTAGGCTGAAGGTGCCTGCCATTGCCTGGAAAGGCTGAAGAAACACCAGCCCCTTCCTATTTAAGGGTTAGGGGTGAATCCACAGATACCCAACTGTCCTGTCTGTGCAGGCCAAAAGTGCCTTGGGGGTAGAGATGGAGCTACTGGTGTCCGACTATTTAGTCTGTGTTGTCCAAAAGCACCTGCAGTTACCCAGAGAGCCTTGGGAAACACTGCTCCTCTTCTTGTTCTATTGGGGGTGGGAGTGGAGCCACAGGCTCCCAGCAGTTGAGTTTGTGCAGGCCAAAAGCACCTACAGTTGCCCAGATAGGCTGTGGAAACACCAGCCCCCTCCTATCCTATGGGGGGAGGGCGGGGGTGGAAATGGAATTGAAGGTGCTCAACAAACCAGTTCGTGTGGGCCAAAAGTACCTGCAGTTGCCCGGAGATGCTCAGAAAAAAACGCAGCTCTCCTCCTATCCTATTGGGGTATAGCAATTTAGCTATAGGTGTCCAAGTATCAAGTCTGTGTAGGCCCAAAGCACTTGCAGTTGCCCAGAGAGGCTGAAGAAACACCAGCCTCTTTCTATCACATGAGGGTGGAGGGGTGGAGATGGAATCAAAGGTGCTCAACAAACCAGTTTGTGTGGACCAAAAGTGCCTGCAGTTGCCAGAGAGGCAGGTCCCCCTAGCTTCTTCCCTGCCGGAGATGGGGCTGGAGCCTAGGTTAGAGCTGCAGTCCGATCTGGGTGGAAATGTTCCTGGCTGTACTAATTCAGCTCGGATTAAGACATCAGTCCCTACCATCACTGTGATTTTTAATCAGTGCTGCTTCCTTTCATGCCGGGGCAGAGTTAAAATGGCAGCTGCTGGCCTCTTCCTGAATTGGACAAGTTCAAACTTTAGCTGTTCTTAGGATTATACTTTAACCAACTGAATTCACTAATCAGTAGCTGAAGTTGGTGCCCAATTGTCTCTTTCTCCCCATTTTTTGGGAAATGGAGCTTCCAACTCCAGCCACGGAATAGCTCCTGAGGCAGCTTGTGCTGTCAGTGGAGGATGGGCAGCAGCCTCCATGGCACAGAGTGTTCTACTCACGATGGGCAGTCTCCTCCCTCCATTCTTTCAAGGATGTTGCAGGATGCTCTTCTGGTCTCCTGGGCTCCCAAACAGGTGCTGTAGACAGCTCTGTTTAGACTACTAACTGCCCTGTAGGACAAGCTGACTCTTGGAACACCGTACTCAGCTGCTATCTTGCCCTGCCCCCCCATTACCGCTTTTTAATAAACAATCCTGAGATCTTTAAGTGCACAGTTGTCTGGTTTTCCTTTATTGTGTTAAATTTGTAAATCTGGTGCCCACTTGAATTGTTTAGAACAGGGCTTGGTGCCTAGCAAGTACTTAATGAGTGATAGTTATTACTATTGCTATTATTGTCTGAAATTTTAGTTCTCTGATTTGCTGAATAAGAGTTCAGCAAAACAAGAAGCTAAAAGGAGTTGGGGAAGTATTGGTAAAGTGTAACAAAATTTATGGCCTTGTCTGCTTGCAGGAAATCTGGAAAGTATTTGCCACTGATTGGGAAACCTTTTGTTTTTTATTATAATGCACACTTTACTGTAGCAGAAAGCATCAAGGTCTCCCAACTATATGTCATAAAATGCTGTGGATAAAAAGTTTCCTTGGTGTGAAATACAGAGTTATATGTGTTAACATTCCTTGATTAACCTAGAAAATGATTTTCAGGCCTATGAAACAATTAACTATAGAACCACCCAAATGTTTCAAGGTTTATATGATCTTCTGTTAACATTCTGGGTGAGATATTTCATCATTATTTTTATTTATCTTTGAGGAGGCTCCAAACAATCAGATTTCCATTTAATGAGTAAATATGTAATGAGTTGGAGAATGATATTGGATTTTCCTTTATGTAAGGAACATGTAGATATATCCAGTATAAAACAAAAACAAGACCCAATATAAAATAATATGTAATACTCTGCTGCCAAAAGCGGAGGGAATCTTACAGTAGCAGAAGGCATTGCCTTTCTGAATTCAAACTCAGTAATGGTTACCATAGTGACTTGGCTCTTAAAATAGTTGTATCAGTTTGTTCCTGTCATAAATAATACTGTTTCATCTCTCCTTAAGGAAAGCTCATATGTTTAAATGCACATGGACTCTGCTTTTCATTAATTATGCAAAGATTTATAATTCACGTGCTCAAATAAGACAATGTCAGCCAGGGATATGGAGTAGCTTCTTGACATTTTCTAGGGTTGCATCCTAAATATTTGCAAGTCCGAAATTCACGCATACTGACATACCATACCATTTTTCTGGAGTTTTTATGTGCTCAAAGATAAGAGGAGGAAAATAAAGCTATGTGCTTATGTAGGTGTTGGGTCCTTCATTGATTCCCTTCCCTGTTCCAGCCAATTGCCCTATTCTCATGAAGTCTTGCATGGCTTTTTGCCATTATATTTGTGCCCCAGCAAAATTACAAATTACTGCATAATATAAACTTGTGGGGTTGCTCAAGAAGAGAATTAAATCTAGGAATGCCCAAGGTGTAGGATTCTACAGAGTAGTCTTTAGGTGGGGTCTAATCCCCATTCTGAAAATGTAAAGCTCATTGAAGTTAAAAAGACTGACTATATCACAGAGTGATTCAGTGTTTTCTTCTTCCTGATATGATATTTAAATACATGGACTCTGGAGCCCGACTGCCTGGGTTCATATTCCAGCAACACCATTTATTTGCTGTATATTTTTAGGTAAGATAGTTAACAATTCTGTGCCTCCATTTCCATCTTTGAAATGGAGATTATAATAATCTTAACTCATAGGACTGTTGTGGGGATTAAATGAGTTAATATACAAAGCACTCAATTAATGTTAGCCATCATGACAGGTATAAATTTTGTCCTGACTTTGAAAAATCCTTAATGCCCTAGTGATATTTTTATGCAAAAGTAGCTAAGGGACTGTTTACACATGTTTCTGGGTATGTATAAATGTGTTTCTTATGTATATATTCATTCATTTGATGGGTTAACATTCAAAAAGTATTTATCAAGTATTAATTATCTGCTAGACACTGAGAATACAACAGAGAACCAGATAAATGTGGCTCCTGTCCCCATGAGAATTATAGTTTATAAAGGGACATAGGCAAAAAAATATAAAAGATTACAAATTGTGTAATAAGTTAGGAGAGGTACAGGGTGCAATGGGAGCACAATGATTTAAGCACTAACATATTTTGAGGAAGGTTTATAGCCTTGCTACTTACACTGTATTTCATGGTCCAGTAACAAGGGCATCACCTAGGAGCTTGTACGAAATGCAGAACCTGAGGCTTCACACCAGACCTGTGAAACAGAACCTGCTTTTTAACTAGACCTCAGAGTATTTAAATTGTATGCATATTAAAATCTGAGAAACACTGATTTTAATAGGAGGGAATAAGCAAAAACAATAAGACCATTTAAGCACTTTTTAAGTTTTTTTCATACCGTTTATACAAAAATATTTGAGTATCTATTATATGCAAGGTATGGCCTTGATGAAAGGTATATCAGTTCCTACCTGGGCAAGTGTTTGTTTACTCTTCATAGCTCAAGTCAGACATACTTGGCCTTCATGAAACTAATCTGTCCTGGGTGGTTCTTAGCCCTTGGCCCTGGCTCATAAAACCATCCATAGGTATGTGAAAATAGTCTGGTTTCCATAGCAGACTGTATTATATAAAAATAAAATCCTGTTTTAAACACTTGAGACATGATCAGGCCCCAAATTGTCTTCAACCTTGATGACATAGAAGCTTACTATGTAACACAAGGAAGAGGCTTACACTGTAAAATGTGCTTAAAGTAATGGGTCAACGCCATGTTGTATTTGGAAACAACAAATTATGAAGGAAGGAAAAACACAGAAAGAATTATGTGTTATTACTTACAAACTTACTGAAGAGGGTATTATACACTTATGCATGTATTCATTTCTTCTGATATAATTATATCATAAAATATACTTTAAAACATTGACTTGGGTTTTGAAATATTGCTAGTGATTGGGAATTATTTTCATAGATGATATATATTGTGGTGGAGGCTCTAAATCATAACTCATAAATTGCTGAAGCAGCCTTTGTGATGTCAATGTGGCTTTAAGCACACTGAAGTACATTCTGAGTTGAGCAATAAATAGTACTTAACAAATTAATTTATAGCATTACATCATTACACTTACAGTTGGTTTAAATGTCCATGTGCTAAAGATAAAACAGGGCTCATCTCTGTATGTGTAACAGAGCAGCACACCGTAATGGTTATGAAGTTATTCTCTAACTCTCTCACTTGGCTTCCAATCTGGCTCTGCTACTAGTAAGCATGGTGAAATTAACCTAAACCCTTTGAATCTTGGCTTCCTAATCTGTAATTTGGAGTATTCAATGATATAGTAAATGTTAAGTTTCTAGCAAGGTGACTGGTACATATTATGTGCACAAATATGGTCATCAGAAACACACATGGCTTATACGAGTTAGTTTGTATGAATGCACTTTCTACTGCAGTAAAAAGTTCATCAGGTGCTATGGTGGGTTACTCAGAATGGTAGAAGATTTTACTTTGTACATAATGGACAAGAAAGAGAGCACTTGCTTGAAAGTTAAGAGACCGGGGCCCACACAGATATTTTAGACTGACTTTGGACAGGATGAGTCAACAGGATCACCTGGAAGAAGTGAGAAACTAAAAAGGGGTTCACCCAGGCTAGAGAAGAGCATTACTTATGAATTTCAGAGCCTTTGAGTCTAGTGCCTGGCTTTTTGGCAACATCTAGGAGGCAGCAAAACACAAGAGAGAAGCTGGACAGAGTTTCCATATTGGGAAAAGATTCTACTGTGCCCTGAGCATGATTTGACAGGATGCTGAGGGCATGGGTGATAGATATCTTGGCTGTATCTTGTGGCAACCACTGACTTTTGGGGCAGCTCAGCCTGACTCCTGAGCCCCTAACTTTGCACAGGATTCATGACATAAACAATATTATTGGGTCTATAGGGTGGAAGGTTAAGGATGGTGAGGGGAAGAATGACTAGCATTAAATTTACCTTTGCCTTGGTGGAATAAATACCAGAAATTAAGCTAAATAACCAACAATAAAGCAACAATTGTTTTTGTACAACCTAGGTTGTGAAGTAAGATTGATATTATCTATCTACATATGTTTACATCTGTATCTGTACCTGTATCTATAGCTATATACCTATACCTATACCTTTCTACCTACCTATCTCTCTGCCAACATAGTTATAGTTATATTTTTGAAAAATATATTTTTTAAAATTTCTTTTTGCTCAATTTACATATTTTAATGCACTTTATTTTGGTCATCTTTATTCCACTTAAGAGTTCCATACATTGTACAGTTTTGAGTTTATTCATTATCAAAGTATTGCTGCCTACAAGGAAATCTCTATATAAAGTACCTTTTAAAATGTTTTTAATGTGTCCTGTACCTAAACAATACTATGTACACTTCATAAATCAGGAATATTTTTGTATTCTCTAAATCAGGGAGCTGTTTATAGACATTATAAAGATACAATCCTTGTGTGCAATTATGTACATGGAATCTAATAAATGTAACCATAAAAATCAATTTTAAAATAATCATCCTTTCACTTTTATCTTACTCTTCAGAAGTCCAAGGGAAGCCTGTCCAGAAAACTCAAATAGAAATAAAATAAAGCTAGTAAAGTAGAACTGACTTTGAATTTGAAAACAAATAACCTATTTTTAAGGTACAGAATGAAAACAAAAATAAGTAATATGGTCATGTCATTCAAAAATAAAATTCCTGCTCATGACCTTCATTCATGCCATTCTTTGTCCATCTACCCCTTCAGATAACAATTTTTATTTTATGTATCCTTCAAGAATTTCTTTCTGGAAACACAAGCACATACTAACACACATTCCTATTTCACCCTTTTTTACACTAAAGGGAATATTATGTTCTCCATATGGTCTCTTTTCACTGATAGTATATTTTAGAGATCTTCTCATATGAGCACATAATTTTCTTTTCTTTTCTTTTTTTTTTTTCAGCTACATAATAGTGTACTATTTTATAGACCTTCTTAACCAGGATCTTATTGAAGGATATTGTGATTATTTATAGAGTTTTGTAATTACATGCAATGCTCTGATGAATAATCTTATTCATAAGCCACTTTGAATGTGGGAGAGTACATCTTTAAGATAAATTCTCAGAAGAGGGACTTCTGCTCAAAGGATTAAGGTGCAAAATGTAGGTTTTTTAAAAAAAGATTTATTTATTTATTTATCCCCCCCTTGCTGCTTGTGGTTGCTGGGTCCATTTGCTATGCATTTTTCTGTGTCTGCTTGTCTCCCTTTGCTGGGCCATCCTGCTACACCAGCTCACTGCACTGCGCAAGCCAGCTTGCCCTCACCAGGAGGCCCTGGGAACCGAATCCTGGGCCTCCCATATGGTAAATGGGAGCCCAACCAATTGAGCCACAGCTGCTTCCCAAAATGTAGGTTTTTTTTTGTTTTTGTTTTTTGTTTTGGCTTTTCTTTTTTTCTTTTTTTAAATTTTTTAAATTTTTTTTTTTATTATGGGTAAAAATCAAAATTCTCACAACAAAATGTAGTTTTGATAGATATTGATGTTTCTCTTCACAGAGTTGTACAATTTTGGGCACCCAATAATAATGTATGAGGATACCTGTTTCCTCATAGTCTCTCCAACATTTATCTATTCATTCAATCTTTTCATAAATATTTATTAAACATCTACTATACCTTTTATGTTGTTTTAACATGCTCTAGAAACCTACTGGGTAAGAATGATAACTTCTCTCATTCTAGTTAATAAGGATTTGTTATCCTAATTTTACAGATGGAGAAACTACAATTGGAAATTATTATGACTAATAATTTAGGCAAAACTAGGAATATATTTCATTTTTCATGCTTCCTAGTTTGGGGGAAAGCATTGAGGCTGCTTCTACAATTGACCATTGTAACTTCATTGATTGGTCAGCTCAGACAACAAACATATTGTTATTTTTTTAACCTCTTTATTTGTACTGAATTGTCAATCAGATGTTTTGTTGCTATGTTGCTATGTGTATAGCAAGGTAAAGGTCCTTTAATTTCTTTCTAGGACAGGATCTGCAACAAAGTAGAGAAAAACATTCTTTAAAATAAATCTTACAAGTCACCTGTAACTTGATGTCAATGTTCAAATAGTTAAATACCATTTCTCTCTTTTTAACCACCACAAAACATGGCTTTAATCTATTACAGCCCACAGTAGAATATCCAGTTTAATGCAATACAGCCCTTCTAATAGGAATTAATGGTATTTCATGGTGATTTTAATCTTAATTTCTCCACTGATTCATGATGTTGAGCATCTTTTAATGAACTTGTTTGTCATCTGTACATCTTCTTTGGTGAAATATATATTCAAACCTCTTGTCCATGGATTTCTATTGGATTTTTTGTTTTCTTATTATTGAATCTTGGGAGTTCTTTATGTATTCTGGATACAAGTCCTTTATTAGATATGTGTTTTGCAAATATTTTCTCCCAAACTGTGATCTTGTGTTTGCATTCTTGTAACATTGTTTTTTGAAGAAAAATTTAAAATTTTGATTAATTTCCAATTTATCAGTATTTTTATGGATCATATTTTTTTGTGTTGTAGCTAAGAAATTTTGTCTAAACTAAGGTCACAAAGCTTTTCTCTTATGTTTTATAGCTTTTCATTTAGGTATATGAGATATTATGAGTTATTTTTTGTATTTGGTACAAGGTCTGGGTGAGAAAGGACATCCTTACCTTGTTCCTACTCTTAGGGGAAAAGCAGTCAGTCCTTCATCATTAAGTCTGAGGTTAGCTGAAGATATTTTAGAGATGCTCTCTATCAAGTTGAAGAAGTTCCCCTTTATTCCCTGTTAGTTGAAAGGTGCTATCAGGTATAGGTATTCAATTTTGCCAAATGTTTTTCCTATATCTATTGTGATAGCTATATGGTTTTCTGCTTTAATCTATTGATATGGTGTATTTCATCTATTGATTTTAGAATGTTCAAGCAGACTTACATTTCTTGAATAAATTCCATTTGCTCATTACCACTTATCCTTTTTATATTCCTGGATTCAATTTCCTTTTGATTTTATGTTCATAGGGGATATTGTCTGTAATTTTTTTTTTCTTGTAGTATCTTTATCTGGTTTAGGTATCAGGATAATGCTGGCCTTATTATATAAATCATGTAGTGTTTCCTCCTTTTGTATTTTCTGGAAGAGTTTATATAGAATTGGTGGTTGTTATTTTAAGTTTCATTTAAAATACTACAACAAGAAGCCTTTTAACAATCCAATCTAAATTAAGTCCTCTCTGTTATTAACTCTGTGTCTTTGTTTTCTTTGTAGATCTTATCACAATTTATAATTATATGTTTATTTGATGTTTATTTGTTTAAAAATTGCATCCTATACCAAATAGCCAGGCCCATGTCTGTGTTGCTCACCTGTTGCTTAGAAGAGTGTCTGAACCAAAATAGATACTTAATAAATATTTGCTGAGTAAAAAAATGAATCCTTATGTTGTGATGAATGTCATTGTTCATCTTTACAGTTGTGAGCTTTATGCCTGTGATCACTTACTATGTATTTATGTAAACTTCCTACAATTAACAGGAAAGCTCTTCAGACACAATCTTAATGAGTATTGAACATGTAATATTGCAACAGAACTAGATAATTGCAAACATAGTGGTTTATAATGTCAAGTTAGAATTTTGATAAATTAGCTTAATCCTGAATAAAAGGCTTTTACATTTTGCAATGTGACTTGAATAAATGAAAAATGAAACATATGAACCCACATTTAGCCTTAGCATGAAAAAAGGAGAGAAAAGTTTAAAAGAAATGATGTTTTAGTTACTGAGCTTTTATTCATCAAATAGAACAAGTTTAAGTAAAGAATTAAATGTTATTTAATATTCTGGGTGTTTCCTAATTTGCTTTTTTGTTTGGTCAAGCCAGTACTGGCCTGATTGTTATTGTGAGGGTATTTCATAGATGAATTTGCATCTGTAATCAGTTGATTGCACCTACAATCAACAAAGGAGATTCCAGTTGGCAATTGATTGGCAGTCTTAAAGCCAGAAGGAGGATTTCCGCAGTCAGAAAGAGTCTCTGCCTCTACTTTGGCCAGTCAGCTTCTCCTGGGGAATTCAACCTCACCTTCATTGGTATTTCCAACCTGTGGCCTGCTCTACAGAATTTGGACCAGCTGGTCCCCAGGGTTGTGTGAGCCAATTCCTGTAATAAATCTCACAATATTTACATATACGTATACACACACATACATACATCAGTTCTGTTTCTCTGGAGAACCCTGACTAACAATGGCAAGGAAAACAGCAAGCACAGAACATGAAGCTATAGAGCAAGGGCTTGTAACCTTTTTTGTTCCATGGACCCTTACTAAGTCCACACTATACTGTGCATTATTTAATAACTATATCACACCCGCACTAACACATCCCCACAAGAATAATGTTTTTTTGAATTTCAATTCAAGCTCATGGACCCCTCCTTAAGAACACCTGCTCTAGAGCGAATAGTCCGGCACAAAAGGCACAAAAGCATCCTCCGCAGAGGCTTACGTATGAAAAAGAATAAGGAAGTGTTTATAATTCTAGTGACTTCTATGTAAAATATTTTTTCAACTTTCTCCAATCTAAACATGCTGTAATTCTATCTCTTCCAGCAACAGTGTTGGTTTTGGAGAATGGTAGAGGAGTAACTCCTATGGTTAGCTAATTAAACATGTTATATGTTAATTTTTTCATTCCAGTATTCATTCAAATATATTTTCAGGGCCTGAGATGCCCTCTGGTTTGGGGATGTGTGGATAAAATGGGAAGCAGCATAGATGTAGCACTTGTCTTCAAGGAATTTACTGTTTAGTGGGGGCATACAGACAATATATAGGAAATAACAGCAAGTGATGTTAAATCCTTTAATAAGGGCACATAGGGTGCTATGGTAGTACAGATGGGACTATTAACCTAGTTTGGGATGGGGCTATTCAGGAAAGGTTTTGTCTTTCAACTATGATATTTGAAAGATACATAGGAACATTGTATGTGAAAGGGGGGGCAGTGATGAGTGGAAAGAATATTCTAAGCAGAGGAATTAATACTATTAATAAGCAATATTTATTAGACATTTTCTAAGTGAGAGGTGCTGTGTTAACTGTTCTACATGAATAATCTCATTTGATCTTTACAGTGATCTCATGAATTGGGTGTTATTTTTCCCCATTTATAGATGAGGAATCTGGGACACAGCTAGTTTAGAAACGTGCTTCAGGTTACACAGGTAGTAAGCAGTAGAACCAGGATATGAATAGTGTTACACTATGGAAAGAAGTCCAGAGTAACTGGAGTATAAAATGCTGACAGAAGGAGGTTGTTGATGGAGGGAAGTGGGGTGATAGCAGAGAAAGGAAGGAGGTAAGGGTCAGATTCTGAAGGGCCTTGGAAGCCATATTATCCCACAATTTAAATTCCCACCTTACAGTATTTCTTGAGCAATTTCATTTTACTTGGTATAGTGAAGAACATACTCTTGATTCTGCTGATACAGCTTCAGCATGATAAAGACTATATTTTAGCAGAAAATTATTTTGGTTGAGAATTTCTTTACTCTGGAATAAAATAACCACAGGAAGCTTCTGTAAGTAAATTTATATCTTCTTGCAGGCTGACATACTAGTTTCATTATCTACAGTTTTCTTTACTGAAATGTATTTATTTATTTTAGGTGGTATCAGGATTGAACCCAGGATCTCATATATGGGAAGCAGGTGCTCAACCACTGAGTTACATCTGCTCCCCAACGAAAGTTTGTTTTTCGTTTGTTTGGTTTGTTTTTTAGGAGGTACCAGGGATCAAACCCAGGACCTCATATGGGGGAAGCAGACACTCAACCACTTGAGCTACATCCGCCCCTTGAGATGTATTTATTTTATTTATTTTATCTTTGTGTTAGACTAATTCATTAAGATACATTAATTCACATGTTAAACAGCACAGTTGAATATCCTATTCTGTTGTAAGGCTACATCACAAATAATTTGGTACCAAAATAAAGCATCACATTTTGTGAATGTTTTGATTACAAAATTAACTCAGATACAAATTTTTTAAATATACAATCATTATATTACAATTCTCCATTTTGAGTGGAAAAGGAGGATAGCCATTTTTTGGATAGTTATTTTTAATATGTATGCTGTTTCGGTTTGTTAAGCTTGCCAATGAAAAATACCAGATATGGGTTGGCTTTTATAATGGAAATTTATTAGGGTTAAATCTTACAGTTCCGAGGCTGTGAAAATGTCCAAATAAAGGCATCATCAGAGATGTTTTCTCATCAAAGCTCAGCTACTGACATTCCTGGACTCCTGCCACATGGCAAGGTAAAATGGCAGCTGTTCCCTGCCTTCTCCTCCAGGCTCACTTTCTCCCAGAACTCAGCTATGGGCAATCAGGCATATGGCTTATCTCCCAGCCTTTGGGACTCTCTCTCTCTCTCAGCGTCTGAACTGCAGGTGATCCTGGAGTTCTCTCTCACATGGCAGGGCAAAAGGGCAGCTCTCTTTCTCTGTGTGTCTCTGAATGTTTCTCCCATTTGTATAGGACTACAGCAAGAGGGCTGAGACCCACCCTGGGTCATGTCTCACTGAAGTACTCCAATCAAAGGCTTAACTGAAGCATTCTAATTAAAGGGTCTTACATACAATAGGAATAGATTAAGTCCAAGATCATGATCTTTTCTGGGATTCATAAAAAGCTTCTAACTGTCACACATTCCACTGTGTATGGAAGTGTTTTGTGCATGTCACATATTCCATTGTGTATGGAGGTGCTTTATTCATCTATCAAGTGGTATCAAGTGATATCAAAGTGAAAAATTACTTGGCATAAAGTGGGCTGTTCTTGGAAGCCTTCATTTAATTCATGCATGAGCTAGTTTCCATAGACTATGTTCACAACCCTAGCCCACCAGCCAGGAAAGAGTATAGCTGCTCTATACTCTGGAATAGAGCACCATTGTAGTGAGAACAGAGGAAGCACATCTCTCTTCAATGGTGGATCAGTTGTTTCCTCTTTGCAAACTTGGGAAAAACATGTACACAAAGAATTAGAACTCCTTATTAGGTAAACCTTTCTCAGAATTGATTTCTACATCCAAATATTTTCAGAGCATCGGGCTTTATAGCTCAACATTTTTCTGAGTGGCATTGGGGATGCTTAATGACCAGCACTCTGACTTTCTGTGTCTAAAGAAATTCCCAGTCCAGCCCCGTTCCTCCAGAACAGACTTCTACATTTGAATGGAACACAATTGCTTTATTAGTCTAACAATAAAAACGAATCTTTTCTAGTTGGACATTTTGTTCAACTCCTGCAACTTCAATGTACATAGGGTCCATAGAGGTAGTGGAGGCTAGTAAAGACCGTAGAATGGCCTAAATTCTAATCCTTTTCTTGCTTTCACAGCAGCATTTCACAGAGATTTTATAGACCTGATGCAGTTTAGATTTGTATGATTCTATTTCCTCTCATAAATAACATTTATAGGTTATGTATTTCTTGTAAAATATGTGTCTTGGAAGATGAATTTTCCATTGTATATCTACCTTTTAAAAAATAAAAATGCTTAGATGGAGACTTTTCGTGGAATGAAGCTTCTTTCAATTGTTTCAAAGAATTATCATTGGTAGGCCTTTCTGGTAAGACATGGAATTTTTGTTGGCTTAAATCCCTGTTCAGGAACCCGACCTTTATACTAGGAATGCAACAAATTCTCATTCTTGGTTTGTTGATTCAGCGTTAAGGAAAACTTCCAAAAGTCTGATTTTATTGTCAATCACCTTAAATCTGGAAACAAGGAGAAACCACTTAATGTAATTCCAAATTAGGGGTGAGGTGGGGAGTGGACAAGGCAAAAAAAGAAGGGAGTCTTTCTTTGTGGTTTAGCTTTCACTTAGTTCCAGGGCTTGTAAGCATGTGAGGTGCCAAGAGAGACAAGGCAGCATTATATTAATTGGGCTGACACATTTATTCTCTCATACACTAGAGATGCCATTTAAAAATGTTAAAAGAAAAAAAAAATCAATGATTGACAGTCTAATAGCACTAGCTGGCTCAGCGACTCAGTCATCAATTTGCCTCATTTTTGGAAGTAATCCAGTATTTGATAATTAGAGTTTTTCTAGAAGTTGAAGAGGTAAAACTAGGTCAGTCCTCTTGGACTTTGAACCTCCTTTTTTAGCTGAAGAGTTGTGGTATGACAGCACGTTTTGGTCTCCTGTCAGGGCTCACCAGTACTTTTGGTTGGTGCTTGTTCACTTTGGGATAAAGGGACCTGGCCACACTCTTTGCATTATGGCAACATTCTTAAACAAATATTTAAAAATATCTGAACAAGGAGAGGACTTGGCAAAACACTAAAGTAGATGAATTTCATCTTCAATGATCCTCTCTCCTTCCTCTCTTTGCAACCTGGGCACTTTAATGCATTCCCACCCTGGCTTTCTGGGTTGAGGCACTTAGCCTGAAAGCCTTGCTTTCCCCATTGTAGGAAAAATTTGCCCTCCTCTGCAAGGCCTCACATACGAGGCTTTTCCCATTTACTTCAACCCTTCTTTAAAAAATACCTGGCTCAGTTCCAATTCCTCAGTGCTCTTATTTTTAGGTGATAATGGGCGGTTACTACACATCGGATATACTATAGTCCCTGTTAATACATTGCATGTCTTGTATTTTTCTCTCTCACAGATAATAAAATGTCTTGACCTAGTTAAAAATGTAGAAAATTAAGACATTTCAACAAATGAGTGGAGCAGGTCTTTACAGGTCATTTATTTCACATTCTTTAAATAATTGCCTACTCATTTTGTGTATATGTTTATGTTTCTATTTTCTCCAAGGCACTGTAAAGCAACTATAATTTAAGCAATTTGGGAATTTTCAAAATAAAGAATAAGGAAAAAAATTACCTTTACATGTATGCCAGATAAGTCTTTAGGACTGGAGGAATCCCAGAGGCTACACAAATTTTGTCAATCCACTTTGGTTGATGTTTTAGTTTGCCAAAGGCCTGCCGAGGCAAAGTACCAGAAATAGGTTGTTTTTTTTATAAAGGGTATTTATTTGGGGTAAAAACTCATAGTTCCAAGGCTCTGAAAAGTCCAACTCAAGGCACCATCAGACGTGCTTCCTCACCAAAGTCAGCCACTGTTGATCCTGGCGTTGTTGCCATATGGTGAAGCAAGATGGCTGTCAATCTCTGCAGAGGTCTCTGCCTTCCCCTCCAGAATCCACCATCTCCTGGAGCTCAGCTGGGGGCGACCAGGCATAGGGCTTGTCTTTTTCTGAGCTTCCTCTATTAGTCTTGGCTGCTTCGCTTTCTTCCTGAGTTTAGCCGTGAGGAATCAGGCATACAGCTTGTTTCTCCGTGGGCCTCAGCTCTTTGAGCCTCTCAGGGGTGTCTCTCCTTGACAGCTGTGGGTGAAACTGGAGTCCTTTCTTTCACATTGCAAGATCAAATACGGCAGCTTTCTTTTCTTGTGTCTTTCTCTCTGTCTCGGTTTATATCAGACCCAGCAAAATAGCGGAGACTCAACCTGAGTCAGCCTCACTGACATATTCCCACAAAAAGGTCTCACCCACAGAAATGGATTAGTTCAACATATAATCTTTCTTTTTGGGATGCATAAAAACTGCCACCATTGGCTTTAAAATGTAATCTAGTCTAATAATCTTACTTAAAAAAACAAGAAAAAAAAAACCCCAACAATTTCTAAGTTACAAAGACAAGAATTTTAGTACCATTCCTTCACATTCCTCCCATTCCTCCTCATTAGCTACGTCTCTACTTTTCTTTTAAGTCTAACTGAAAAGACACCTTCCTGTAAATGTATGTGTGTGGCTACTTTATTCTAAACTTATTCAACCTGGCCTCTCATCAGCCTTTAGGAAAATATTTTCAGGAAGATATGTTTAGTATGCATTCATTTATTTACAGAGAAAGCTACTATGTTAAGTTTGTCTTATTTTCTCCATAAATAAGCATACTCCACAGCACCCAGTGGATGCCCTTAAAATACTGATGCTAAAGTATCTTTAATTCTATCCTTTTCCATTCCACTTCCTCTAACTTCTTTCTTCTGGGTCACCCTAGTTTGAATGTAGGCGTTGTGGTGGAGATTAAGTCAAACAGTCCTGGGGTTGATGCTGATTGACGCTGAGAGTACCCTCTCCTCTGGCTTTCTGAAGGGTGTGGCCTATGGGAAACTGGTAGCTTTTTATTTACAATATATATAAGGCCAGCAACCTGCAAGTAAGTAGTTTGGATATGTGGAACGCTGGGTGTAAGAAAAAAAAGTCTTGGGAAGGTACAAGATTTTTAAAGGCAGTATCCAATTTAGATCAACCTCCTGTCTCTGCTTTTTATATCCCTGCTGTGAATTCAGGAAAACAAGCTCCCAATTTATTGTCTTGTGGGTGTGTGCCTGTGTAGCTGTGTGTTCAGAGAGCTCTTAAATCTTTGTACTTCAGATGATCCCTATAACGTCCTGAAACAATCAGTGCTTCCTGGAAAATCTTGAACTTGCTCTTGGGGAGTTCTCCCTGGTGGAATCAGATTCACCACGATATTTATAGTGGATGTTTTGATTCCGTGCTAGTGCCTTGGGCACACAGTGCATTTTTCTGGCTGGTGTTGTCATGAAATATGACTTACAAAACTATTTAGAGGCCAAAGCAGTATTTTTTAAAAATACATTTAGGCAAGAATAAAGATTGAAGCCTGCATTATTTCTAAATACTTTTCTGTATCTCTCCTTGCTTCTGCTAGATACTGCCAAGGGTTTTGATGCTTCAAAATGAATCTAAAAGACATCAGAATAAAGAGAAACTGCATCTCACTCCACTATCACTAACTGAGGGCATGGATTTTAGTCTCCTTAAGAGATATCAGTACTGAGAGTGGTTCTGATTTGTCTCTGATTGAAAGGAACTGTGGAGTTCTTGGGTGCTCGTCATTGAGGAGCTCTGCTTCCCCTCTTCTGAGAAAAATAGGGTATGAGAGATGTTGCATGGCAAAGAAGGTTTTCTGTTCCTTTCTCCCTTTTTAAAAAATTTCTAGCCCCCACGGTATGGTCATATAAGGGCAAAAACTTGGTCAAGAATGCTTGGAAATTATGCTCTGAAAGGAGATTACTATTAGCAAGATGAACTTGTGTTCCTTTGTATTTGTTTTTTGTAGGTGATTTTCTGTGAAGAATCTGACTTACCTAAACTTATTCCTGCAATGGCCAGTGAAGATCATCTGTCACCTTTTCAGGACAAAGCTAGGATTAGTGGCCATTGTGATGGAGCTGTGACTTTGAGAGGAAGGCAGAAAGGTAGAAAATGCAGATGTGCAATAACAATGAAAGAAAGAAGAGATGTCAGAAAGAGAAGGACTGCTAGAGACTCATTCCAAATAGACTCAACCAGTGGTTTTCATCTAGAGGGCTATTGTGCCTTGTCCCCATCTGGCAATGGGTGATATTTGGTCATTTCTGGAGTTATATTTTATTGTCACAACTTGGAGGCAGATACTACTGGTATCCAGCAAGGAGAGGCCAGCGATGCTGCTAAACATCCTATGATGTTATCCAGCCCTAAATGTCAATAGTGTCATGCTTGAGAAACCTGCCCTGAACCACCAAAAGTGACTCAAAGGGGAAAGTTACAGTCTGTAGCACCTTCTACACATGTGTGCATGATTAACTAATAGCAGATGGTCCTCTTTCTGGTAATGGACTGTACCTACAAGCTGTGTGGGCACAGCTGAGATTTTACAGGAGTTTTTTTCCCCCTTTGTCACCTAACAGATATTCTGTGTAAACATATATATTAACACCTCCTCTTAGGATGTTAAATCTCTTTAATCTTCCTATATTATATACTCTACAGTTCCACTTATAGCCATTTTCCTATCTCGCTAGCAGAGAAATACTTCCTAACTACTGATTCATACACTGCTGTGTCCAAGACACTGTTGTAGATTCTTGGGATACATCAGTGAAAAAAATCTAAGACTTGTTGTGAAGCTTACTTTGTAGTATGGAAGACAGACAAAAAACAATGAACAAAATAAATAAGCAAAGGATATAATAAGCACTTTGGGGAAAAAAAGGTAAAGCAGCGAAGGTGGAACAGGTAATTTGCAGTATTAACCAGGATAGTCAAGGAAGACCTCAATTAAATTATTATGTGCAGAGGTGAAGCAGGGAGGAAGTGGCTATGTGCATTCTTGTTTTTCCCTTAAATGCTAACTTTGGGTTAAGGGAGTTTCAAGTGCAATGATGAGTCCAATAATTCTGAAAGCATCCAGGAAATTTTCTTCCAAGGAAAGCCTGAAACCAGGAGCATGTTTTTAAGATAGTCTTTGCCAACCCAATTTGTAAATTGCTTCACTGATCTGAATTTTAAAATGTAGGCCATCTGGAAGCCTAGGAATTAGGTTATGGCTCAATAATTTCTTGAGGTCTTCTCAGTGTTGCTGAAAGTGAATGAAGGAGGGTCTTATTATTTATTTATTTATTTATTTTTATTTTTTATGATGGCTATTTGGCCAGTGCAATATCTGCTATTGTTCTTGCTATTTAGTCAAAACAGCCTACATCGTGACTTTAAGCCATGAATCCTTTGTTTAGTCACTCATTTAAAAGAGAGATCTTGAATATCTATAGTGAGCAGGTGCAATGTGTGTGCAAAGACGTGAAAGGCAGTGTCCAGAGACTTAAAGAACTCAAGTGTAAAGAAGTGGGCAGGTATGGATCATATTTCTTCCTAATGTGTCATTAAGTGCTAACTGTACTTGAAACAAAAATCAAATGCCATAGCAGTACAGAGAACCAAGAAAAAATACATCATAACAGAAGGCATTGGGGTGGATCCATAGAGAAGATGCATTTGAAGTAGTCTTGATGGGTGTGTATATTTGAAATAGGCAGAAATGGGAGATGGGGAGAGCATTGCCAGAATTAGAAAGAGTAAGTACATAGGAATGGATAGAGAGGTTTCCTAAAAGTGTCTTTTGGAGGCAGCCGGTTAAGTGTACATTCTATGATCACAAGCAAAACTTTGGAAAGGGATTACTTAAAACTGTTAAGACCCAGATGTGTGTTCATATGATGGAATTTGGGATGAAGAATTTCTCTTGCATCTAGCAAGTTTATGTCATTGTTTTGGAAGGGCCAGATTTTCTTTATAGTATCTGTCTAATTTATATTTTTTCATTTGAGGATTCTGGCCTAATTGAAAGAGAGACTTCACCAGCCTGAAACCTGACTTCCAAGGTGCATGTGATTATCTGACCCTTACCAAACTTGTGAGGGACATGGTCTATGTTTTACTCAGCTTTGTGTCTCCAGAGTCAATACAGTCCAAACAATATCTGGCAGGCAATAGGTATTCAATAAGCAGCTTTGTAATGGGTGGCTGCCTTGATTGGTTGTGTGTATTATTTTTCAAAAAAGAACAGATTTCCAAAGCCTAAACTTTGCAATTTTAGGCAGTAGATTTATTAATAAACTCTATTATTTGACCGTGCTATTCTTACCTAACGTGATAAAGATTGATTATTTGTCTACATCTGTTGTCCTATGATGACCTGTGATTTTTTAGGCCAGTGTGTTTGATCAATGGTGAGAGTGTCTTTAAAATTAATTATCTATCTACTTATCTTAAGATAGATGGGGATGTGGAAAAAATTTTTTTTAAAAATTATTGACATCATTATTTTAAAATATTCATTTCCCTAATCTATACTTAAGGTTGATCATATAATAATTTTGTATTTGACTAAGCATTTTTATAGAAGATAAGATAGGCTCTTTTCCTCATAGTGCAAATTTGTTCAAGTATGATAAGCTTCTATCTCATCTTTTCCCTTAAATGCTTTTTTCCTCCCTGTTACTCGTCAAAGATTTATTACATCATTAGGTAGAGAATTTAGGTCACCTCTTTAATGTGCATTGGCCTTTTTGATTTTTTTCTTTCTAAACAGCTATTTTAACTAGCTAAATTGAGGTTTCAGTCCAGCATTAAACCATTTAGCATAGAACAATGAGGAAAATACCCCTTTGCAAAAAGATCCCTCATTATGGTATGCTGCCCTTTTCTCCTCTTTAGTGTCTTTGATTCTGTATTTCCCCTTTGGATGCCAAGGTCTTATTGGGCCAGGGTTGAATTTGATTAACTTGTTTTGTATAGATAGTCCCAGTAGGAAGTGCCTTTCATTAAAATCCTCTTAACTGGCATTACATGGTGATGATTCTAGAATTATGATGCTGTTTGAATCCTTCTCCAAATTAAAAGGGCACAACAAAATAACTTATTAGTGAGTAAAGCACATAAAACAATAGTAGCACACAGTGTTTAGTGGACAGTTTGAAATTGTGGGCCCAATGCACTCAGTTGTCTATGGCAATTGCATTTTAAAAGCCATAAGATGGGAGTGCTGTAAGCCATTTTGAGAGACAACGATCTCTATTTTTCCTTTTTTTCTGATGGAAACTTTTCTTTTGCATTAACCACAAACTTACTTCTAAATGATAATACACAGAAATCTCCAAGTTTCTTTTCCAAGTCTCATTGTATCTATATGATGGGATAATTTTGAAGGAATATAAGCAAATGTCCCTTTATTCTACCTGACAGACTTACTGCAAAATTATGGCCAAAATATACAGGAATCTTTAAAAAAAATTGATGTTGTTAACAGTCCTCCACTGCTTTTGTTTTTATCCAGCCAATTTGAATTCCAGGGAAAACTCAGCTGAATAAAACATTTCATGTAAATTTTGTTTGATCTTGTTTACATTTTCACTTCTAATGAGGCACAGATTCTTAAATCAGCCAACTTGAACTAACACAGCAGAAAGGCGATGCACCCTAACACAGTCAGCGTTTCCTGTTCCAGTGGATTATGTTCTTAAATGGCCTACTTTGCTGTTTGTTGAACTAACCTATCTTCCCTAGTTCTGCAGTTTTTGAAAAGAGTTCCGATTTCCTGAGAGTGCCTTGGGAGCCTAGAGCAGGGTGGGGAGGAAAGACTAATTTTCTTCTGCCTTTCACCCTCTTCATCAGTACTTTCTTCTCCCTCTCTCTATTGCTTCATTTCCCACTGCTGTCCCTATTTCTGATTGTTGGTAATCTTCATGCTCTGAACTGATTTATTGTTTTCCTCTCTGCATTTTTATTTCACTGTCCACTATAAAAGCCATAATCCTTAAGTCTGCCTTGGGAAACCATACCCTTCCTCCAAGGCTCAATTTGAAAGTCATCTTTTACTTGAACACTTTCCTAAACATCTAGCTGGAAGATGTTTTCTTCATCTGAAATTTTCTAGCATTATTGTTGGTACTGTTTCTATTGCAGCCACTGTTCCTTCTTTATTATTAGGATAACTTGTGCGTATCTTGTGAGCTTCTGGAAGGCAGGGATTGTGTCCTTGTTTACTCTAGAGCGCACAGTGCAGTATCTGGTACAAAATAGGGGCTGGTTATTTTTTATTCAGTGCATGGATATACTATCTTAGGGAATAGTCACTTGCATTAATAAATTACATTCCCTCAGTTTACACCTCTTTTTTTCACCTGAAATTCCAAGGATAGCAAACATGGCATATAGGAATCTGTGCTCTTCCTTGCTGGTTTCCAGGCTAAACTGGCCCAAGGCTTGCCAGTAAGGACCATGATCAAAAGAAGTCCCATCCAGGACATGAGACGAGAAAACACAGGACAGATCATTTTCATTTCTGTAATGGCTTTCAAGGCTCATGTCAGAGAAACAAAATGTTTACTTTTCTATTCTCTATTTAATTCTTGGTATTTTTAAAATGTGCTTATAAAAGAACAGAAGAGAAAAGACACTGGTCTTTTATTTTTTTATGAAAAATTTTACTGCATTAGAGAGAAATTATCATTAGATGTCACAGAGGAATAAAAATCTTCATTATTAGACTGCAAAATATCCCCAAGCAAAATCTTCTACAATCTTATTAAATATAACTTTTTAAAGTTCTAAACTCTAATTTGGCTAACTGGAGGCAATGCACTCATGGAACTACAGAAGTTTCAGACATTCAGAAAGATAGTAATGAAAAATGCTTAAAATCTAAGCAATTTATGCAAAGCAGCAAGTAATAAATGTGATAACAACTGCTTTCAAAAATGTAATTGTAAGTATAAATCCAGGGGAGAAATGTGCTGAGGAGGTTGCAAGGTCTAAGATACTTGCCATTAGATTGTTAAAGACTACACTTTTTTGGGTATGGGGTGTTTAATGATGGTACATAAGAATTATCATAGCATTCTTGTGCTGAATATTGGGGAGAGCTCTTTTCAATAACTGTAAAAGGTGTTTCTCATGCCCAAACCACCTATGCAGAGTAGCACAGAGAGCATTCTTGTTAGAAAGAGAACTTCTGGGTTAGCAAAGGACACAAGCCAAACCAGGATATTACAGAGGCAGTCAGAGTGGGTTAGCACATATTTAAGGAAACCAATGTCTGTAGAGATTCATTAAACAGATTGTACCTAAGGGGATTTAGAACAAGTTTGTGAGTAGAGACAATAACAAGGGCCCTTATAAAAGGGAGCAACATATAAGGGCATGAGACAAGAAAACACAAGACTTGTAGAGAAGCTTAGACAATATATGAAGAATTAGGTAAGCCCACAAGCTGGAACTAAGGGTTTTCACTGCTTATTTGGGAGGAGGAAATGGAGGTATGAGAACCCCAATTTATAAACTTATGCACGTTTATATAGATTTATAGCTAAGATAACTCTAACATAAACTGTATAGTGTTCTTTTTTCAATGTATGGATTTACTCTTTTTCAACAAACCTTAGGTTGTATCCACCAGATCTCAATAAAAAGAACCATTCTAGAGGTGGAATTAACAGCAATTTGAATCAAGATTTTTGTGAGTAGGCAGATCCAAGGGAGTAGAGTCACAAATATAAATCACCTCACAATTATTATGTACAATAAAATGTAATTTCTTTCTTGTGTTCATAATGAATTGGCCTACTTCCAAAACACCTATTTACTGATTAATGATAAAAAATTTAAAATGTGCTATATGAATTAAAGTTTCATTGGACCTAATTATCAAAGTAGTCCATCTAGAAAATAGTCTGTCTTTCTTGGATAAAAATGCCTAATTATTCAGTAGCACCCCTCTCCTTGTCTTTTCTGCTAATGTGATGACCTGGTATATGGAGAAGGGTGTGAGTGACATGTTTTTTATAGAGATGGGGGAAGGCTCAGAATCCTTACACTTGATATTCTTTGTTGGCTGGATGTTAACTGGATGTTGCCTGCCTAATGAAATACCCATTAGGTTTATGGCCAGTTAACTCTGACATTGGGTTGGGCTCCAACAGCTTTGGAAATGCCTGACATTACCTAGGATCTCTCTCTTGGGTCTGACTGGGAATCCTATTTGGCCTTGACTTTGTTTGGGTGGCTTGTAGATCTTTCTAGAGTCCTTTGTAATGAACCAAGCAGCCCTTGGCCCTATTCCTAGCTAGGCTTTCAACTACTGTATGCATCATCTGTGTACCAAGGATCATTAAGCATGGATTACTTCTCAGGCACCCCTCACATACACACACCAGTCCCTGCTTTTCTATCAAATCGAAGTGACCACACATCAAATAGATGTTAGAACAGCTCATCTCTTACTTGAGTCCTAACAGGGAGTGGAACAGTGGCCTTTTTCTGAACTCAGTTTACCCTTACTATATAACTCTTTTCTCCCTATCTGGGCCCTACCACAAAAGGGGAATATTAGGAATCCATGGTACTGCTTTGCTCTCTGCTTCACCCTCCCTTCCCTCTTTCCTCTATCAATGGGTCTGGAAGGATAGTAGTTTTCCTTTACTTCCCTTATACCTCATTTTCTCTCTTGATTTCAGTCAAGGCTTAGTGGGGGATAGGAATATACTCTATACTCTAGAAAGACTGTGGAAAATGACTTCTCTTAGCTTGGTGTGAATTTGTGAGATGTTTGCCATGGTGGTTGGAGTCTGTAGTTGAAGAAAGCTAAATGATCCCTCCTGAAAAATAATCTGCTGAATGCCAAAGTCCAGTATCTATTATAACTACTGGGTGGACAGAGTGGACAAAAATGGTCTGGTTTCATATTAAGAGACTCACTCTGAATAAGCTTTGTTATCTTTTCTGAGGTGGAAACAAACAGCAGTGCTGGGAAAGGTAGAAGTAGAAAGTGTTGGCACATGCAGAGTATATTCAAATCTTGAGCCAGTAATAGTAACATATGACATCTCCTTTCAGCAGCCAATTGTATTGGGGGACACGGTTCTGTCTCATACTCCACATTTTCAAAACATCACTAGTCAGAATTTCCTGATTGGAATGTCATTTTGCTTTTAGTTCAGAGTGTATATTTTAGAAGTTGTGTGGATTGCTACCAGGCAACATAACACTGTAATGAATGATGGCTTTTGAAAGCACTGATCACTCTGAACTTGAGGAGTTGAAAGCAGGGCTTTCCACTATTGGTCTTGACTCAATACTCATGAGACTTCTTAATCATAACTAAAGACAAGCAATGAAAAATTCAATTTCAGCTCCAATACTGCATGGAATCATGAGGACCTGTGGCCTCCATCTTGAGGATCAGGAAGAGGATCCACAAGGATGAACTCGCTCGCGTAGGGGCAGAGTCTTCTGGGAACCCAGAGGGAAGAGCAGCAGCAGCGGCACTTAATCCTCCCCAGAGTGAGGTGGGTGTGACTGTTGCCTGTTTTATATTCTTCTTTTAATCTTTTCAGTGTTTCAAAGTATACATAATTTTGGAAGTTGAATAATATTACAAGGTTTACCTCCACCTCTCACCATTCCATTTCTCACTCCCAACATTTTCAACTTTCAGTTATTGCTTCTAGTAATTACTTACATAGTTCTAATAGAATGCTTCTACTACTATCTCTTCATTTTTTCTGTTTTAGATATTATGTTTATTGTAGATGTGGATTTGGCTTCCTTAAACACACATACATGCATGCACCCATATGTACATGTATTTGTTCTTCCTGAAAACTTTCAGAATAAGTTGATAGTTAAGTCCACATTCAGGGCTTTCTAAATTATGACCTTGTAAATATTATTTACTGCTGAATATATTGTGATTACTTCTTTCTTATACCCACTTTTATTTTTGCCAGGAGTTAATTGCCTCTTTTCCTTTTTCTTTGCTTTCTTCAACTTTTTGGCTAAGATTTTCTATATTTTTCAACAGCTCTGTAAAATAACTTTCAGTCCTTTACCACACACCCTTTGTCCTGCTCAGCTGTGGTCCTGGGACTTTTCTGAGCTGTCATTCAAAGACCTTGCCTTCTGTGTTATAGCTCCCATTTCCTGGATTTTATGTTGTGATGTTTAATTTCATGTGTCAACTTGGATAGGTTGTGGTGTCCAGTTGTTTAGTCAAGCACTGGCCTGCTTGTTACTGTGAGTGTATTTTGCAGATGGGATTTGTATCTATAATCAGTTAATTGCATCTACAATTGGTTGATTGCATTTAAAATCAACAAAGAAGAATGCCCTCAGCAATGTGGGAGGTCTTCTTATCCAATCAGTTGAAGGTCTTAAAAGCCAGAACTGAGGATGTCAGAGGTCAGAAGAATTTCTGTGTCAACTTCAGCATTGGCTCTTGGAATTTCTAGCCAGACAGGTGCCCCTGCACAATTTGTACTAGGGATTTCAGCATCACTTTTATTGTAATTTTCAGCTTGTGGCCTATACTAAAAATTCAGCCTTGCCAGCCTCAGTGGTTGCACAAACAAACTCCTTATAATAAATCTCTTATCTATCTGTATTAGTCAGCCAAAGGGGTGCTAATGTGAAATACCAAAAGTGGGTTGGTCTTTATAAAGGATATTTATTTGGGGTAGAAGTCCACAGATACCAGGCCATAAAGCGTTAAGTTTCTTCTCTCACCACAGTCCATTGCCACATGTTAGAGCAAGACAGCTGCCGGCTTTTGCCAGGGTTCAGGCTTCTGGGGTTCCTCTCTTCCTGGGGCTGCGTTTCTCTCCGGGCTTAGTTCCTGTTTCCTCCACAAGGTCAGCTGTAGGCGATCAGGAGAACGGCTTGCTTCTCTTCTCCTGGGGCCTTCTTTCCAACATCAAAACTGCTTCTCAAAAGACTGCTTCAACTCTGTTCTTTGCCTTGCCTTTTTTTTTTTTTAAGCTTTTTCATTTATTTATTTATTTATTTATTTATTTATTTACTTATTTATTTATTTATTTTTACCGGGAGGTCCCAGGGATCGAACCCAGGTCCCTCCATATGGGAGACGGACGCCCAACCGTTTGAGCCACATCCGTCCCCCTTTGCCTTGCCTTTTATATTCAATTCCCCACCCACCAAGTGGTGGGGCTCAATGCCCTACTGAGGTGGCCCAGTCAATGCCCTAATCGTAACTTAATCATGCCCAGATTAACAGATCAGTTTACAAGCATGATCCAATTATATTTTTGGAATTCATAATTACATCAAACTGCCCAATGGCCACATTCCACCCTCTGAATTCCAAAAATACATTACAATATTAAAAAAAACTTAAATCAGTAATAATCCAAGTACAAAATCATATCAAAATCATTTTAAAGAAATACAGTTCATCTTGAGGCAAAGTCCCATCTGCTATAGAACTCTGAAACTTACAAAACCATTTAACCACTTCCAATACACAAATGGAAAGACAAAGGATAAATATTTTCATTATCATAAGGAAAAATTGGTATATTAAACATGAGTCATGGATCCTTTATAGTTCAGTAAAACTGCAGGGCATCCTCCTTTTGATTTCAAAGTCTGAAAGTCATTCTTAAGATGATGGTTTCTTCTCCTTGGGGCCACATGGGAACCCACTCTTTCCACAGGCTTGCCCAATGGCTATTTTCTTGTTTCCACCCTCATCAAGCATCTGGGTGTCCACCAAGCTCCAGACTTCACTCTCCAAGAATGTTGGGGTGATTGCGTCACCTTACCCACTCTTTGGGTTAGAGTCTTAGCCCCCCTAGTACAGTGAGGTGAAGACAACATTCCCCCTAACCTTTGGCATACAGGCTCAACCCTTTCAGAGCAATGGGTTGATCACCTGGCCTTATCTATTCCATGGGGGACAGGTACAACCGTCTCAGACCTATGGGGTGTTGACCTTAATCTTTGAGGAATGTGTTCCACCCTCTCTGCACCCTGGGATGGCAAAACTTTTCCAGAATATTGGGTGGGGACATCCACCTTCTTCAACTGCTGGGGAAAACTCGCCCCCTCTGTACCATGGGGCATCAAAACTTTCCCAGAACTTTGGGTAGGAACATCCACCCACTTCAACTGCAGGGGCAAACTCACCCTCTCTGTACACATGGGTGAGGCTCCTCTCTTGGCCCAAGATGTCTTAATTCCAGATCTCTGCTTCCATGGTTTTCTTCTTTTTTTTTTTTTTTTATTATGGGTAAAAATCAAAATTCTCACAATACATACAAACATTTGCATAATGATATATAAATATATGTGCATGGTTTTCTTCTTAAAGCTGATTCTCCTTCAATCTCTCCTTTCCATGTTTTCTTTGTCCAAGCTGACAGTGGTTTTGTTCATACAGCTCTCTCAAAAACTTTGTTGGTTTAGCATGCAGGAAGCAGGGGTCCAAGCCATCAGACAGTAAGACTTTCCACAAGTCTTTCCTAGATAACTGCATCTTCAATTCTGATTTACAAATTCCAAGTTTCGTAAAGTCTTCAAATGGGGCTTTTTCATCTGGGAATTTGATTCCCAGAAACTTGGAAGTTCCGGAATCAGTTTCTGTTTTCTTTGTGCCCAAAAGTTCAATCCTTAATGTATTTTGCTCATCTAGTATTTTGCTATAAGCTGCAAGGAGAAGCCAAGCCACATTCTCCAAGTTTACCTTGGAAAGTTCTTTAGCTAAATGACTTCGGTTCGCCATTTTCAAGTTCTTTCTTCCATATAACACCAGGAGTTAATCTTGCTAAGTTCTCTGCAACTTTAAAACATGGATCGCCTTTCCTCCAGTTTCCAATAATAGTTTCATCATTAACTTTTAAAGCATCATAGAAAGTCTCTTTAGCATCCATATTACGATCAACAGTCTCTTCAAAGTGATCTAGGCCTTTTCCATCAAGCATTTCACAATTCCTCCAAAAAATACCCCTTACTCCTTTATAAAACTGTTCCAACATTTTGGTAATTACAAAAGCACTTCCCCACTCCTCAGTACCAAATTCTGTATTAGTCAGCCAAAAGGGTGCTAATGTGAAATACCAAAAATGGGTTGGTTTTTATAAAGGATATTTATTTGGGCTGAAAGTCCACAGATACCAGGCCATAAAGCATTAAGTTTCTTCTCTCACCACAGTCCATTGCCACATGTTAGAGCAAGACAGCTGCCGGCTTTTGCCAGGGTTCAGGCTTCTGGGGTTCCTCTCTTCCTGGGGCTGCGTTTCTCTCCAGACTTAGCTCCTGTTTCCTCCACAAGGTCAGCTGTAGACGATCAGGCAAACGACTTGCTTCTCTTCTCCTGGGGCCTTCTTTCCAACATCAAAACTGCTTCTCAAAAGACTGCTTCAACTCTGTTCTTTGCCTTGCCTTTTATATTCAGTTCCCCACCCACCAAGGGGTGGGGCTCAATGCCCTACTGAGGTGGCCCAGTCAACGCCCTAATCATAACTTAATCATGCCCAGAATAACAGATCAGTTTACAAGCATGATCCAATTATATTTTTGGAATTCATAATTACATCAAACTGCCCAGCAGGCCACTCTATCTATCTATCTATCTATCTATCTATCTATCTATCTATCTATCT
>JAKSZT010053768.1:1106097-1208045 GCA_026826555.1 Tolypeutes matacus
TCTATCTATCTATCTATCTATCTATCTATCTATCTATCTATCTATCTATCTATCTAGTCTTTCTATCTTTCTATCTAGATCTGTTTATCTATCATCTTTCTCTCATCATCATCATCACTATCACTATCTAGATAGCTATAGATAGATAGATTTAGATAAATATCCTATTGGTTCTGTTTCTTTGGAGAACCTAGACTAATACAAATGTCTTGCTCCTTTTGGTTTACTTTTTAATTATGATGGAACACATCCTCAGCAATCTCCTTTAAAAAGGTGCATAGAAGCAACAGTTTGGAGAACTTGCATGTCTACAAATGTGTTTTATTCCATTCTAACATTTGATCCATATTGATTTGTGTTTGACAAAGTAGTGCTCTATGCAGGGGAGGATTCAAATGGTAAGTCTCCAGGGTCACTGACAAAACTGGACAATCTAGTTTGCATTTAGAAAGAGAATAACCTGAGGGAAAATTCAAAACCCATTGCTAGCAGCTTATCTGGGTGTCATCAGGAAAAAGTGAATTTATTTCTATTACTTAGAAACATTGGCATTATTTGAAAAGATGTGACTTTGCTTTTATCTCACAGAGCAGTAGTCTTACATATTCATTTATAGGTAATTTTTCATCTATCATTGGAAGGAAATGAGTTACATCAGGACAGGGTTTTGTGTGTGACTCAAATGAGAATATGTTTTCCATTTTAGAAAAGAAATTCACAGGTAGAAAAATTATGTGCTCTAATTCAGAGACTTATAACCTGGAATCTTCTGTAGATGGCTTACCTGGTTCCTTGAATTCTCTGAAATTGTGTGTAAATTTTATTTTGTGTTATTTAAGTACTCTAAGTTTAGATAATATTATACCTATTCATATGGTGGTTGTCATTTTTAATAATTAAAGAGGCCATGACACACAAAAAATAAGAAAATTGAATTCTCACTCCCATCCCCATCTTTCCATCATTTCATAGATGGAAAAACAGATTCCAATGAGGTTAGGTGTCATTGTCTAAGGTGAGATGTGCTTTTATTGCAGCCAGTCCAGAGCTGTGGTTTTCTGACTCCTACTCTGGGAGTCTTCCTTTGTCAGCTTCAGCCAAGATGATATTTGAGCCTTTATATCAATATCATGCATTTATTTTCCAAGAGATTGTGAAGTGTCTTTGTTCTGAGAGTTCTTACCCATAATTAAAAACAGCTGAAAGAGGCCACTAAAACCAGTTTGTCAAGAGAGCAGCATTTATTTTTGCCATTACTCTTTCTTTTCACCTGCCCATCAGAAAATGTAAATGTGGATAAATCAATATAGCTTCAAACTCTTTGACAGTATTACATGACTCAAGTGTACCCTGGATTTTCAAGACAATTACAACTATATTGAAGAGTAAACAGTCTACTAAAGCACTTTAGACCAAAGTCCTTGTTTAACTGACCAAGTTAATCAGTTAATGTTACTATGTGGGAGTAAGCTAATTAGTTGACATCCTGTGATGCAAAAATATTAAACTTTGATTACCAATTACATGTAATGTCTTACATGTACATATTGTTTAAAAATAATTTTCATATATTATTTAAGCCTCAAAAACATTATCCATATTTACAAATAAGAAACTGAAGACAGGAATTTGAAGAGACTTGTCTGAAATCATGTAGCTAATATGGGTTAGAGCTGGAACCAGAACACTTGCCTTCTGATTCCAAATTCGGTTCTTTTTCCGTCATACCACACGGCCTCCTAAACACCACTAGTCATGCTGCCTCTCAGACTCCAATGACAGCAACGTAAGGGTGAAACCAGAGTGGGCCGTGCCGTCCTTGAGGGTTTACAGCTGTGTCCTGCGTGAAGGAAACATGCTCTGTTAGCCTGCCAGGTATGACCAGGCTGTGCGTATGTTGTCTCAGGGACTGGCTAGATACAGGATCCTAGGGAGTTTGAGCCAATGCAATCATTCACTGAGAGATCAACTTTTCTCTTTCTATTTCAGGTAGGTGTTAACAGTAGAGGAGGACATGAATTGCTTTGCAAACAACACGAAGCAAGTGTGCCAAAATTTATTAAATCACTACACTCCTTGAAGGATGCAACATAATGTAGTTCATGTCCAATCTTTTATCAGCATTTCTTTAAAATGATGGTAGATTCAGGTTTTCATCCCTTGGTTTTGTGTGAAAGGTAAATAATATTAAAATGTAGCCTATAAAAGCAATTGCTTTTCCTTAACCTTATCTTTTTTACTTTAAATTTTTATGAAAAGGGAAAAAAAGACCACTCAACTTCTTACTTTGTGAATAAATATGCCACAGAAGACCAGGACATTAAGTGGTATTACTGATGATCTGAGCATTTCTGACTTGATTGAGATGGAGAGGAAATTTTTAAATCTTTCACCTGCTCATGATTTTAACACAGGTGGGATCTCAAAAGACCTTTTTCATTATTAATGACTTTTTTAAAAAGTGTGAATTGATGCAGCTGCAGTGGGAAGCTCTAAACAAATTCTAGTGGTCCAATGGTTTTGATTCTCATTCCTGTTAGGTCATGGTCTTGAGCAGAACTGCAATTCAAAACTGCTCTGGATGCATTACAGACCTCGGCTGTACCAGACCAGGAACATGTTCTCATATTCTTATAAATAGAGAAATGTTTCTTTTGCAATAAGCTTATAATCTTCTATGTAAAACAAAAACTACTTTTCTTGGATCATGTTCCCTAGATAATTTATCTCCTTTGCCTTTGCACTACTGTAATTTTGAACACAGTACACACTAGGGTTGTTTGAGGAAACTCTGTTCCACAGAGATGTCTCAGGAACCACTTAAAAAGAATGTTCATGGAGGATTTGGATCACAGAAGGGTTACAATGGGTACTGCGGGGGATTATTGGGGGGGGTGTCTGGGGGGGGCGTTTCGTGGGGATTGTTCATCTGAATATACATGAAAGATATACAAAATCATTCAAAGGATTGGGGGATGGGGCATGGTCACGATGGGTGGATAATCACACAATAAATGAGGGAATCTGAATTCCTAGCCTGGAGAGCTCTGCCACAGTCTCCACACAGAGCAGCAATAGTCCTCTGAGTGTAGGGACAGTGCCTGTCAAAATAGGATGACCCACTGATGTGTTTTTTTTTTTTAATTAATGACTACCCTTGTGAGTCTTTGCTCTTATAAATGAGACTTAGCCTGCAGTTGTGGGGTGCCTAAGGGTTGCCACCTGAGAGCCTCCTTGTTGCTCAAATGTGGCCTCTCTCTAAGCCAAACTCAGCATATGATTTCATTACCTTCCCCCCAACGTGGGACATGACTCCCGGGGATGAGCCTCCCTGGCAACGAGGGATTAATACCAAGTGCCAACTGGCAACTCAACTGGAAAAAGACCTTGAATAAAAGGGGGAAAAGGTAAAGACAAATGAGTTCAAGTGGCTAAGAGACTTCAAAGAGAGTCAGGAGGTCATCCCAGAGGTAACTCTTACGCACACCTCAGTAGGAGCTCATAGAACATCTAAGTGCCTATCACCCCACTCATTGGGGTCTCTGAGAGCTCCAGTGACACCCTGGTCCTATATAAGGGGGGATAGACCCAGAGACTGATGCCTTATCAGTGGGCTCTATTTTGGAATCTGTGCTCCTGAGAGTGACAGAATTAGACTCAAATAAGTCCTCCCTGCACATGGTTTACCAGTCCCCTCTATTCAAACCTATATGTGATGCTGGAGTTTTTAGGTATACTTCCAGAGACTGGAGCCTCCCGCCTACCTATGTGCCAGGTGTGCATGAAATCTAGGTGGAGCTGCAACTCCTACCCTACAGCTCAATGGACTCATCCAAGTCACCTGGTGAGGAGACAACGATGGGCAATGGCCATCCCAGGGAATGGAGAGGGCCTGCATCTGCAGGCAGGATCATCCCACCCACCATATCCATGGGATATAAGCCCTCTCTCACTTGGAGTTGGAGTGGATATCACCATCCCAGTCCCCTCAGGATCGGGGGAAGAACTATGGACTAGAGTGGACTTGACGGTATTCTCTTGTTCACATATGGTGATTCTAGCAATGCAAGAAATTATAACAATGAGGTGGAGCCAGTGGCCACTTGACACTTTTGGGGTAGGGAGGGGATGAGCAATTGAAATACAGGGGCTTCTTTGGGAGTTGGAGGTTGTCCTGAGTACTGTTGTGGTAATGGATGTAGGCCATTTTAAATCAGCACACACCACTCAGAACTGAGTGGGAGAGAGAGTGGTCTACAGTGTGAACTGTGGTCTATGGTTGGTGGCAAGGCTCCAGGATGTGTAAGTTCATTGAGGGTGGTGGGCCACACTTGTGGGAGATGTTTGTGTGGGATGTGGTGGGAGGTGTGGGAGGTGGGCAACATGGGAATCCCAGTGGGTTCCGTGTAATATTTTGGGTAATCTAAGCACCTCTTAAAATATATGTATATATATATACAAATAACATTTTTGTAAGCAAATACACATATATGCATATATATTTATATATCATTTTGCAAATGTTTGTATGTATTGTGAGAATTTTTATTTTTACCCATAATTAAAAAAATAAAAAAATAAATAGATAAATACTTTTGAGCTATAACTTAAAAAAAAAAAAAAACGAATATGGGTAATATGGCATATATAAGACTGTTTGTACAAAATATAGATACAAATATACTAGAGAGAAGGAAAAAGAATATCAGCTATGTATGGCAGGGGAAGCACAGATTGAAAGGTGATGAGTTTTTGGTTTTCTGATATGTTGCTTTAATTATTAATATGTACTAAGAATGCCCTGATTCTTGTGGTTCAAAACCTATCTACATTTAATTGGGCTTAAATCAATATATTCTGATTCATCCTGGAATGTAAACCATTTGAAATCAGCTACTTTGACTTTTATTGCTCTATATTTTCCTTCAATGAAGAACCCTGTTCAAAACTGAAAAAAAAAGAATACCCAGCTTCAAGGCTAGCATCCATGTTAAAATATTTGACAACCCAGTTTTACCCAATCCCAAATTTCCCTCACTCCATTCTTTTGCTTTTTGCCAATACCATCCTCTCAACTTTTCTCTTATACTTACATTTAAGCACAGTTTTGCTTTGCTTGCATTTGCCCCATGTGGTTTTAATGGTTTGAACAAGACCTCTTAGGGAGCATGCCCAAGTTCTGCCTCGTCTTTGGCATCTCTTTTACTTATGCTGCCTCTTCTCACCACCCAAACTTGCTGGCCTCTTGGGAAGAGCACATACATAATTTAGGGGTCATCTAAGAGGGTATGTATGAATCATAAAAATTATTAGACCCAAATAATTCAATAATTAAAAATCAACTTTCATTCAACCACTACTTAATCTATATTGGTGCCTTCCGGTTGTCTGTATCTATAAATCCAGGCACATTTCCTCAGTATTCCATTTGCTGGATATATGGGGGTGGGGTGAGGAGGATAGATAAACAGTGAAACAACTGCTAGAAAATGTTGATGAATATGCTTGCTGTCAATTAACTTTGCTGTTTTCCCCTAGTTCTGATTGTGGTTCTGAATTCTTTGAAGATTAAGAAAAATTTTTATATTTGACAACTGAACTAACAGCTGGACTAGGGGAAAAATTACTGCTGAAATCTGTCAATGAAACTTGCTAACATGTTGCATTTATAGGCAGGAAGAAAACTAAGCCTAGCAGGTCCTTGGAAAGATGTTCTAGCTGGCTGTCAGGTGTGACATCTCAGCACAACAAGTTAAAACAACACCAAGCAGTGGCTGGGTCCAGTGAGACTTGCTTGGCCACAGATGGCAATTCTGGCTTCCTGAAATGTTTCTTCAGTGTCTATGATTAATATCAACTGTCAAGTAAGGCTCACTTCCAACAACAAGTTTGAAGGTATAATCGATTAAAACAGAGTAAGATTTTAGTTTCCTGTAATCTGTTCAAGCTATCTAAACAATTCCTGGGGGATTATCCACAGGATGAATTAGATAAAGAAGAGCTACAAGGGATTTCTTCCTGAAGCAAAGCTTTAAGCACTGCACACAAAAAAGTGGACACTCATTCCTAGTGTGTAAGAAGGTTAGACTACTCTTTTTTTTTTTTTTTTGCTAAAGGTATTGGACAGTCTAAGATAGACTCAGAAGATTCTGAAATAGATTCAAATAGAATCTTGGACAAAACATGCTCTTGGAAGGGATGGTTTCAATATCAACCAAAGTTTGGTTATGAATTTTCATAGTGGGCAAAGAAGAGGGATTCTTCGACTTTTTTTTGTCATTGATATGTACATATGCTCTGCAGTATAGTTGACTATAAATGTTTGCATGTTTGTATACCCATTAATGCTAAGAATATTATAAACATCAGGAACAAAAATATAAGTATTTATTTTACTAAAATACTTTTATAAGAGATGATTAAAACTAGAAGTAGAAGACAGGTGAATTTCCATCTTTTGTCTGCAGAAATTGGTTGTTTGAAAGTCTTGAATTGTGGGTGTTCTCCTGCTTCAGATGGTCACACTCTTCTTGGGAGCTTGTAAAAGTTAGTAACAAAATTAAATTTATCATTGAGATTTCAATTCCTTAGGTCATTGCTTTATAAGAAACCAAGAAAGTTTGAATTAAACATCCATTTTCTTTGTTGTTCCCCACACCTAATTTATGGCTTCTATCTCTATGCCTGTGTATGTATGTGTCTTATCATCAATAATTCCATAAAGACTTGAAGTTGTTAAAACCAGAGTGTGAATGATAAAACAGTAACAAAGAAATATAAAATAATGATTAAGTAATTATAATTAAGGGGAAATTAGATTCCAGGGAATGATTTCACATACATGCATGAACAGGATCTAAGTAGAATTAACCAGTGCCTGGTGGAAGGACCCGTTACTGGACGATTGCTTTAGGCATACTGGATCTTTGTGTATTAGGGAAGAAATGCCAATTACATGGGTTCTTTCATGGTTGGAAAGTACTCAATAAATGTTATAAGCCAGAAGTGATGAGTTAGAATGGTTTTGAAACTAAGTTTGTATGACACCAATGCTGACAATTAAAACATGTGAAAATGAAATCAGTCTAAGTCTCTTTTGATTTTTATTAGCACATTGCCAAGTTAACTGACTTGATGAAGTCTCTTAATGAAATGTTTTTGTTTTATGTTGCTCCATTTTGTGACATTTGCAAAGACTAATGAAAATGTATAGTCCACAGGATATGCACTTTTTTCTGGGCCATTTGTCATTTTGGAACACTAGGACAACTATACAAAACCTTTATTTATTATGAGGAAGTCATCCAGTAAGAGCCATACCTCATGGCTGGTTCTTCAAATGATGGTCTTGAGAAAAGGCAGCAGCTCTAAGTGGATTCTGATGTTAAGAATTCAAATTGATTCCTATTTACCTAGATCTCTGCTCCTGTTTATGCCTATGCGGGAACAAGCCCATGCTTCTATTTATGCCTGTGCGGGAACAAGGCCGTGGTTTCTCGATTTTAGGCTCCTCAAGGGGAGCAACGAGCTGCTGTCCATTTCTACTTCCCTGGCTTTGACCTACTGTGAGTGGGGATTTTACTCTTCCTTTCACTAAAGATATAGACTTGGGACATAATTTCTTCATAAGATAAATGAGATGATAAAACCAGTTACTATTAAAGCTATAACAGTTTCTAGTTTGTGAAAATATAAAGAACTTTTTCAGGAATTAAATAACAATAAAAGAGAATGTCCTAGAAAATGGTTGAAGGCCCCGGGATAGAGACGAGCCATTTGCCTAAGAATTCACAGCTAGTTTTGTGGAGAAAGGCAAAACCTAGAGAGCCTCATAGTCTACAGCTGACCTTGTGGAGGAAACAGAGGCACTGAGACCAGAGAGAAATGGAGCCCTGGGAAGAGAGGAACCCAAGAAGCCTGAACCCTGGCAAATGTCGGCAGTTGTCTTGCTCCAACATGTGGCAACAGACTTTGGTGAAGGAAGAAACTTATGCTTTATGGCCTGGTAACTGTAAGCTTCTACCCCAAATAAATACCCTTTGTAAAGACCAACCAATTTCTGGTATTTTGCATCAGCACCCCTTTGGCTGATTAATACAGGTTGCATCCACTTTTTTGGATATTTTGAATATGCTGTTATGAACATTGCTGTAAAAATATTTGTTCAAATCCATTCTTCCAGTAGTTTTGGGTTATAACTAGAAATGGGATTGACAGGTCATATGGTAGTTATATACTTAACATTTTGAGTACATGCTAAAATATTTCCACAATGGCTGCACTATTTTACATTCCCACCAACAATGTATTTTTTTCACTTACTGGCCAATGCTTGTTATATTCCATTATTTTAATAATAGGAATCCTAGTGTGTGTGAACTGGTATCTTGTGTGTATTTGCATTTCCCTATTGGCTAATGATATTGAGCATCTTTTCATGTGCTTATTGGCCATGTGCATATCATTGGAGACATGTCTATTCAAGTCCTTTGCCCATTTTTAAATGGGATTGTTTGTGTTTTTGTGTTGAGTTGTAGGAGTTCTTAATATATCCTGAATATTAAACTCTTATCAGATATATGATTTTCAAACATTTTCTCCCATTTTATATGTTGTCTTTTCATTTTCTTGAAAATGCATTCATGCACAAAAGTTTTTAGTTTTGATAAAGTCTAATTTATCTATTTTTTTTTCTGTTACTCATGATTTTGATGTCATGTCTAAGAATTCATTGCCTAATACCAAAGATGCTCCCCTATCTTTATTTCCAGGAGTTTTATGGTTTTAGCTCTTATATTTATGTTGCAGATCCATTTTGAGTTAGTTTTTGTATATGGTATGTGGTAGCAGTCTAATTTCATTCTTTTGCACATGAATGTCCAGTTTTTCCAGGACCATTTTTTGCAGAAGCATTTTTATTTTTGTTATTGTTGTTCAACTCTGTATTTGTGAGATTCATCAGTATCCTTGCACAGAGTTTTAACTTATGCTCATCAAGTCACCATTCAGAGAACTAAAAGAATCATTTATAAATATAAACAAAAGGCCTCATCATTGGTCTCCTGAGAGCTAACAGGTAGGGATCGAAAGGCAACCAATTAGAACAGCAAACAGCTGTGGCCCCTCCCTGACATTAGGAAATGGGAGGAGGGAAGAACAACTTTAATAAAGGCAACCTCCCCTCCAGGTGCTCCTCTTTGCCTGGAGGTAGCCTGTATCCATGTCTTGGGTGTGTACTTTTCTTTTCTCATTTCTCAATAAATTCTTTTTACTGGACTAAAAAAAAAAAAAAAAAAAAAAAAAAGGCATCATATAGAATGGGAGGAGATATTTTCAATACTTATACATGACAAATGACTTATATTTAGAGTGTGAAAAGAATTTCTATAAATTAAAAAGAAAAACAGACAATCTAAATGGAAAAACAGGCAAAAGATCTGAGCAGACAATTCACAATAGATGAGTTCCAAATGGCAAAACAAAACAAAACAAAACAAAAAACAAACAAACAAAAAAAACCCACATGAAAAGTGTACACCTTCATTAGTCACTGGGGAAATGCAAATTAAAACCCCAATGTGATACTAGTACACACATACATGATTAATTAAATTGATAACAACACAAGACAGCAAGTGTTAGTATGGCTATGGAGCAAGTGATATACTCATACTTTGCTAGTAGAAGAGTAATTTGGTATAACCGCTTTGTAAAACTCTTGAGAAGTGTGTTAGTTTGGATCCTCTGAGAATTTGATGCAAGGACATTAGACATAAAAGAGACTTATCTGGAAAACTCCTGTGAAGGATTAGGGTAGGGAGCATGAGCAGGCACAATACAGATCTGACACTTGTGAAAAAAGAGGGGGTATAGGAAGGAGCTTTGGTTCACAAGAGTCTTAGAGTAAAGTGCAGTTCTAAGAAATTTTCAGTCAGGATGATGGAGAGTCATTGAACTGAAGTTGTCCTTTAGAAGAATCCCATGCCCCACAAGGCTCTAGGACTCACTTTGTGCTCAGTCATTGGCTGGGAGTAACTTAGGGGAAACATGGCAGTGGTGCAAACACAGCTGAGGCTGTCAGTCAACTCTGCTTCCCACAGAGGATATCTGATCAGCCTGTTTCCATGGCTCCTACAAGAAGTATCTAATAATATGAACATACATACCTTATGATCTGGTAATTCCATCCCTAGCTATATACCTGCAGAAATATGTACATGTGCTCATCAAAAGACATGTTCAAGAATGTTCCTAGTACTGCTATTTCTAATATACCAACCTGGGAAACCATCCAAATGCCCTCCAACAGTAGAATGGATAATTAATTGTCCATTCTATAAAGCAATGAGAATGAAGCTGCCTGATTTTTAAATTCTTGCATAGTTTTTAATAATACAGGTATAATACAGGTATGCCTTAATTTATTTAACTATTTTTCTGTTGATGAGTGTGAAGATTAGGCTCATGTATCAACTTGGCCAGGTAATGGTGCCTAGCTGTTTGGTCAAGCAAGCACTGGCCTAATTGTTACTGTGAGGACATTTTATGTGCTTGAATCATCTATGCCTCTATGGCTGATTACATCTACAGTCAACTGTGAGGAAATTGCCTTCAACAGTGAGAGACATCTCATCTAATCGGTTGAAGGCTTTAAAAAGAGAAAAAGAGAAGTGATGATTTCAGTAGTAAGAAGGGATAGAGTTTTCATCTTTACTTCAGCCAGCCAGCTCCTCCTGGGGAATTCATCGAAAACCCGCATTGGAGTTCTCAGCTTGCAGCCTGCCGTATGGAATTTGGACTTGTTCACCCCCACAGTCATGTGAGACAATTTTATAAAATCTCAAAATATTTACAGATATCTCCTGTCAGTTCTGTTTCCCAAGAAAACCCTGATGAATACAATAAGCATTTGGTTGTATTCAATTTTTCTCTTTTACAGATGTTTCAATACACACATTTCAGTGTGGTGAGCTCCTACCCTCCGCAGTGTGGTCAGCTCCCTCACATCCTTCAGATCTTTGCTCAAATGTTACTTTCTCCTCAAAGACTTACTGACCCTGACTCCATTTATTTATTTATTTATTTTATTTATTTATTTTTTTAAAGATTTTATTTATTTATTCATTTATCCCCCCCTTGCTGCTTGTGCTCACTGGGTCAGCTAACCACGCCGTGCGGGCGGGCTTGCCTTCACCAGGAGGCCCCGGGAACCGAACCCGGGGCCTCCCATATGGTAAACGGGAGCCCCACTGATTGAGCCACAGCCGCTTCCCGTGACTCCATTTATAATTACACACCCATGTCCTTTTCACATTTTATTTTAATTTTCTCCACAGAAGTTATCCCCTTCTACTCAGTTATATAATTTATTTATTTTGCTTATTTTCTGTCTCTTCCCCAAACAATGGAAGTTCCATGAGAGGAATTTTTGTCTGTCTTGTACACTATTTAATAGGTGCATAGAGTCGTGTCAAGCACATAGTAAGCACTCAATAAATCATTGATGAATAAGTGAATTCACAGCCCTCAAAACACTTGACCACGGTTTTAGTTGTGAGGATGAAATGAGATAACGTGGATAACAGAACAGCAAACTGACACATGGCAGGGGATCCAAAAGAGGGGTTGTTAAAGCTGTCCTTTACTTCTATTTAAACTTCCATCCAAACTTTACATGCCTCTACCAGAGCACTTATCATGATATTTTTGAACTGTTTATTTCTGTGTCTTTCTCCCCTGCTTGCACCCATGAATTCTTTGAAGGTTGACACTGCCATTTGTCTTTGTATCACTAGTGATGACAATAGACTGGTATACAGTAGGTGCTCTATAACTTTTGAATTGACTTGGCTCATTTGTGACTATACCTAAACTGTAGACACTGCCATACTTTCTAAACTCTAAGTGATTTCCCCCCTCCCTGTACTGAAATATTTATGAAGCTATTTTAGTACTCAGAGGAAATCAGGATTTAGCACAGCTAAAGCTATCTTCTGTCTGTAGTCAGTGGTTTTGATGAAAGCTCATTTTAATAAATGCACTAGAGAGCAATTTTTGAATAGGAAGAGTCATTCAACTATGTGAAATGTCCAGGTGGAATTAGTATTAGATGCCTTTGTTATTTCTGCTATTTTGTTAATGAAGCTGTCCCCTTCACAGTATAATTAGAGCATGAACAGTTCTCTCACCAAATATAAAGTAACACATGTAGGATTTAAAAAATTTTTTTAATTTTTTACCAGATTGTCCTTCTGAAGAGTCACAGGAAACCATTCAAACATATGACTTGACATACTAGGGCAAATAAAGCCGATTAAGAGAATGATAAGTGGGAAGCGGCTGTGGCTCAATCAGTAGGGCTCCCGTTTACCATATGGGAGGCCCCGGGTTCAGTTCCCGGGGCCTCCTGGTGAAGGCAAGCCCGCCCGCACGGCGTGGTTAGCTGACCCAGTGAGCACAAGCAGCAAGGGGGGGATAAATGAATGAATAAATAAATAAATAATCTTTAAAAAAAAAAAAAAAAAAAAAGAGAATGATAAGTAACTTCATGGGAGGAATTTCAATCCTTACTAAAGATTTTCAGGGTCTCTTTTCTATCAAATCACCTTTTATATTTTAAAGTCCAAAAGAAGCTGTTGCATAAACATGTTTTTATTTACCCTAGGTGAGACATTTTCATAAGGCTATGGCAACATTTATGCTCCCAAATACAATGTTGGCGAGGAGGGAAAAAAAGTGTGAAACGAGTGATCTCCTTGAGACCAAGGATAAAATTAGTCTTTTAAATTCAAGTCTTATTCCCGATAGTGCTAGAAAAGTGAACAAAAGCATAATCTCCCAAGAGAAACAATTCAGCTCTTCTTCATGGTCTGTTAGGCCAGATATTTTATGTTAGAAAACATTTTTCAGTCTACCTTGGAGAAATCGCTACTTTTCAAAAAGTGTCATCTCTACAACACTGGCTTGCTTCACATTTTGATTGACTTTTCCTTCCACTTAGCCAGCCTATTCCCCAAAATACCCCTACACACATATTATGGAAAAAGGATTTTTTTCTTCAGTATTTGATAGACCATATACATATTTCTTAGCCAAAAATGTCTACATGCAGTCAAGTAAGTGGCTTCAGTAGATTGAAACATTTGAGGTTTAACTGAAGCCACATTTATTTCTTCCAAACTGAATTTTTTAAAAAAACATGCGATATATACTTTTGGTTTTAGCAGAGATATATACTACATCTTTAGATATCTTTGAATTACTAAAGCAGGATGAACACATTGGCTAAGTTATGTTTGAATTTGTAAAATATGTGGGCTTTTAGGTATGCAGGTCTTTGATAATAGTATTTTATGGTGACCGTAAGGAAGAGGTAGATATATCAATGTTACTTCCTTCCAAGGCTTCCTTCTCTTTTGTTTAAAGATGCAGGTGCCTTTGGGATATCCCTCTCTACCCTACTTTTATACTTGTCTTTTTTTATCCTCTTTTTCCTTTTCTCCATCTTGTTCTTTCCTTTTTTCACTTTTTATCCTCCTCCTCCAGCCATTACGCATTTTTCCATGATTCCTATTGTTAACAAAATAGATATTTGTGTTCATGGGTAAAATGATGGAATAAAAATGTGGTTTTGATTTTAGATTATTTGGATTTGAGGCTTTAGTGAGGTGTTTAGTTGGGAATTTCCGGAAGTCATGATGTGGGCAGTTGGAGATCTCACGTAGATTTGAGATTTAGCTGCACGAAGGCGATAGTGGGAGGTGTGGGAGTAGGTGTTACCACATCGCACCAGAGCCTACTCTCAAACACTCACACTACTGCTACCACCAGCACTAGCTCCAACAAAGCCGTGAACAGCACTTACTATGTGCTGGCATTGTTCCTAGGTTTACAGTTATTTAATCCTCATGGCAACATCAGTAAGTACTAGTATCTGATTCTGCAATGTCAGTATTGGTCTGCTGATTAATCAAATTAATATTCATCTAATTTTCTTTTTTTATGACTTTTATTTAGGACAAATTACTTAACTTTTCAAACATATAGCTTTATATTTGTATAACCTTATTTCTATGTTTTTCGTCATTATGATTATCAGAAAGCCTATGCTTCTTTACTTTGTCACTTAATCTTATGTATAATAGAATGATAGACATCCTTACTTGAATGCTGTGCTTCCTCTGGGGCTGCCATTGTGCCATTCTCTTTCTCCCTATTATTGATACATAAATCTCCATCTTATTTAATGTTCCTAGCAATCCATATGTGGTAGGTCCTATTATAATTCCTATTTTATATGTGAGAAGCTGAGTCTTAGAAAGGATTATTAATTTGTCCTGGCTGATACATCTAGTCAGGTCTAATTTGAAACTGTATCTAGTTACAAATACCATGCAATTCACCAGCAGTCTACTCACGGACTGTCTCTTTTCTGTCTCTTCTTTACTTTTTCCACATGCTACAAACATGCTTTAAGTCTCTTGCATTCTGAAAATCACGACTTCTTGACTCTACATCATTCTCTTGCTTCCACCCTTTCTCATGACTTTCTTCTTAGCTGAGCTTCCTCAAAGAGCAGCCTGCAATCACTTTATCTGTGTTCTCCTTTCCCCTTGGTCTCCGGTGCTCACTCCTCTGTTTAACTCCCACTCATCCCACTGGACTCTTTTCCATCCTTTTCTCTTTCTTCATATACTCCTATGATTCTTCAGTCCTTTTGGGAAATGATCTAATCACTTGGTTTCCTTGACACTATTTTTCTTGGGTGTTTTGTTAGGTCTTCATTTTCTTCAAGCTTCTCCTGTAGCTAGTGATGCCCAGGGTTCTCCCATAGCACAGCTACATCATGGTAAATACTCTCCCTTTGTGACTCCTTCGTGCTCATGGTTTTTTACTGTTATCTACATATTAGTGACTCCTAAATCTATATTTTTATCTCTGAAATTTCCTATGAGGTAGAGACTCATGCCAATTCCTTTCTGGATATATACATTTGGATGTCCTATGGACACTTTAAAATTACAACTCTAACTGGATTAAATATATTTCTTTTGTGACCTGGTCTTCCTTCTGTGTTCTTAATTATAGTAAATAGCAACACATCCACCCATTTATCCAGACCAGAAATCTGGAGTCACACTAGTTTCTTCCCTTCCTTAATCCCCATATTTTACTTCTTACATGCATCTTATATCAGTTTCCTCTTCTACATTTCTGTTTGTATTGTCCAAATTCATCTTGTACCTGCAATAAAACCAGAGTTACTTAAAACCTCTCCCAGTGTCGAGTTTTGCCCTTCTCAAACCACCATTTAAACTGTTGCATGTGCATCTTTAACATCTTTTACTCCTTCTTGCCTTCTCTTTCCTTTTTCTCTTTCCCTATTTTTCCTCTTTTCCCTCTCTACTCTCTTTCCTCCTTCACAAAACCATTTTCAATTTATATTTCTCAGTATGGCTCTGGAATTTTATTCAATATGTTTCACACCCTTCAGTGTTACTGGATTGCATGTAGGGTCTAGTCCGAGCTCCCAGTCATTATTCAACTTTATTGCTACAGTTAACCTCAAACTCTATCATCTTGAAAGCCTAATGGATGGGGTTTCTACACTTTCCTCCATGTTGTTCTTCACCTTCATGTCCTTGCTCAACTTTGATACTTCTGCCTTGAATTACCTCCTTCCCATCCTTGTATTTCCACCTCGATATTCTTTTCTAGGTTCACTATTTGTCTTCTTTCAAGATTCAGCAGATGTATTGTCTCTACTGGGAGCTCAGAAATTGGCCTGGGAATCTGCCTTTTGTGGCTCTAGAGCCTTTCTCTGTCATGGAAATGTTCACATTATTCTGAAAGTATCAGTTAATGTCAATTGATGTGGTGACTAAGATTATGGGCTCTCATCTTGATTCTCTGGGTTTTTACCACTTTTTGCTTACTGTGTGATTTAGGACAAATTATTTAACTTTTCTAATTCTAATATACATGTATCTATATATTAAATATATATAAATTACACACACACAGTTTTCTTATCTCTATATGGCTTTTTGTTAAGATTCAATGCTTAGGCTAGTGCCTGGCATGTAGTACACACTCAATACATAATAGCTTTTGTGGTTGTCTTAGAATTCCCATCATCAGGTATAATTCTGCCTTATATAAATGCTCAATAAACAGTTGATGAACTACCATAGCATTTGTACATACCTCTCCTATAACACTCTTCACACTATATTTTAATTATTCGTTTGTATTTTAACACATGATATAATGGAAAAAGCATGAGCTTTGTTGTCAGATCTGGGCTCAAATTCTGGCTACATTTTTTTTTTTAGCTATGTAAATTGGGGCTAGTTATTGATATTTTAGCGGTTCAGTTCCTTTATCTCTATGCTTGTAATAACAATACCTATCTTGAAGAGTTCCTAGGAAAATCAAACATGACTTTCGAAATAACGATCACAGTATCTGGCATGTAGTAAATATTCAATTTAATTATTTTAGTTTTTTCATGTATTTAACATATACTTACTGAGTGCCAGGTACTTATCTAGGCACAAAGATAAAAAGTTTTGGGAAGCTTCTCCCTTAGATGGAAGAGACAAGAAACAAATAAATACATTAATTAACAAGATTATTTCAAATAGTGAAAAAGCACTAAAGACAATAAGCTAGGTGATGGGATAGAGCCTGGGTGAAGGATGATGCAGATTCATATTCGGTGGTCAGAGAAAGCCTTACTGAGGAGTTGACATTTGATATCAAGCCTGACTATTAAGAAGATGTAGTGTGCAGAATTTTGAGAATGATTATTTTAGAAGGAGCACACAGAGAACAAAGGACAGTGCCATGTGTTCAAGTAACAGAAAGAAGAGCACAGTGAGCAGGAGGGAGAGTAAAAGGGATGCATCCTTTTGGTAGAATGTGGCAGGGCAAGAGTGGAAGTTGAGAGACCAGTTGGAGGCTAGTAGTAGTCCAGACAAGAAATGATATTAGTATGGGCTATGGTGATGAGCAGTAGTGATGGATGTAGTGCTATGTGTTGGATCAAGCAGGGAACAGATGGCACCCTCAAACTGGGAAACTGGGGAGAGTTTAACAACTCTCCACAAAGGATGATGAGTATCATGGTGATAATAACAGGGACACTGTTACCACCCAGGGTTTGAATGGATGAAGGAGAGGAGCCTTTACTAGAACCTGGGGGTGGGGGTGGGGTGCGGAGGGACTAAAATGCCTGAAAGGAATGTGTATTTCATCAAGGCTATGAGAAGTAGCCAACATGCAGTCACCCTTTAGGGAGGGAACCAGGGGAACGATACTCCAGCTTTATTCTCCTTCCTTGTGATCTCCTGTGATGCTCCCCAGTAACTGAACCTAATAGAAAGCCAGAATGCAGGGAGCCTGTTAAAATAGCCTATTCAGGATCAGCGTCCTGGGGTACAGAGCAGGATGGAGAAGGATGAAGCAGGTGGAGAAGGGATGGGCAAACAGAAGATGCACTCAGCACAAGCTGATAGAACTTATTGTTTTATTTTATTTTTTAAATAATTTTTAAAAATTCATTGAAATATATCCAATCATACATAAACATACATAAACAATAAGTGTATAGTAAAAGTTGTGAACTTACAAAACAAACATATATAACATCATGCAGAGTTCTCATACCTCACCCTACCACCAATACCTTGCATTGTTGCGAAACATTTTTAACTAATGATTAAAGAGCATCCTCAAAATATTACTACTAACCAAAGTATCTTACATTTGGTGTATTTCCCCCCCAATCTACCCTATTATTACTATTGTTATTTATATCATTTATACGTGAACATACATAAACAATAAGTGTATAGTAAAAGTTGTGAACTTACAAAGCAAACATGCATAACATCATACAGGAGACCATACATCAACCCACCACCAGCACTTTGCATTGTTGTGAGACCATTGTGATAAATTATGAAAGAATATTGTCAAAATCTTACTACTATTTATGGTCCTTATCTTACATTTGGTGTATTTTCCCCTAACCCACCCTATTATTATTTTTTAAATATATTTTTATGCCAGAAGTTGTAAAGTTACAAAACAATCATGCACATGTGCAGAATTCCCATATAACACCTCTCTATCAACACACTACACCGTAGTGGAATATTTTTTACTGATTATGAGATAATATCATCAGATTATTACCAGGTCCATGGCATACATTTGGCACACTTTTTCCATACTCCCCCATTACCAACACAATACATCTTTGGCATAGATGCAAGAATATTACATTATTACTGTTAAGACAGTCCATAGGTCACTCCAGTTTTGTTTTTCCTATGCTTTTCCACATTCCCACCACATTCCCACCGGATGTACAATAGTAATGTACATCTGCTCTAACTCACAAAGGACACTCTTGAATCTGTACTATCAACCACAATTCTCATCCACTTCTGGGGGATTTATTGTTTTTTGCATATCGAGAGTGAGGGAGGAATCCCAAGATAATTCACAACTCTAGATTGGAAGACTGGGGGAAGAACAAGTTTGCAGAGATATGGGGAGGACAAAAAGGCAACTGGATATAAAGTTTGCAGCATATGAAAGAGATTAGGATTGAAGAGATGAAACTGGATAACATCAGCATAGAGATGTTAAGGTCTAAATAAGAGCTTTTAGTTGTGTTGTGCAGTTTCACAAAAACAAAAAACAAACAAAAAAACCATTGAAAGCTCTTAATTCTTGTAAATAAATAACAATGTGAAAAATCTTTAAGATATCTTAATAACTTAAAACTACCTGGTTTCCTGGAAATTTTTATTATTTTACATGTAGGAGTTGTAAAAAGGAAATAAGTGATGTAAATAAATATATTCTCTTTAAAAAAAAAAAACTAGATGGAACTAGATGAGATCCCTTGAGGAACAAATATAGATAGAAAACAGTAGAAAACCTAGGACTGAATCCCAGGAAACACCCACTAAGCAGAGGCAGCACAGCAAAATGAAGGAGACGAAGGAGGAGCCTCTAGAGAGAAAGGAGGAAAATCCAAATTTATGCCACAGAAACCAAATGAAAAGATTGTTTCAAGAAGGAAGAAATGGTCAACCATTTAGAATGTTAAAAAAAAGTTGAATAAGTTGTGGAAAGAAAATTCGACAATGGAAGTCACTGGTGACTTTGATAAACTTTCGGTATTTGTTAATTTTTCTAAATTCTGAGGAGAGGTAAACGAGTGCCTAGAAAAGACATTTGCATCATGGTATTCAAAGATCTAACATCAGGCCTGACAAAGAGCCAACAGTAAGTGCTGTATATGTTTGTGAATAAATGAATTTCAATGAGGCCAGAGCTGACTTGTCTCAGTTCAGGAAACTTGTTAACACTAAATATTGTGATCTTTGGTTGTTAATGATTAAAATAAGAATAAAAACACAAAAGTTATTAAGTATGCAGTTGTTGCACATGGCATTTAACTAAATAAAATCAAGTTAAGTATGAAGATTGGTCCTGCTTTCCATGGGCTGACAGTCTTTGAAGACAGTGAAAAGGATATATATTACATGAAGAAAAACTATAAATATCAACACTTATTTCCATTCATGTGAAATTTCAAGCTTTCAACAACAGAAATAGTTAGTAGAACTTAAAAGCAAACAGAATTAAAATATTGAGGGGATTCTATGGATAGCTTTATTTAACTTTGATTCAAATCAAATGCTTATGAATATTTTATCTCCTTCTTTGCAGGGAAAGCCCAATTATTTTTACTCTTTGTACTGGTCCAGATCTTCGCAGGCCTCCTGCATGGACCTTGCTTCTTATACTGGCACTTTCTTTTTATGTGTTCTCCCGCTAATTTCAACTTTCAGCACTCCGTTCATCATTTTCTTTTACTTTACCCAGCACTTCAGCTTTGCTCTACCTGTTCATAAAGGCAAAGGCAGTGACAGTTTTATTCACCATCGAAACCCCACACCAGTACTTTGCACATTGTAGGCACAGAATAGGTTTTAGTTGAATGAATGCCTTGTACAGTCTTTCTGATGTTTTGAGTGTTTCTTCCTCTTCTTCCTTCTGTCCTCAGAGAATCATCTATAACAGACCATGATTTATGTAGAATAAAAGGCAACTGGGGTTTTCTGATTGTAAAGGAAGCTTGCTCTCTCTTAAAACACACAATTCTCTCTCTCTCTCTCTCGCTCTCTCTCTCTCTCTCTCTCACACACACACACACATGCACACAGTACACAAGGAGATACTGTACATGGAGACGGCAGCTGTTTTCATAGTTCCCTAAGTTTTACTTGCATTTGAGATTTTATCATACAGAATCCTCTTTCCTCCACCTCGGTCCTTAGGTACATGGTACCACTATCCCTCTTTATATTTTAAGTCAAGAGGGGAAAATTCCTTGCTTATATACTCTTAGTCCTGTTGATATCCAACCCCGCCCCCCCCAAAAAAAAAAGTCTTGACTAAATAATAAGGAAGGATTTGAAGTCAACAATGAAGTTCCCAAAACACATGTTGCTGAGCAGCGCTTAACTTGGCTCCAGCCTGAGGATGGCTGGTAGGTTTACCTCTCATTGCATCTACGATCAATTGGTAATGGCTGCTCTGAGCCTCGCATAAGAGAGATTCGGAGGGAATGGCCAATCTTAGTGGGAAAGTGTGCCATGATGAATTCATTCAACATGTATTTACTGAGTGCTTGCTATGTTATTATCAGGGATGTCCAAGGGCGTGGGAGTAGAAAGAATCGGCAAACTTGCTCTCTCTTTTCTGGCCTGGAAGGGTTAGTACAACTTTGTAACCATCTATCTTATTTTATTTCTTCCTCAGCTCATACCTTATCCCTCAGCTACGTGGTTTTCATTTAGATGTCCTGTTCCTAGCAACACATTTAAGTCAATTTTGTCTTGGCATCAAAATCCCTTTCCTGATTAAAAGCCAAGACTTTTCCTGGTTTGAACCTCCTATATATAATTGTTGTTTTTTTTTTTTTTCCTTTTTTTCCTACTTACCCTGTTGAGAGACATATTTTGCTCTCATCTAATTATTATTGACAGGATTATGACTCCTTTCAAGTACCAGCAAATAATCTGACCCTTAATTCCTGAGCTGTAGCAGAAACCACTAGTTCTCCATCCAATATCCATTTCCCTTTCTTGGTAGGGATGACCAAAACGTGACTATTAGAGGTTTTTTTTTTTTTTTTTTTTGCACATTTTGTCTTTTCTCTTTCATTTCTTCCTGTAGATGTGATGACTGGAACTTCAGGAACCAATTTATGACTTTGAGACTGAAAATCATGAACTTGGGATGGCAGAGCAGAAAGACTGATGGAGCAGAATGATTAGTGGCGCTTACAAGTGATTAGTGAACTTAGAAGGGTGACATTTCTGGCTCTGGACTGCCTACTTTTGGATGTAATTTTATGTGGAAGAATAAAATTGTAATATGTTTAAGTTATTGTAGGCTGATTTCTGTTATTTACAGTTGAATGCTGAATGTAAAATGGGTTGGCCAGCTCTTTTTTCTCCAGCATACTTATATGATATGCTCATTTAGATGAGACTTCTCTTCACACAGGAAGCAAAGTTGCATCTATGTAGCTCTGAAACATGAGGACAGGGAACATGACTATTCTACTCATCAGTGTTTCCTCAGTGTCTAGCACAATGCCTGATACTTTAGTAGACTCAAATTTTGTTGTGAGAATGAATGATTAATAGCACATACTTTCTTCTTGTACAAATCATAACATTTTCAAAAGAATTAGCAATCATACAATTATAGGAGATCTAATCTTCCAATGATTAATTGAATATTCTGGTTACCTGAGGGTCAATAAATATATGTGGTTATAGATGTTTGAGGAATATCAATTAATATTTCAAATTAAAATGCAATATAGTTTAACATTTGATAATTCTTAAGCAATTTGATATTGAAATTTATGAACTTTAGTTATAATTAATACCATTTCTATAATGTGCATTGGTTTGAGAACACTTTTCACAAAAACTATATCAATAAGGCCTAACAACAACTCAAGTTGTGGCATTATAGGGACTGTCATCTCCATTTGCCTGATATGGGAAATGAATCTCAGAAACCTTCAAGGATTGTTTTTACCAACCAACACCTAGCAAGTGGATGAGCCATTACTTGAATCTTAGACTTCTGATCTCATTCTGTATGTCTATACATATTAAAAGTATAGATGACTTGGCTAAATATTTGTGACCCTGAGATAGGCTCTGCAAACATAAAACATTTAATAAGCATCTAATCTGAACTTTTTAAAAACCTATTATGTATCCTATTTCACAAATCACAAATGTAGAGGCAGAAAAAAAAATTAAAATGGCAAGTTTTGTTTCGGAACAATGGACAGCCAACTTTATTGCAACTGTTTTTCAAATCACATGACAATAAAACCAATCTGATATAATTATTATCCTTTAATTCATTCTGGTCTTTGTTTCTAGCTCTGCTAATAACATAGAGTAAAAACTACCTCAACCCTCTGTGCTTCAATATCATCTTTACCCACAGCCCAATCATCTCTGTCTAAGAACATTTACTGAAGTCAGAGGAGTGCGTAAAATTGCATTCTCTAGCCCAGGGCTCATGCTTTCTAATAATGCTTATAAATTCTTTTTAAATGAAAGGGACTTTAGGAAAAATACTTATTTTTAAGGAGATCTTATTTTACCATATTAAAATGATATTAAATATAGTTCATGTCTTCTAGGATCATTTTATCACCATTAGAAATTCCACCCCATCACTTCACTCCAAAAAAGATTGGAGGGAATTGTCCAAATTTCCCAACACATTAATTGTTTAATACAAAGCAAAATCAAGGCCCAAGAAAATTTACAAATGGGAGAAGCCATTTTCTTTATCATTTGCCCAGCTGAACAGAGAGCTGAACAGTTATCTTTTGTGGTACACAAGATGTTAGAATAATTAAGACAATTTTGGAAACATAAATGGAGCAAGAATCACTTTTATTTACCTCAATTCTTTTCATGATTTTCAATTTCCTGTTTTCACTTAGTTTTGCCCATGAAACCCTTGCCCTCCCCTCTCTTCCATTTTTCTTTCTCTGAGTCCATCTTTGTAAATTAGAAAGAAGGAATCTAAAGAAACATTTTAATAAGACATAATTTCTGTTCCCTAAGGATTCTGTTTTTGGGCTCTCCTGTTTTCTTTAGTTGTGATTATAAATCTCCTCTTCCCTCTTTCCATCCTCTCTTCTTTCCTTCCTTCTTCCCTCCCTCCCTCCCTTCCTTCATTTGTATGTGAGGTGTTCTAGAATCTGTGGTTGAGTTTGAACCAGTATCTAAAGAGAATGTCAAAGATCTTTTATTTCCTATGCTGGGCTCCAGACTGCCAATACTGTGGACTGTCCTCTGGGGTTTTTGTTGCTTTGCCACTAAGTAATGCAACCTCACACGAATTCACATTATCACAAGTGGAAAATCATCACTTAAACACTGCCAAAGAACTGGATACAAGATTTCTAAGGGAAGGAAGTAGGAGATCTGTGTGGAATCTGACCATTAAGTTGAGATAAAAAAAGACCAGCAGGAATTTTTCATCATAGGATTATCCTCTGCTGGCTTTCTCCCACTTTTTGTGTGCTCACCCTTAGTGATTGTGACTAGTTAAGGGTTCAAGGATTAAATCTACGTGGATGATTTCAAGGTTAAATTCTAGTTCCAAAGTTATTATCAGCTTGAGAGGCTCATTTACAATTGTTCATTTGCTCTATCTCCTATTTCATTTACATGGTACTCATCCAAAAAGATTTAATATGTAACACTTTATGTGGATTTCCTGAAGGCTCCTAAACTCATCATGTCTTAAAATAAATTCTGTTTCCTGATCTTTATTTTTATCATTATCTTCCCCATTCCTGAGGCTATAAGCTCATCTTTAATTTCTCCCTCTTGATTAATACCCCTGTCCCATAAGTCATTTGATACTGTTCAAGGCTTCATTACCTTCTCCCTGGATTATTGCAAGAGCTTCCTTCCTAAGATCTCTCCCTCCCTCCCTGCTAACAGAATTATCTTCTTAAAACAGATCAGATTAGATTATTCTGTTGCTCAGAATCTTCATAGTTGAAGAAAGTTAGGCACAGTAAGTTTAAGTAACTTGCTAGTCTTACAGCTAAGAAGTGTCAACACTATGACTGGAAATGATTGGAACTCTTGCAATCTAGTTCCAGGTTTCAAGATCTTAATCTCTATTTACCTTTCCCTGAACTACACTCTTTTCTTTCCTTACTCTGCTTAAGCTAATTCTTTTCCTCTTTACTTGGCTTCTAAAACAATCCTTCAAAACCAAGTTCAAATTTGACCTTTTCCAATATACCATCCCATGTTCCCATGGTTCTTTTCAGTATTTGTTCGATAAATAATCACAGCCCTAAAACAATCTTCAGGAAGTAATACAAAATAATATTTTCATCAGAGTGCGTGTCTAGTTTATCTGAATAATACTGATATTTTGTTTGATTTTTTTGGTAATGCTCATTTGTTTATCCATTCATGAAACAATATTTATTGCTTATTACTTTATCTATTGAATAGCTACTCTATATCAAGCATTGTGTTAAGACCTGAGAAGTAGAACAATTTCAGTTCCTCACATTAAGGTGTTTATAGAGCAATGTAGTATGATAAGTGCTTTCCTAGAGAGGTGCATAGGGGTTCATAGATAAGAAGAGGTAGGATAGGAGAAAGGGGAGATTCCAGAGGCTTCCAGGAGGAAATGGTACTTTAAAGGCCAAATAGGAGTTGGCTAAGTAAGGAATGGGGAGACTATTATTCCAGACCAAGAGAATACTAGTCACAAAAAGTGTGGAGGTGAAGAAGCATGGCACATTTAGAAAACTGGAAGTAATTAAGTGTTGCAGGGATATAGTGTGAAATGGGGAGAAAGGAGACACAGGTGACCCTCCACTGTGATCAGCTATGGCCAGATTGTTGAAAGCTTCTTCGTTCACCCTAGAGAGCTAGGACACTATTCGATAGGCACTAAAAAGACTGAAAGAGAATGACATAGTTATGTTTATAATTCAATAGGGTAAATCTTTCTAAGAGCACAGATTAGGTCAAGATCTGAGAACTCAGGTAAAGGTGAGTGAATTACGTTCCTTCCTATCATTTGAATTTGTATTTAATTTGAATGAGATCCACTGAAAATTCTGTGTTAATTTCTCTGAAATTTTCACTTAACACTGAAAAGTTTATACTCCTGCAGTATCTGCATTATGGTCAAGTATTTCAGATAGGGTCAAATCTATTTGTGAAAAAGAACAGAGAAGAGCATAATGTTAAACAGTCGATAACCCCAACTGGTTAATTCTAAATTAATGCATATTTGATTATATATAAGTTTTTAATTATTTTGAATTTAGAAATTTCTATTGTCTTGAAAATCCATTCCCACCCAAACAACTAAGTGGTACTATGAAGGCACCTTAGGAGAAGCTAAGGAAGTTCTTTTTGTTCCATGATGATCCTGCCTTTCTGTCCACAACTTCCTTCCATCATATTCCATTCTGGGAATTGGTGGCTACCTTCTCAAAAGGATGCAGGAAACAGCACTTTCTCAAATCTTCTGTGATGACAGTTTTTTAATGCAAAATTACAATTCCTCTCAATTTTTTTCCTTACTAAATATAAAATGAGTAAGAGGAGATCGCAAACAAATTGTAAGTCTTTTCCATCCATGCCTTCCTCTATGTGGCCAGTGTGTGGTGTAGGTTTATAATTCTTTATCTGTAATTTCAAAATCCAAAAAGCTCTGGAAAATGAAAGTGTTTCCATGGCTGATTTGGCAGTAAAACCTGACTAAGCCTGAACTCAACTGGCCACAAACCTGACCCGTGCTGACAGCAAGCTATTTATAAATCTGCTTTCTCTTGGTATGAATAGTCACACACTTTGCTGAAGAAATTTTAATGTATTTGTCATTGCTTGGAGTGTTACATAAAACACTGCCTATGTATGTTATTACTTTAAAAAAAAAACCTTTAATTTGAAATGATTTCAAACTTATAGAACCATGCTAAATATCGTCGGGTTTTTTAATGCTGTTTTTTAAAAAAAATTTGAGATCATTGCAGATTCACATGCAGTCATAAGAAATAACACACAGAGATGTAGTATATCTTTCACCTAATTTCTGCCAATGGTAACATCTTGCCTGACTATAGTACAAATATCACAACTAGGAGATTGACATTGATACAATCCATTGACTTTATTTGGATTTTACTTGTTTTATATGCATTCGTATGTGTGTGTGTGCGCGCGTAAGCATCTGTGTGTAATTAGTCTCATTCAATTTTGTCCTATATGTTTGTGTAAACACCACCACAGTCAAGATGCAGAATGGTTCCATCCATCACAAGGATCCCTCATGCTACCCTGTGATGATCATAGCCACCTTCCTTCCTCTCCCACTCCCTAATCCCTGGCAACCACTAATCCACTCTCCATTTCTATAATTTTGTCATTTTAAGAATACTATATAAATGGAATCATACTTTTGTGATTGGCTTTTGTGCTCACCATAATTCCCTTGAAGATCCATACAAGTTGTTGCATGACATATTGTCTTTTAATATCTGAAAATTCTGAACTTCAAAATACATTTAGCCCCAGAGTTTTGCATAAGGGTCTGTGGAGCTGAACTAAAAGCTTGCTACTGCACACAGAGCTCCACCTGCTTTTTGAACCACAAAGGATCTGGGCTGGCAAGAGATTAGGAGTTGCGTTCTCATCAGTGAGTGGGGTCTGGAAATAGCTTGAAGCCTATGTCTCAGGTGTCTAGGTAAAGGTAGCCCCTGCTCCGCTTTTGAGATTTGCTTCTTGTTGCAGCCCCCTTAGTCAATGTTCACAGTCATTTGCCTCCCTTGCCTTTGCCTGGGTTTCTTGTTCTCATTGCATTTCCCCTCTCGGTCTAAGTTTTAGCCTTAATTTGAAGTCTGGTTTCCTTAGTCTTGTTTCTGTCAGCCTCTTTCCCTTGGACTGTACCTGGCTCACTATATTGCTTAGGACTGACTCAGATCAGCTGACTCAGATCAGCATGCAGATCTGCGACTCAGGTCTCAGATTTTGGCATTTGACTGCCTCAGGCTTGCATTCCCTCTGCTGCCAGACTCTGAGCTCCCGCAGTTGGTATTACACAGTGTGGAGACTCACAGTCATTAGAGAGAGCCTAGATGCCAATAAAAATAAGCCATAAGCATAGTTATCGTTAATATATTCTATTACTTGCTCCTAAGTTTGCCCAGCAAGTCTGGTATGCAAATCAAAAGATATTTTGGTAAATTCCATGGTGGAAAGCATCACTCAATTTAATGAGACAATATCATTCTCTGAGATAGAGATGTTTGTGTGTGTGTATGTTGTGTGTATGTGTGTGCGTTTGTATGTTATTCTAAAATTGCTAACAATGTTTTGGGAAGAGGGAAGCCTGGCAGAATAGCCCAAGGAGTGCCATTTATTACAGTTGTACTTGAATCTCTTTCTCTAGTCAACCATGATAGAAGACATCAGAAAAGTCAAATGTTATAATGCTATTGTCCCAGTCAACATTGATGAACTTATGTCTTCCTCTTAGAGGAATGTAAACTGAGGAGGTAGTTGTAGCATCACCAAGATTTAGTTTCTAGCCCTATGACTAGAAACACACATCCTGTTATAAAGCAAAAACTTCATTTCCAATAATTTAAATACTATGTCCAAGTGGAAAAATTATCTAGGAAACTTCCAAATAATCAAATGTTTCACTTTTCCACCTGGCATTTGCCATCATGCAGAGTAGACTAGCATCGCTCTGTCATACTTCTGGCTAACACTTGCCAAAATTTTGCTCTGAGAATACCAATAAGATCCAATGAATCCCTGAAGAAATCAATTAGGGATGAATAAAGAAAGGAAAAGGCAATATCTCACTTCGCACTTAATTTTTTATGTAAAATATTGCCAATCTTCTTCTCAAGAGAACATGTGAAAGGATTTGGCAAAGATGAAAAAAAATAAATAAATAAAGGGAGAATGATAACCATATAGGGAAATTTAAGTAATCTTTTAAAGTTTCTACAAAAGAAGTGGGAAATTTCTGAATAAGAAAGTTATATATATATTTAGATTGCATGGAAAAAAGGAGAAAGAAAAAATAAACCAGCTTTTCTTCATTCAGAAAAGTTTTTTTTAAAAAAATAGTTTTGCCCCAATGCCCCAAGGAAATTTGTTTGACAACTGAAGATTGTTCTGTTTTCCTAAAAGCCTTCCAGAACAGTAATGCACTGAATTCCTGTCAACACTTTTTACCTTCAGTTAAAATAGTTTTTCCTTTTGCAAAGTGCCTTAACACTGACAAAACAGTGTGCATTGATAGACTTTTGCTTTTGCTTTGTGTAACAAAAGCACTTCCTGAAAAAACAATTCTTATTCTATTTTGCAAATCTGTCCACAGTTGAGTCATAAAATATATATTAAAAAAGTACACAAGGAAGTCATGTGCTTGACTGGATACCCATGATGGAATGGTGAGGTCAGTGTAAATGGGCATTAAAAAAATAAAGACTGACAGGATTCAATTTTTAGCCTAAATTATATGCACACATATTTGTTGTTGTTTACTTTTATTATTATTTTTTAAATTTCAATTATCTTAAATCGATGCTTCAAGTGAACCTTAGAACCTTACTACTATTGGGTGCCCAGAACACTGGTTGGCACAAAATGGGTACTAAATAAATATTTACTGATTAAATGCATGCATGAATGAGGATCTCTGCATTCATTCGCTCTCAATCCTTAAAAAATATCATATGACAGACCCATAACCTTCACCAAAACAAGTACTAATTTAGAAAAAAGCATTCTGAATTTGGTACTCAATCTTTAGCTTGAATAGTAGTTGGGAATGTTTTGTGGAATTTAAGCTGCACATAATATAATATCAGCCTTTGTTTTGTGTTTTATTTTTTTGCTTTATTTATTTATTTATTTTTGGTTTGTTTTTATTAGAGAAGTTGTGGGTTTATAGAATAATCATAAATAAAATACAGGGTTCCCATATACCACCCTGTTATTAACACCTTGCATTGGTGCGCTACATTTTTCACAGTTGGTGAAAGCACGTTTGTTTTTTTTCTTTTCTTTCTTTATTTTTAACTTTATTTTGTACATTTAATAATTGAAAATATAAACAATTAAAAACTAAAAGTAAACACAGATGAATAAATATATACATTTCTCAATTAAATGTACTTGAAACATATAAAAATTTTTTTGAATCAAACAGTATGTTACACAATTGTATGGTAGCACAAAATTGTGAACACAATTAACAGCCCTGAAATATATATCTGGATATGGTTAAAAGGGAAAATGTTAGGTAATGTATGGTAATAGAAGAAAAATTTAAGAAAAAAATCCATGAAACAGTGCTATACAACAGTAAGCCCTAAATTAAACCATGGACTATAATTATTCAACCTTTGTTTTACACCGCCAAAAATTTTTTGATTTCCGGTTTAATTATCTAACTGGAATTCAGTAAAGATAGGTGGAGGCTGGCCTTCGGGGCTAATTAAGCCAAATTTGCACATCAGGCTCCGGAAAGTTGCAAGTGAAGAAAATATATTTTAGAGTCGAGTGTGTTGTTGCTGCTGAAAAGTAAGTTGGTTCCACAATACTGTTTACAAGGAGATCGCTGGCCTTTGGGCCAGATGGCAGGCAGGTATCCTGGGAGGATTACTTGGAGCATAGCTGCACGGTCCCAGAGGAAGAGATCTTCTTACAGCCAGCAGGAATGCCGACCCCTGCGGCAGAATGTTTCTGAGTGTTGATGTGCAGGGTCAAACACGCTTAATCTTTTGAGCTAGCTGACCTCAGCTTAACTGAAGAAACAGGCCGCATCACCACGCTCTTTGGAATGAAATCTTAGCTCTTTGTTGCTGCTCTGCAGAAGCGACTCCCGCTAGTGCTGGGGAATCAAGCGTTTCAGTCTCTAGGGCCTTCGGGTCTAAATCTTTCTGCCAACTTGAATATTTCACAGGGTTGTTTAAAAACAAAACAAAACAAAAAAACAAAACATTAAAAACATAGAAAGCCACACATCCTTCAGATTTAGTTTTGTCGGACTGTGAATTAGGCTAATTTGAAATCGAATGTACAGCCTATGTTTTATAAATGGAGACTTTTGTTCTCTTTCCCTGTCTTTTCAATTTGTCATGATTGCTATGCCACGAACTTCTTCGTGGAAAACAAAAGAGGTATTTTGCACCTTGATGTAAAATACCTCATCTTAATAATATCACAGTGTGCCACTCTCTTACAAAAGGCCAGTGCCATGATGCTGAGTTACGCTTTCTAACTGCAAAACCACTGACTTGTCAACATATCTTTACCCAAATGGTTAGATTAAAAGAAATATAGAACAAATTTGTCATTTTAATATTTCCTGGCTGTATGGTATGTAGCCCTCCAATGGTTCTCTTCATCATTTGAAACGGTTTTGTTTAGTAAGACTCATTCTAAAATGAAATGCATTTACATGTGACTTTGTTGGGTTCTGTGGCTCCAAACTTCCCCTCTCTGCCTTCTCATTCCTGGCTCTACTATCAGTTCCTTTCACTGGTGTTTTGGCAAGTGGCTGAAGGCATATGTTTTGGACTTTTCTTGTTTTGTTTGTGAGATTCTGCTAACATCCAGGAAAGTGGATGTTAGGTTAAACAAGACCAAGAGCCTTCAAAGCTCTAAACAAGTATAAATTACTTAATCCAAAAACCTGTTGCTCATATCCTAGCTTATGTGTTTCATGGCAAATCCACTAGCCCTGGGCTCAAGTTTCTTGATAAGTCTTATTTGTGAAGAAACAAATGCAGGCAGTATTTTGTGGGATCATGTTTCCTTCTCTGGAGTAACAAACGTCTGGCATTTCTATGCAAAGGGACAAAGAGCTTTTTTAAACATCGCATGTTTTGTGAGAGGACAGGGAAAGTGAGGCTGCTGTTGCTGCCACTAGCCACCGTGTGCCAGGCAATATACACTTATTTAGCACCATGGAATGCCAAGGGAAGTGCCGTTGTCCCCACTTTGAAGATGAAGAAACTGAGGTTTAGAATGGTTAACAATTTCCCCAAAATCTCAGAGTGGTGAAACGAGGATTTAAACTTAGGGCTTTCTGTCTCTAAAGTCTGGGTGTGTTTTTTTTTTGTTTTTTTTACTCAAAAGAGACCTCATAGGTAAACATTGTTCTTAATATTTGAATAAAGAAAATTTTGTTCTTGGATTTCCATTCTGTTTTTTTTTTTTCATTAAAAAAAATTTATTGAAGTATATCATTTATACATGAACATAAATAAATAATAAGTGTATAGGAAAAGTTATGAACTTATGAAACAAACATGCATAACATACAGAGCTCCCATACATCACCCTACCACCAATACCTTGCATTGTTGTGGAACATTTGTTACAAATGATGAAAGATTATAGTCAATGTATTACTACTAATTATGGTCCATATTTTACATTTGGTGTATTTTCCCCAACCCATCCAATTATTAACACCCTGTATTAGTATATCTTTGTTACAGTTCATGAGAGAATGTTTTCATATTTGTTCTGTTAACCACTGTCCATCATCCACCACAGGATTCACTGTGTTATATAGTATAATGCCTTGTACAATCCATCTAAAGTGTACACTCAGTGGCTTTCATTTTCCTTACAGAGTTGTGCTGTCATCAGCTCAATCAATTTTAGAATGTTTTCATTACTTCAAAAGGAAAAATCCCATACCTCCCTACACCCCCTATTATTGTCCCTTAAAATTGATATAGTATCTTCTTTGCCATTGTTGCAAAAATATTACTATTAACTATCACTCATAAGTTACATTAGTTGTGATTTTCCTAGGCATCGCTATATTCTTAACACTTTGTAATAGAAGAACATTCTTATATTTGTACTATTAGCCACAATCTTCATCCACCCTGAAATCCCTGTTATACAGTCCTTAGATTATCCTCTATCTTCCTTTCAATTGACATTTATATCTATAAACTATCCCTTTCAACCACAATGGCATTTATGAATCAGCAGTGTTAGTTATACTCACTATAGTACATTACCATCAACTCTATTAATTTTCACACTTTTACAATGAACCTTATTGAAAATTCTTCATGCATTAAACATCAGCTCCCAGTCTCAACCCACATTCTATCTCCTAGTACCAGTACTCTAGAGATTACCTACATGAGTTTACTCATTGTATTTAGTTCATATTAGTGAGACCATACAATAGTTTCCTTTTGTGCCTGGCTTATTTCACTCAACATAATGTCCTCAAGGTTTATCCATGTTGTCATATGCATCCTGATATCATTTGTTCTTATAGCTGAATAGTATTCTGTTGTGTGGATATAACACATTTTGTTTATCCACTCATTGATTGATGGGCACTTGAGTTGCTAAGATCACAATAAGTCTATAGTAGAATAACAGTAAGTCTACTCTAGTCCATTGTTCATTCCCCAATCCTGAGGATTCTGGGATGGTTATGCCCACTAAATCTCTAAATGAGAGGGGGTTTAGATCCCATGGGGCAGATGGATGGAACTATCTTGCTTGCAGTTGCAGACTCTCTCTGTTCCTTGGGATAATCATTGTCTATCATCATCTCCCTGTTAGTTGTCCTGGGTGAGTCCAATGAACTGGAGAGTTGGTGTTGCAACTCTGTTGAGATTCAGAGCCCAACTGGCACATGGACAGCCCAAAGATTTAAGTCTCTTTGACTTATACCTATTAACTCTGATACTAATTATAGGTTTAAATAGAAGTGGCAGAAGAGCCATGTGTAGGGAATACACAAATGAGTCCAACTCTGTCACACTGGGGAGTATAAATTCTCTGTCCACTGGCAGGGCGCCAAACTCCTTGGTTGTCTGCCCTGCCTATAGTGTCTGTATGTCTCTAGAACCCTCAGGATCCCTGCTATTTCAGGCAATATTTACTGTGGTAGTCAATGAGATCCTTCTGAGACATGCATAAGCGTAACCTCTGGAATGTCCTCCCAATTCACTTTGAAATCTCTTAGCCATAAAAACTCATTTGTCTTTGCCCTTTCCTTCTTTTGGTTAAGTTCTTTTTCCAGGTGCATTGCTAGTTGGCACTTGGTAATAATCACGTGGTGCCAGGGAGGCTCATCCCTGGGAGTCATGTCCCACTCAAGTGGGGAGGTAGTTCATTTATATGCTGAATTTGGCTAAGAGAGTGGACACATTTGAGCAACAAGGAGGGTCTCAAGCAGTAACTCTTAGGCAACCTATAATACCAGGCTAGGTTTCAACTTCAAAAGAAAATGGTCATAAGTACAGTCATCAATATCAAGGGTCCATCACAATTGTCCATCCTCCTTCACTATGCACTGCCCCTGTACATGGGGGATTCTTGCTGTCCCAATAGAGAATGTGGCAGAATTACCTAGGATGGGAATTTGATATTCTTTTGGTTATTGTGTGGATCTCCACCCTCCATGACAATGTCCCATGAACACTTAAACACATTCATATACCTTCATGGTATGCCTCAGGTGAACTTCCCATGCATCCTCCATGGACACCCTACATCAATGATCCTCCACTGCCACAGTTGTGACCTTTCTGTGATCCAAAACTTCTTAAAAAATGAAACCAACAAGATAACCAGATAAAACTACTAAGAAAATGAAATAATAATAACAATTTAAAAAATAACAAATAAAACCCCCAAAATTGAAAAAACTTGAAATAATATAAAAATTTTTTTTTAACATTATGTCTTTCATCACTGTAAGATCTGTTGTCTTGTATGTACAGTGACATTTTCTTCCATATATTCCCCCCAGTGCCTTATATTTTTCATTTTATTTTCAAAGAAGCTTTAGGTTACAGAAAAGTCATGTACAGAAAATAGGGGATTCCCATATACACAACATCTTCCCCTTTTCCACTTCTCCTTTATTAATAACATTTTACATGTGGATGGTACATTTTTTTACAATTGATGTACAAATATTGAAGTATTGCTGCTAACCATGGTCAATGATTTACATTATAATTTACATTTTAGATCATACACATTTATAAATTTCCATGAAATTTAAAATGGCCTGTATCCATTGTTGCAACATCATGCAGAAAAATTCTAATGCCCTAAAAATGCCCTATGTTCAATGTATTCTATTCTTCCCTCCGCCTTCCCTTGGGACCTATAGTAACCACTAACTTTCACTTTTTGAAGAATAAGATTCATAGTTACTTGGAATAATATTGAGGGTTTGACATATTGGTCTGTTTTCTTTTATTAGGCATTGCCTATGTTCTTGAGAGATACTTGCCCCTCTGTAACCGTTGGCCAACTTGATGTAATTATGAATTCCAAAAATATAATTGGATCATGCTTGTAAACTGATCTGTTAATCTGGGCATGATTAGGTTATGATTAGGGTGTTGAGCCCCACCCCTTGGTGGGTAGGGAATCAAATACAAAAGGCATGGCAAGAACAGTTTTTGAGAAGCAGTCTTTTGAGAAGCAGTTTTGATGTTGGAAAGAAGGCCCCAGGAGAAGAGAAGCAGGCTGTTCGCCTGACCGTCTATAGCTGACTTTGTGGAGGAAACAGGAGCTAAGCCCGGAGAGAAACGCAGCCCCAGGAAGAGAGGACCCCCAGAAGCCTGAACCCTGGCATACGCCAGCAGCTGTCTTGCTCTAACACGTGGCAATGGACTGTGGTGACAGAAGAAACTTAACGCTTTATGGTCTGGTATCTGAGGACTTCTACCCCAAATAAATACCCTTTATAAAGACCAACCCATTTTTGGTATTTCACATTAGCACCCCTTTGGCTGACTAATATACCCTCTATTTGAGAATATAGTACAACTCCCCAGGATGGGAATTTAATATTTTCTTGTTTATTGTGTGGGTCTCCACCAACTGATATAACACATTATGACAAGATGAACACTTATACATTCCATAGAAGCCTGCCCCAGGTGTGCCCTGTCCTGTCCCCCACATCCAACACCCTATACTAGTAATGCTCCCCTGCCATATTTGCCAAAAGAACATTCACAAAGTTGTAGTTTTAACCACAGACCTGCAAATCCCCAGTGTTTACCTGCTCCTTCCCCCAACCCTCCTCCCAGTTGTATGGATAGTCCAACCAAACCCCCCGACCCTACCCACCTCACAGACCAGCACTGCTAAAACCAATAGCATCACTGCACCACTGTCATACCCATCCACTGCACAACTACATTCTTCCACCTTATCATAGATTTTGCCCATATGGGCGTTGGCTCACAACCCTCTACTACCTTTCTGTCTCCTGTAAACCAATCTTCCAAACTCTAGCTCTGTGAATCTGCTCAATTTGCTTAATCCATATCATGAGGTCATGTAATATATGTTTTTAAAGATATTTTTGGCTAGTCAAGGCCCCTTGCCCTTAGAAATAAATTTTATAATTGGCTTTTCCAATTCTGCATAAAAAGCTGTTGGAAGTTTTTTTAGAATTTCATTGAATCTTAGATCAATTTCTATAAAATTGACATCTTAACAATATTTAGTCTTTCAATCAATTAACATGGAATGTCCTTCCATTTATTTAGGTTTTTGTTTTTTAGTTTTAATTTTTAACAATGTTTTTAAGTTTTTCTTTATATTCTTGGTTAAGTATATTCTTAAATATTTTATTTTTTGGTGGCTGTTATAAATGGGAATTTTTTCCTGACTTCCTCCTCAGAATACTCATTAGTAGAGTCTAGAAATGCTACTGATTTTTTGCATATTATTCTTATAACTTGCCACTTTGCTAAACTCATTTATTAGCTCTAGTAGCTTTGTTGTGGATTTGTCAGGATTTTCTAGGTATAGGATCATGTCATCAATGAATAGTGGAAATTTCACTTCTTCCTTTCCTAGTTGGATGTCTTTTATTTCTTTTTTCTTGCATAATTGCTCTAACATCCATTCTGTTTTATAAAAATTATTAAACATAAACCATGTATAGTATTAAATGCTGGGAGGATGCAATAATGACTAAGACATAGTTCCTGTTTCCTTAAAGACTCATAGACTATAACAGTGATTCTTGACTGGGAGTGATTTTGCTCCAATTTGGTCATCTTTGATTTCCACAATGGGTGAGTGTGTAGGAGACTACTGGCATCTACTGGATAGAGGCTAAGGATGCTGCCAAATATCCTACAATGCACAGAACACAAAGATTTATCTGGTTTAAAAGTTCAATAGGGGTGAGGTTGAGAAACCTGTGCCTAAAAGAAAGGAGATGCTGAAATCGTGGGGGGATTTAGGCTGTGCCTTTAATGATGGTGAGGTGGATTGTGTCATTGGCTCAAAATATTTGCTGGCTTTCCTATTGGGACCTTCTACACCATGAATACCAGGTTTGGCCATTTGACTTGCTTTGGCTAAAGGGATAGAAGCTTCAAGAGCCATTTTATGGTTCTGCCACCATTCTTTTTCCTCTGTCACAAGCTCTGTTTTAGGCTGGACTCCTTCACTTGGGATCTCAAGTGAAAAAACATGGAACAGAGATATAACCTACTCCAAAGAACCAGTATCATGTATAAAATTAAATCCTTGTTCATTCTGGCAAACCTTTTGTGGTTATTATTTAAACAAGTGAAGATGAAGTGGGATTGCAGTAAGAGGAATACCTGGAAGGAAATACTGGAGCCAGTGTACAAAAGATGGAGATGGTTGGATTTTAGATTTTATGTGTAGAACATTAGTAGAGGTGAGAAAGAAAATTAATCCTAAGAGCAGGAGAAAATATTATTTAGAAAGGGACAGATACAGGAGGCATGGAAATCAGTTGGACTATGACAATAACAATCCCAACATGACCACGTTCTTCTTTAAGAGTGACTAGGATAGAAAAAACAAAAGGCTCTTATGGATTAAATCACGTCCCCCACAAAAGACACATTCAAGTCCTAACCCCCGTCCTGTGGATATGAACCCATTTGTAGATCAGGTCTTTGAAGATGTTATTAGGTTAGGTGAGGCCAAACTGAATCAGGCCTTAATCCAATATGACTGGAGCAGAGAATAATTCGACACAGTCAGGAGTGGGAGTCAGGCTGGATGAGAGATGGCCATGTGGCAGAGACAGTGATTAAGCTGTGGCTTGTCAGCAAGCTACCACCAGAATGCTACAGACTTCAGAGAAAGCATGATTTTGCTGATACCTTTAATTTTAATTTCCAGCCTTCAAAACTATGAGGTAAAAAATTCCTATTGTTTAAGCCAGCTAGATTGTGGTATTTATTATGGCAGCTCTGGCAAACTAAGACATTGGCTATGAAAATTTATTGGCTATGAATATTGAGAAGATCATTCAAAGAGGACCTCAAGATTTTGAGCTTAATTATCTTGGAAGATGGTGCCACACAAGAACACATTTTAGAAGGTATATGATAAATTCCTTCCACAGGATATTAAGCTTGAGATACAGATGGGCTCTACAGTGGGAGATAGTCAAGGGCAATTGGATGCGAGGGCCTAGGGAATGGGAATCTTGGAGTCATTTACACATTTGTGCATCATATGCATAAAAGTGTGATGTATATAACTGTATCTAAGGAAGCACAAGGAAAAGAATGTTGCAGTTTTGAAAAAAAAAAAAAAAAGAACCTGATGGAAGGAATGTCAGACATTTAAGTGGAGAATGCTGCCATGGCTAGCTGGAAAAGGGTTTGATTTTTGGATCTCACAGAGGTAGAGTATAAGAAGGCAAATTAATGCCTACTCCTTGGTTAACTGCAAATAGGTGCTTAAATGATTTTGATATTACTCTAAATCAGTTAAGCATTGGTAAAACAGCAATATATGGTGAGAAGTTCAAGAATGTATGAACACTCAAAATGAAAATGTAGGTTTAAGGTTTTCCTCAATTCCTCAATGTAAAAATGAAAACAAGAATATAGTCACAATTAGTTGAGAAAAACACTTGAAAGTTTATAGTTTTAACCTTTTTTTTTGTCTTTGTTAAATGAGTTTTCTGCATTGTTTATTTATTTGTTATATTTCTAAGTAAAAATGTACTTAATTAGATCATGACCTATTAATATTTTTTTCCTCAGTTTCCACATTTCAGGAACGTCTTACTAGCAGTTGTTCACAATCATAACTGCAGGGCTGAAACTCTTCTTATCCATTCCTTTCTCCACTCCCTCCAGTGTTTGCAGGCAACATGCCCATTAATTTTGGAGTTTTGCCAAGGGCTCCTCCATGGGTAAAATCGGTTGATGATATGCTACATTCCCTGAAAGTAAGTCAGAGCACCACCCTTTTCTCTTCCTCTGGCTTCACATTTCAATATGCTAGGATCATGAGACATCATGACTGAGAAAACCTCGTGGCCCAACATCAACCTGCTGGTGACTATAAGAGTTACAGATGCAGTGCTTTGGAGAAGTCTTAGGGAATGCATGAGATTGTCCAGAGTCAGAGAGACCATTAAACATCTTGGTGTAAAATGTCGCTCTTCTTCGTGAAGATATAAACTGCTCCTCTTCTGAAAGTAGCTGCTGACCTAAGTCATTTCATCTTGATTAATAATTTTCTTTCATTTCTCAGCCTTACCAGTCTATCAGTTTGCATTTATCATAAATAAAGAGCTTAGGGCCTGTTTTAGTTTCTAAGCTGCTGAAACAAATACCAGGCAATAGTTTGGTTTAAACAATGGGAATTTATTCCTTCATGGCTTTGAGACCAGGGGAAGTCCAAAATCAAGATGTCATCAAGGTGATTCTTTCTCCTAGAAATCCTTGGTCCTTGGTTTCTCTGTCACATGGCAATGCCTATGGTGGCCTTCCTGGCGTCTCTGGGTTCCACTGACTTCTGGTTTCTTTCCTGGGCTTTCTCTGTGTGTGTCCGAATTTCATTCTGCTTACAAAGGATTCCAGTAATAGGATTAAGTTACCACCCTGATTCAGTTGGGCCACACCTTAATTGAGGTAACCTCATCAAAAGCTCCTATGTACAATGGGTTCAAACCCACAGGAGTGGATTTAGATTAAGAACATGTTTGCCTGGGATACATAACTCTAAACCACCACAGAGCTCCTCTTAAATTTAAAGAGTTTTGAATACAGTCCTCTTCCAAACATTTGAATAATTATCAAATAAGGCCAATCTCTTGCAAATCTTGTAATTTATACCAGTTTATGATTTTCCATGTCTAAGCTATCTTAGCATACTTGGTCAAATATCCTCTCCACTTGAACAGTGCCTAAATTGGAATTATGGAGTTAAATTATACAACCTCACCTTTCCAGGTTCTGGATTCACTTTGCCTTCATTATCAGGACCCCAGCACCCTCATGTGCCTTAAACTCATTTTTCCCTACTGCAGATCCCACATTTGCTTCATGCTCCTCACCTTTCCTTTTCATCTTTTTGAAAGTTTCATATTCATTGTCTCATCCTCATATGACAGCTCTTTGCCATTTGTGACAGGTTGCTAATTTGATCAGCTAGTCACTAGAATACATTAGTGGCAATCTAAATGGGTTCTTTACTGTGTTGTGCATGTTCTTGTTAATGGTGGCTTTCTGGAGATATAAAGACTTCAACCCAAATAATTGTCATTAACAGGCAGTTGAAAGAGGCATTTCGTAGAAGGCTTTAGGTCTCCTTTTAATTGCATCATTTCAGTGATCAGCTCCTTTGCCTCTACACTATTTGTGTGTAAATGATAACTGAATATCATTTTGACATGGCTTCAGCAGAAATAAGCTGTGACTCATTATTAACATTGTTACATTCCAATGAATGATTAGGGACAATCAGATGACTTAGCCTTGAGCTGTTTTCTAGATTCAAGCTCTTCACCATGTGCATTAGTCAGCCAAAGGGGTCCTAATGTGAAATACCAAAAGTGGGTTGGTCTTTATAAAGGGTATTTATTTGGGGTAGAAGTCCACAGATACCAGGCCATAAAGCGTTAAGTTTCTTCCTCACCACAGTCCATTGCCATGTGTTAGAGCAAGATAGCTGCCAGCGTATGCCAGGGTTCAGGCTTCTGGGGGTCCTCTCTTCCCGGAGCTGCGTTTCTCTCCGGGCTTAGCTCCTGTTTCCTCCACAAGCTCAGCTATAGACGGTCAGGCGAACAGCTTGCTTCTCTTCTCCTGGGGCCTTCTTTCCAACATCAAAACTGCTTCTCAAAAGACTGCTTCAACTCTGTTCTTTGCCTTGCCTTTTATATTCGATTCCCCACCCACCAAGGGGCGGGTCTCAATGCCCTAATCATAACTTAATCATGCCCAGATTAACAGATCAGTTTACAAGCATGGTCCAATTATATTTTTGTAATTCATAATTACATCAGATTCGCCAATGGTTACACCATGATTCACAGTAAAAAAGCCTTCCAAAAAAACCTGAGTTGTCTACACGACTCAATTAAGATAGACAAGGAGAAGCAATAGGGTAGGTCCTGGTAATGGGGTGGTCTTTAATTCTCAAGATTTTCTAAGTAATAATCTCTGCTTCTTTACTTTGGTAGCATAATATTGAAGATAAGGCAATTCACTCTGTGGGTGGTGGTGAAGTGATGGACCCATTTTATGCTTAAAAATGAAATTTAGGGGCCTAGGGAAAATGGGGGTGGGGAGATGAGGATGAGAAAAATGAAGGTGGCCTAGATTCAGCCATCAGATGGTTGTGTCCCTCCTAACCATTCAGGAATTGGTTTAGATCTGGGGAATAGCTGGAGCCATGGACTGGGCTATATTGAGGGTATGCAACAAATGCCAGGAGCAGGGGAGGGACCAGAGGGCCTCTGGAGGACTCCTTCATTCTGGTTAATCCACTCTGAGAGGAAACCCTCTCATTGCCTGTGATTAGAGATCTCAGGCAGCCCCTCATGAGCATGCACCTCAGCAATACTCAGGACCTAAGTATCTGCACACACTTAATGGGTTAGAGGAGGTCTTCAAATCTCCATAGTTTAGAGTCTAGAAGGGAAAAAAGGGAAGTGTATCATTCTGATATCTACAGAAGAAATGGTTAACTTAGTAACCGAAGTTTTCACAGAGAGAAAAAAGAGTTAGAAGTTGAAAATATATAATTTTTAATTTCATAGCCTGGCACCCACATTCACTCTATCCTTTAAAATTGCACAAAATAACAAGCTTACAAATACAGCCCTCTACATGTCTGCTCTTCTCTAGGGAACACACATGTTCTGGGTCCCTCTTGTGGTGGCTTGGATAGACAAGGCGTGGATGTTGTGCCAAAGGGTCTGCAAGAGGTGCTAGGTCCTCAGACTAAGGTGAGGTGTTTTCCTGTAACAGCATTAGAGTTAAGAGAATACATATCATGGTCTAGAAGTGAAGCAGAACTGACTATTATGCCTGAGGAAAATGAGAGCAATCAGAAGAGAACTTCCTCAGACTACAATCACTCCATCTCACCACCAACAGTATCTGCCCCATCATAGTCTGCCTTCCCACTGACTTCTATAGGTGAACTAACTGTGCCCTCATTTACAGAAAATATGTCCACTTTTCAGTAGATCCCATCAACTGTTGTCTATCAAAAGACATCACTCCAGCAATGCTTTCTTCTCTCTCCTACATTATCGATCTGCTCAACTCTTTGGATTGACCTTTGTATTTATTTCTATTAAGTATTTTTAGTTTAGATCAATTATTCCAGCCTGTCAAGATTTTGATCCAGTAAGTGAGCATTTTAGTAAACATTCACAACTTTTCATTGTCTGTAAATTTGATCATTGGAAAAATATTTAGTCAGAGCCCAGGACAAATTCTGTAGCAAACTATTACAACCTGTCTTTCACATAATAATAGGGTCTATTTAATATTCAGGATTCATAGGTTTAAGCCAAGTTGTATTTCTTTATCTTGCCCACAAAATTATTACTGAATGATTTTTCAAATGCTTTGCCAAAATCCAAATTCACTAAGCCTACTGAATTCTGCTGATTCTTCAAATTTTCTAGTATTTTGACCAAAGAGAAAATGAGGCCAGTTTGGTGTAGCTTTATTAGGTAGCCCTGTGTTGGCTCTTGATGAGCCCTTCTATAAGCTTACAAACTATCTTTTGTTCATTATATCTTGAAGTCAGGCTCACTATCTGTAATTTGAATATTTGATCTTCTCCATCATGGTGGCAATATATCTCTGTTCATTTTGTGACATATTTGGAAGAGAACATTCATATATTCATTCTAGTTGGTTGGTTCTTATCATTTAAAATATGATAAATGCTAATATACTATTTGTAACAGTTTAATGCTTTCTGTGGATCCCAGAAAAGATCATGTTCTTGAAGCTAATCCATTCCTGTGGGTGTGGGACTTTTTGATTGGATCGGATTCAATTGAAGGAACTTTGACTGGATTATTTCAGTGAAGCATGGCCCAGGGTAGGTCTTCGTCCTTTTGCTGGAGTCCTTTATAAACACATGGCTGAAAGCAGAGACACACAGAGAAAAAGCCTCAGAGATGGAGAGAAGGAACCCAGGAGCTCAGAAAGGAACGTGGGAGAGAAGAAACTATAGATGAAGCAGCCAGAAGCTGAAGCAAGGAGACCCAGAAGAGAAGCAGATGCCTCCTTGTGCCTTGTCACATAGAAGATGTCCACGATTGCCTGCAGCTGACCTTTGGTGAGACAAAATCTTGATGATGCCTTGATTAGGACATTTCACAGCCTCAGAATTGTAAATTTTTAACCTAATAAATTTCCATTATAACAGCCAACACATTTCTGGTACATTGCTCCTAGCAGCTTTTAGCAAACTAAAACACTATTTTATATAAATATGCATATGTAATCCTATCATACATTTTTAGTGTCATCTTTTTTTTCCTATTTTGCTTTTCTGTTTTCTCTCCTTATTCCTTTTTTTCCACTCCCACCAGCCATCTACTCCTCCCAGTTACTCCATATTGACACCTAGTATACATATTTCTATGTATTTCTCACATAATCACAGATAACTTTCTTTATGAATCCCAGGTAATCTATTTCAAAGAGTATCAATATTCTTATCTTTCCTTCAGATATGATCTTACCTGTAACAACTGTTCTTGAAACATCTTTTTTATATTTTGAGACCTCATCCAAAATTAATAGAATAATTTTACATTTATTTAGTAAGATTCATTCAGATCCTCCTAAGTCTTAGGCACTATACTAGGTTGTGCAGTAATTTTAAGATTTTGTGTTTAATCAGCCTCTGTCTCTGCTCTTGCCTTTGAGGGGGGAAAAAATCTCTCCTACTTAGAAGATTTCTCTGTAGTTTTACTTAATGTCTCAGTTAATCTATCGCTTTATATAAATGACTCTGAAACTTAATGGCTTAAAACAATGATTTATTTTTTCACACGGTTCTCTGGGTTGAGTGGGCATCAGGAAGGCTGCTCTTCTGCTGGCCCTACCTGGCTCTTCATTCAGCTAGGAGCCCAGGTAGGTATGGATCCATTAAGATGACCTCTCGTCTTTCAGGGTTTCTCTGCATGTGGAGTCTAGTCATTCAGTAGCCTGTCCTCTAGACTTCTTTACATGACAACTGGGTTTCAAGAGGAGAACCCTTAATAACTAGGCTAATTGCAGTTTCATTTCTTCCACATTCTACTTGTCCAAGTAAGTCTCAAAGTTAGCCTATATTCAAGGGAAGGTGAAATGTGCACCGGTTCTTGGTGTAAGAAGTAACATGTTGTACAGGAAAGGGAGGGATTGTTGCGGTCATCTTTAGAGTCTATCTACCATGCCTATCTCCTATTTCTTCTGTCATCCCTTCCTTGATCAAATTCTTTGTTCAGCTCCATCATATAAGTCCTTTTTCTTGACTCTGTCATCCAACACCAATTTCCCTTTAATACCAGATGTCTGGCAACCTCTCTCAAATCTGTTTCACTTCTCCCATTTTCATTATGATCAAGAATTCAGCCCTACATTAACTCTTCATAGGTCACTGCAATCATTTAGAATCAAACATCCTTATATCCAGATTCCTATTCCAATACATTCTATATGTTTAGAATGAATCTCTCTAAAATTAAACTTAAACAGGCTGACACTTTTTCTAAAAAGCCTCAATAGTTCTCATCCAATTCTGCCTTATAGTTAGTTAGCATTATTGGTATCTTTCCCCTCTATAAGACTAAGAGCTCTTTGAGAACATTCTTACTCATTCTATATCATCTCCAGCATTTGACATATTATCTGGCACTTAGTATTTGCATAATAAATCTTTGATCAATTGAATTGGATGGACTGTGCAGGAATTACAGCATGATCCGTTTCTAGAAGTGGAGAGAAATAAGGAGAGATGAATGATGGGCAAGGAGGAACTGCAGGGGCTCTAAGTGCCCTCTTCCATTCACCTTGCCCTTAGCACTTCAGTCAGTATTCCCTTAGTTCTTGGTTCTTACACCAGAAGAAACCTACTGGCTGAGAGCCATAGAGCATCATCACAGTATAGATTTTTTATTGGAGACAAGAACATATTCTGCAATATACATAGAAAACATCTGAATTCAATAACATCAATTAAAATTATAATTATTCATTGTATGAATATTGTTACCTATGTGGCCCACTTCTTTCTTTTAAGATTCAAGCATGCAGATTTCTGCTATAATACTCAGCAGGATCAGAATATTAGTGTAAGGTAGGAAATGAGTATTGTGATTGTTTCATTTTTTCTAACCCTCCCTTCTCCCTGATGCTCTGAAAGTACTTGCAATTATCTTCTGGTCCCTTTGCTATATAGGGAAACTCTCTCAGTCTGTTCTCAGGTACCCTGAGCACAGAATCATTCCTATGAATATTAAGTTCTGGCCAATTCACTTGAAGAACATGATTCTCCTCTGCTGATCAAAAATCTGTTGATCAAAAATCTAGTCACAATGGTGTTAACCAATCGTTTTAAAAAGCAAGTAGAGTGTAACATTCTGTCTATTAAAAATCTGTTATTCCATGTAACACATAATCTTGCCTAGGATATACTTGAAAAAAAGTTTCGATTTATGAAGTTTATTGTTCTATTTACTTGCATTTCCTTCCATGTTCTGCCATGGCATTCTCCATCTCCTTTTTATAAAGACAAAATAGTAGTGTATCCTTCCAGATGGGGGGAAGTTGGAAAAAAGTGGCCCAACTCTTACACCCACGCTCCATGTTCAACGCCAAGCACACTCAATATAGCATGCAGAAAGAGAGATGAAGCCAGGGCCCAAGGTCACGACATGTGGTATTAAAAAAAATAAATAAATAAGAAAAAGAAAAGAAAAGAAAAAGAAAAGGACAGAGACAATGGGAAATAGCTGGAGTGACTCAAAACTTGTTCCCTGGAGTCAAACCTCCTTGAGGTTCCTTAGCTGAATTCCCACACTTAGTGTATTTTATTGTGCCAGCTTCTAATCTGTTCCCTACTTTACCATGGAAACTTTTACCCCACATCTGGGCTTCATTTGGTTCAGATTTTCATCTATAAAGCACTGTCAGTGAGGAGCTTTGGGAGTTAATTGGTGAAAGTGACCTAAAAGGGAACTCCAGAAGGGAACCAGAAAGACTCAGTATTTTCATTCTTTTCCTCTTCCCTGGAGAATTTGTGTTACTCTTTGCCAAGCAACAACTAGCTTTGAAGCTTGAGTAAACTCTTTATTTAAAAGCTAAAAAGCACCTTAGATGAGATCCCAACAAACAAAAGTATGTTTCTCAGTCCTGTAGTAAAAGATTATGGAGAGGCTAGTGTTTGTGATTCAAATTCCCATTTGGACATACATCAAAGTGTGGCTCCAGGCAGAACTGTTAAAACTCCACCAGCATCAGGATATACATATTTCCAGTTTCTGGGTCCTGAGCTCAGTTTCTGCATCTGAGAAGGATCATAATTGCTGTCCTTTTAATCTTCTTTGTACACTGGAGGTCAAATGGAGGTCACCTCACAGAAGAACCCATAGGTTTACAATAATAAGAGCAAAACTTATGATGAGATTTCCCTTAAAAAAAACCTTTGTAGTGATGCTGGTGTTTAACACAAGTCAACGAATTTAAGTTGGAATAAAGGTATCACAGGAACAGCTCAGGTGATAGCAAAGTACATCAAGCATCCAAGAACTGGTAGTAAAACAGGGATAGGAGGTATAAATTTCGATCCATAAACTAAGGAGTGCACACAAAAAACTTTACATTTTTATATAACTCAACTGATTTTTAATTCTAGACCCTCATCCCATGAAGGCAATGTAACTTATCTCAGTTAATTTGGGGTCCTTAGGATCCTAATCAGTCCTCAAGGTTATCTATACAAATGATCGGGTATTTATTATCCTCTTAGGACTTGGTCATTTGCCTATATGACTGGCCATCTTGACACTCCTTTTGCCCTGTCAAACCTTGTTGGCTCCAGCAGCTTACTACTTCTCTACAGTCTGGGAGCCCCAAAATTAGGCCACTTCATACAGAGCAGTGAGGTCTGTCCATGTTTCTGGACCAACCAGTTGGCCAGGATCTTGACGCTTCCTTGAGGCTTTACAGAGAGAGTGAGGCATAGGTTTCTCTGCTTTGGGAGGAGTTTCCATACCTTCCTTGGGTTTGGCCACATTTCAGGGGCAAAGCAAGTACTCCTTCTACATTCACATTGTTTATACTCTCATTGTTTTGTCACCAGCTCTCTTTTTCAGCTCTCTGCCAGGGTTTTGCATTTGTTTGTTTGTTTTCCTTTTCTCTTTTCTAGGTTTGCTGTAGAGGCGGGAACTCTACCTTCCTGATCTTCATGGTTTGGGAAGCCCAACATTCCTTAAATCCCTTGCCCTCAAACATTTTCTCTATATCAAGTCTTTTCTGTACCTAAAGACTTTAAGTCTTTAGAAACAACATTTGGGAAGCTTTTTCCTTTCTGTTGCTTTCTTTTAAATATATCGTTCCCCTGAACAAGGGGTGCAGGCTTCCTAGGACTGAAGTGAGGGTGAGTGAGGTAAGAAAAGGAGGGGGGACAATGGAGAGCTTTTTAGTGAAAAATAACATTGATTAACATTTTAAAATCATTATCACACCTCAGTGGTTTCCTTTTCTAATATCAAGAAATAATAGGAGACTTTGCTGGGACAATGCCTGGCAGCCATGTCTCATTTTTCCTTATTTAAAGACTTTCCTTATCTATTCTGCCCAGTCTTGTCCTCACCTCCCAATGTATCTGCTGCATCCTCAGATTCTTGATCTTAAGCAGTTCTTTGGCTGGGCATTCATTACCTAGAAAGCTTCATGTTCCAAAATTTCTTCTTTCTACATGCATTTCTAAAGCCCTCCTTGGCCAACCTCCCAAAAGGCTGGAATAGGTTCTCCCTGTTTTTCACTCTTTTACTGTCTTATAGTTCTTCTTTCACAGCATCTAATTGTGCATTAGCATTTAATTGTGCCATTGTTTGCTAAATATTCATCTTGCCTATTTTAATTTCCATGAAGAAATGAACCATTCATTCTTGTTGATTGTTGTGCCTTTAGCAATTAATTCGTTGTTTGGCATATAGCCGGTATGTAATATTTATTGTGTAATGAATTAATGAATGTTAAACTGGCTAGATGTTGAGGGGAGGAAAACAGAGGCCCAAATATTGAGTTCCTGCTATTTGCCAGGCACTTTCACTTAAACTTTATTGGTATCCTTACCTCAGTCCCCTGAAAGAAAGTTTTATTTTATCTATTTTGTAGGAAAGATTCTGAGGGTAAGAGAGTTAAGGGAGATTGTTTCTAAGTTTATCCCATTAATAAAGGGCAAGGTTAAAATTAGAATCAATGTTTCATTGATTCCACTACTTAACATGTTATCTCTAACATCCTATTTAACTTTGAAAACAACTATGTACATGCAATGAATGGCTGAAATCTTCCAAGTAATATTTACTTTTTCAAATAGAATGGTCATTAAAACAAATGAATCTTTATCAGGTGAATACTCTGTAGAAAGGCAGGCTATGATGCCAGAGTTGGTCAGAATTCTTCCCTATGTTACTTAAATAACACAATGAGATGTCACCATGTTCTTCCTTTCTCCTAATTGCCAGACGTGTCCCATTAGGGCCATATCCATTTTTAGAGCCTTTGTTTCAAACTATAAATCTGGCATTGAGGATAGAGCATCTGCTCTATGGAAAACATTATGAACAAAACAGAATGAAAACCAAAACAAAGAAACAAAAAACCAAAATATATTCCTTCCTACTATTGTGGCTTTTATTGTCAAATGTAAGAAACATATGACAAACAATTAGCACAAGAAAAATTATGATGAGTTTTGTGACATTAAAATAATGCATCAGGAGCAGGTATGGTTGGGTAGGAGAGATTAACAGACTGGGCACTGGAAGTCTTCTTGGGGGAGAGAAGATTTGGGCTGGCCTTTGAATGAAGTATAAGATTTCTTCAGGCAGATAAGAGGTGAGTGCAAGGGTAATGGGCCTTCCAAGAAAGCCTAGTGGTTTATTCTGGCTCTAGCTCTCCAATTTAGAGGACTTCCAAGAAGCACAGGCAGTCCTAGGGTCGGCTTACAAGTTGGAATATAACACATGAGGTTTGAGTTTCTTTGAGGTTTTGAGACTCCTAGGGCCAGCTTAGGTGTACCTCAAACAGAGCCAAAACTCTTGATTAGCTTCAGAGCTCTGATCCCCTGGAAGTGCTCCCAACCACAAGCCCAGTGTCTGGGTTAGAACCAATGAGGAGATCAGGAAGCCCTCCTGACAAACCCCTACCAACTCCAGATAGAGTTTATAATTGCCTGGTCCCAGCAACCTCTGGAACTATTGCTTGCCTCTACAGTTGCAGTCATCACATTGCTTACTTTGTTTTCAGGGTCATCTTCCCTCCATGCTCTGTACTCCTTGAGAGCTGGGGCTCTGTTTTATTCTCAGTGTCCCTTGGTGTCCTCAGCATTTGGTACCTTCCTAGCATCTCACCTAGGAGAATTCAAGTATTTGTGTGGAAATAAAGAAACACCTCTGCCAATCCCAGCTCCCCTCTAGTCCTTATGTGGACAATGTATTTTTATTTAGGTTGTTATAAAGTTAATCTAATCCTGTGGCTTAGATATTTTTGCATTACTATTTTACAGATGAAATAACAGATGCTAAGTGATTAAATAACTGAGCTTGCATAGTTAATAAGTACACACTTCTGGACTTGAATTCAATTTTTTTTGCTTGCACAGTTTATATTTAGCTTGTTCATTTAGTTTCAGCCCTATGCTTAGAAAGAAGAGCAAGTCCTGAAGACTCTCAACCACCATTTGCCATGAATTCAAAAATGCCCTTCTTTTGAATTTCATTGTTGGTTAAAGCATTGTCTTCAGAAGATCCTTTTTAAATTGTATATGTTCCTTGCTAGTGATTACTTAATAATGGAACTTATATTTTGAGACACATTTATTTATTTAATGCTAGTAACACATGTGTAATGAGTGCTTTTCTAGGTGCTTTATACATTATTTTAATTAGTCCTCACAGCTACTCAATGAGCCTGATCCTATTGTTGTCCTCATTTTATAGGTGAGGAAACTGAAACAAATAGAGATGAAGTAACTTTACAAAGGTGACATAGCTAGTAAGTGGCAGAGACAGTATTCAAACCCGACATCCACACAATATCATCAAATATTTATTAAGGGTCTTCTCTGTGCCTGTTAGTGACATGTGCTGGTAGCTGGAGTGATGCATGAAACAGACAAGAGTTTGTCTTCATGGAGAGTTCATTCTAGAGATGGATGTCAATCAATAAATGTTATAAGTCAGATGATGATAAAAGTGATGAAGGAAATAGCTATGGTATTGTAATAAAGTGCGGCCCCATCAAGGGCAGTATGTGGCTACTTTAGATAACACGGCTAGGGAAGGAGGTTACATTTGAATGGAACATTGAAGGCTCTGTCAAAATTAATAAGGGAATGGGGAAGAGCTTGTTCTTCATGACTGGAGCTTGAAAAAGAGTTGAGGAGGGGAAAGAGGGAAGGCTGCTGTAACAAATACCACAGGCTAGTTGGCTTAAACAACAGGCATTTACTGTCTTACAGTTTGGGGGACAAAAAGTCCCAAATCAAAGTGTCAGTGGGATCATGATTTCACTGAAGCCTTTAGTGTTCTCATGGTTACTTGCTGGCAATCCATAACTCAGTATCTGTCTCTATCACGTGGCCACACCATCTCTCTCCATCTGTCTCCTGAACCTACTCCTGTGTCCAAATTTCCTCTGTTGTAAGGACTCCAGTCGCATTGGATAAACTCCACCCTGATTAAGTTTAGCCTCTTCTTAGTAGGCTCTTCAAAGTTCCTTTTTACAAGTGGATTCACATCCCTATGACTGGGGGTTAGGACTTGACCATGTCTTTGTGGGGAACATGATTCCATCCATGACAAGGCCAGACTAAGTAGAGCTTTATAGGTGATGGAAAGAGTTTGAATTTATGCTAAGTGCAATGGGGGGGAGGGGGGGTTATGCAGGGATCCAAGTGATTAAAGTTTCATAATCAACATTCTATTTTGTTAAGGATGATCTGTAGTTAGTGTAGATATGGAAGTATGGAGAGCAGTCAGGAGGCCAGAGCACAATCCCGGCCAGAGGTGATGGTGTCTTGGACTAAGGTGATTGATGTAGATATGGAGATTTGAGTATATTGGGATATATTGGGGAGGTTAAGCCTACAGTTCTTATTGATGGATTGGATGTGGAAAGTGGGAAAAGAAGGAAACTAGGATGACTTTTACATTTTTGACTTGAGTCACTGGTTGAATGTTTATGCCATTTTACTGTGTTGGGGAGGGACTGTGGGAAGAGCCATTGTTGAGAAATGGGATGGAAGTCAAGAATTTTTGCTTGAAATGTTCAGTTTGAGTGCCTTTCAAATATCCATGAGATGTTAGGGAGGCAATTATTTATGGAGTCAGGAGCTCAGGGGTCATCCATGTTAAACAGCAGCATCTAGCCAGTGAGATTTGATAGCATCACAATGAAACTTTTGAGGTTTCAACATTTCTGCTTCAGAGCAGAATCAACATTATGCATTGATACTGAAAGTTTATATTGTTATCAAAACAAGTGGACTATAATTCCCACCTTACCTCAGGGTTGCAGTAATGTTGATTAAGAAGAACCCAGAAAATGCAAGCTGAGTGCACTTCTGAGATAAATATTGCCAGTGTGCTGGTGAACCACAAACAAACTTATACACAACCTTGCTGTGCAAAGTAGGTAACAGCAAGATATATTGAAGGTAGACAAAACCACTTAGCAATAAAACTGCTTAAGATAATGCTATTAAGTTCTGAATTTTGAGTAAGTACAGAGACTGAGAAAGTTCTGTGCCTTGTATAAAGATATAAGAATGCACCCCAACCCACAGTAGAGTGGTTTAGAACAGGAATAGACTGTGCTGCACAGATCACCAAGATATGACAATACTATGCAAGGATGAATCCAGACAACTCCTCTCTTACCTATATCTGACAAAGGCTTTTCCTTAAGTCCTTGGTAATGAGGACCTGGAAATTTACTTTAGAGCCCTTCACTGTACTACATCCTTAATAATATAATTTGTTAAATGCATTTATGTCTAAGTCAACTGTTTAGTAAAATATATCTAGACCGAATTCTCATTTAGGGTCAATCTTTTTAGGCTAATTCTAATTCCAGATTTTATTAGAGACCCTCTGACTATTACAGTTAAGATTCTGGTCGTCAAGGTGGATAGAACCAGTTGGTGAAACCTCTCAAATGCTGAAGTCTTAGCAGGTTAATCTCTTCATGGATATGCTACAAGTTTCACTAGCACTTTACAAAATGAAGACAGATGATCTTGCCATATTTCCTACTTGAAAAGTAGCAGAGAACAGTCCTAAAGGGACTGTGAACTAACCCAGGTGGGGTTTGCTTTAGGAAGAGAGATGTGCAAAGATATTGAGCAGTCAACACTTCTAAAGAAAAGCAGGTTTGAGTGGGTTCTCTCAGTTGCTGGGAAAAGATTTGAAGAACTAGCCAGAGCCAAAAAGTCCCTGAGTGTGGAGGAAGCAAGATTGTGGGGAGTTAAGAGAAATATGGGAGAATTCCAAAATTCATCTTTGTATTCTCAATGCTGCCTATGGCTTATCATTGCCAAGAACATATCTCCACTTTAAATACTTGGAACCAATCCATCCTCTGGAATTAGGGAACCCAAACATTCTTTTCAGGCCTAATGATGGTCTGATTCTTGCCTCCCCTTTAGACCTTGCCCAAGTCACTAAAACCCTCAGGAAGTCAAGCAAAATCATCCACCCTTGTCAGTTAATGTTTACAGATCACTCATCCTATGCTGGTCATTTTACTGACCAGGCAACTTGCTGTGAACTACCTTCGCTGAAACACTGAGAATTAATGGAGCAAGACAGGTTTGGCAAGCTTGGCACCAAGTGGCCAAGATAGTCTCCTGCATTTTCCAGGCTATCTAGCACTTCTGGGACAATGACTAAATCAGGAAATGAATCTTCCATGAAAGTTTTACTTGGTTTCTGTTATAAAATAATAGAATCACTAATTATACTCTGTATTTATGGAGTGTTTGTATACCAATATGCCCATAAAAATTAAGAGAAAATATATCACATAGCTCATGAGACAAAGAAACAAAACTGGAATCCATGTCAGGTCATACCAAATGTACTCCCAAAAGCTCAAAGACATGTATATGACAATGTTTTGATATTGATGAGAAATGTACCCTAAAGTTGAATGGAGATTGATGGCATGCAAATGCTTAGGGACAATGAAGCTAGGTATTTTTGAAAGGGTCATTTAACCTTAGAATATTTCTTCAAGGGAAAGTTTATGTGAAAAACCAACATATAAAATAAAGCTTTTCTGCATGAAGGAGTGAGGTTGAGGGCTTTTCTCTCTTAACTTCCCCTGAGGTGCTTCCTTACAACTGGTAGGATACAGCAGGATCATTTTTCAAATACAACTGCCTCATGTTTCTGTTAAGAAAACTTTGACCTGAGGAGCCCAAAGGTGATTGGTCCAAAGTCACATTGTGTTGGGGATTGAATCATGTCCACTCAGAGGGCATGTTAGGTCCACCCCCCCTGGGACTGTGCGTGTGAACCCATTGTAAATAGGATCTCTAGAAGACGTTGCTTCAGTTAAGGTGTGGCCTAATTGCACCAAGTTGGGCTTTAGTCTGGATTACTGGATCCTTTATAAGCAGAATGAAATTCACACAGAGAGAAGCTAGATGCTAGCATTCAATGGAACCCATAAGAGAAAGGAGAAGGCATTACCATGTGACAGAAAATACCACAATCTTCGGGGAGAAAGCACGACCTTGCTGACCCTCGATTTTGGACTTCTCCTAGCCTCAAAACCATGAACCAATAAATTCCCATTAGTAAAGCCAACACATTGTATGGCATTAGTTTTAACAGCCAGGAATTAAAAACGTATTAAAGAAAAATTTAAGTCATCACAGCTAGAAGTTGGTTCTACTTACACTTTTTCTATTGCTCCACATTTTAGGAATATTTTTTTTTTTTCCATTCAAATATATGGACTCAGTGAAAAAAGGACTGTATGGTGATTATTACTGCATTTGTTTAGGTCTTCCTTACTTTCAAAAAGGAATTGAATGGTTAGAAGGGACCACCTGCTTTTGTGCCTTGGCCTATCTGGTATTTAGGAAACATTCAGCTTCCACACTAAGGATACGAATCCTCCCAGACTGTCCCTAGGTTGTCTTTTCGGCCTTATTGACAAATCCACAATCCATCCACCTGAAGCTCCAGCTTCTCACCTTCCTGTGCTTATCTCTTTCTTCTCCCGCTGGTGCTGATTCATCTACTGTCTCTTGTCATTAATGTCCTTACATCTCACTCACATGTCAACTCCTCCAAAAGGCCTTTTAGTTGCCCTCTCGTCTCTTACTGTCATTCTGCTATTTCTCCAGACTAGCACTTATCAGGGATTGCCTATTAGTGTTATTTAGTATATGCTTATCTCCTTCCTTCTTGATTATGAGTTCATAGGGAGAACTGAAAACATGTCATATTCACAGCATCAGGGAAAATGCCTGTCCATACCACAGATGCCTAATATTGTTAGTTTAATTGAATTGTGCATGGTGTCTAATAGCCAAGTTATGATTACACGTGGCAGTGAAGGTACAAGATAAGTAGGGGAGATGACCCCAATTATCAAAACAGTGTTATAAAAAATTGAGGCTTTGGAATTTTTATATTTATAGACAATTAGAGAGATATCTAATATTCAGGGAATTTAACATGAGAAAATATTATTTCTGAAGTTTTGAAGATATAGGACTTAAAAATTAATTGGCATATCTCTGCAGTTCTCTATTAAACTCTTCCAAATTTTTCACTCTTTTTGAGTATTGCATCTCAATTGACATATAATTTTGCAATTAGAAGAAACATCTTCATTTTATAATTTTAAGAATTTATTTCTTAAATGTACTGTTTTCCTAAAAATTATGAAGATTTTTGTTTGTTTGTTTGTTTTTTAGAGGTACCAGGGATTGAATTCAGGACCTCGTACATGGGAAGCAGGCACTCAACCATTTGAGCTACATCTACTCGCCCCTGAAGGTTTTACAATTAATTTTATGTATATGTTATATCTCTATTCATTTTAATTCTATTTGTTTATATCTGTCTGTCTATCTACATCTATCCATCCATCCATCATCTATATAATGTAAGCTCATGGAGGGCAGGTTTAAAAGGCCTTTTATTTTAGTTCTTACTTTATTATAGATTTCAGTAGGAGGGTGGTCACTTATGTTTTTGGAACTTCTGGAAAAATCTTTCAGAAGATTATTTTCAACAAAGGCATTACGATCTAATTAAGAACATGAGTGTTGTAGTTAGGTTGCCTGGGTTTGAATAATGGCTCCACTACTTCTCAGCTGTGTGAGCTAGGGCAAGTTACTATACTCCCCTGCTTCTGTTTCCTTGACTGAAAATGGGGATAAAAATAGTACTCACTTCCTAAGGGTGCTGTAAAGATTAAATGAGGTAATATTTAAAGTACTTGCAACAGCACCTTGGCATGGAGATGTTGTATAAGTACAAGCTGGTAATATTCTAGAACAACCTCTTCTCATCTCCCCTCTGCCATGTCCTCTCCCCTCGTATATGTTCTTTGTTAAGTTCTTGAGCATTAGTTATATGACTGACATGAATATGAGTCAACAAAAGCTTATACACATCAAACAAATCTTTGTGCAGGGAAGATGTTAATGCCAATGGAAGAGTTCTTATACCAAGGGTATTCTTAAAGAGTTAATGGTCCAGAACTGACAGAAGATATGTGGGAATGGTTAGAAATACCATCACTACATGAAGAAATTTTTGGAAAATTTGGTAAGGACTTTACCACAAGTAACTTTAGTGTATTATTGAAAAGTGAGCAGAGATGCATATTTCAAAACCATTCTAGACTGAGAAGTTTGCAAATGTTAAAGAAGTGCAAATATATATAATTAATGGGTGAACTATGGGGAGAAGTGTTTGCTGACTCAGCCTAGTATTGAATTCCAGCAGATTGATATTATTTACAGCTCTTTGGGAAATAAGGCCTCCTTGCAGGCACTGAGCTGGTTTTAATGTCACCTTTGCTTGGCATCGGTCTGCAAAATAAGACTAATGTTCAGGGACATTTTCCCTAAGTTTTGAAAGTCTGCAGGTTTTTTCCTTTACCCTCTTTATATTTCTGAGGCTTATGTGTTTAGCAGAGAAAAGCTCGCATTTGTGCTTACTGTGCTTGATTGGACACATAGCTTTTCCACTTTGGATTTGAAATAGATTTGCAGATTTCAGAATCTGTAGAGGTAAAGTTGTTCTATGCCTTCCAGAATGGACTGCCTTCTCCTTTAGCGACCTCATCAAAACTTTCCAGTTGTGTTTTCCATGATCATTCATAAATGCAAATTCCAAATTGTAAGTTTGCCTTTATGTTTATTATCATTATGTACAGAAGCAAAATTATGGGTCTTTCATTTCATTCAAGAAAAGTCGTGGCATTGCTGAGGAGTCTGGCAAGTAGTTGTATGGAAAAGTAGAGGCTAATGCCAAACACCTGAATAGAACCAAAAAATTCCCACAATTTTTGAGACATCCTGTCTACATAATATCAGACAGCCTGAAAATATCGGCATAATGAACCAAGCTTTCTAGGTTTTATCTAACATGTGTGGTGTCATTTAGATGTAGGCATAGTTCTAAACCATTAAACCAATCTATCAGGTCTCTACTCTGCCTTCTGTGTATGTGACTCAAGAAGCTAATGGAGAGTTAATGTCTTACTGAATGGAATTATGTACCAAGTGGTCACTTCTTACTCATCTAGACAGTAAGAAGAAAAGGGCCCTTTAGTGATCTACTAAGTTAATTTATCTCACAAGAGTAACAATTGCTCCCAAAGAATAAGTTAATAACAATGGCTCTGGAAATGAGATAAAAAAGATCTGGGGCAATTTGGTTTTGCTTTTGTTGTTGTTTTAATTAAGAAGATTTTTATTGAAGTATATTATTCATACATGAACATACATAAACAATAAGTGTATAGTAAAAGTTATGAACTTACAAAACAAACATACATATCATCAACATACATATCATCATACAAGTCTCCCATATATCACCCCACCACCAACACCTTGCAATGCTGTGAAACATTTGTTACAAACTATGAAAGAGCATCCTCAAATATTACTACTAACTATACCCCATATCTTACATTAGTTATATTTTCCCCCAACCCAACCAGTTATTAACACCCTATATTAGTATTATATATTTGCTATAGTTCATGAGAGAACATTTTCATATCTATTCTGTTATTCATAGTCCATCTTCCACCACTGGATTCCCTGTGTTATACAGTCCCATGCTATGTATAAGCCATTCAAAGGGTATACTCAGTGGCTCTCATTTTCATCACAGAGTTGTGCTGTCATCAGCTCAGTTAATTTTTAAATGTTTTCATTACTTCAAAAGGAAAATCTCATGCACCCTTATACCCCCCTATTGTTGTCCCTTAGAATTTATATATCTTTTTTGCCCTTGCTGCAAAAATATTATAATAATACTGTTAATTATCCTCCATAAGTTACATTAGTTGTAATTTTCCCATGTATCACCATATTCTTAACATTCTGTAAAAGAAGAGTATTCTTACATTTATACTATTAACCATAATCTTCATCTACTACTGAACCACTATGCTATATACAGTCCCTAGATTATGCTCTAGTTTCCTTTCAATTGACATTTATTACCACAGACTACCCCTTTCAGCTACAGGAGCAATTTGGTTTTGTTTGCAGAAGAAATCAATGCAAATAATTTGTTATGTTACCTACAGTTCCTATTATTTTTGTCCATAGGAATGTTCCTTAACCAAGCTGAGCCTCACTTCCTTTATAAGGGGACATAACAATACCTCTTTTGGAGTTGTATTGAGGCTAAATGAGAAAACCTGTGTTAAAATGCCTAGTCCAGGACCTGACACATACTAAACTATTCAATAAGTGGTAGTTGTAGGGTGATACCAAACACTTATGCTTATTGGAAAAGCCTTTGAGTGATGGAGTGTAGTGCACTCATACAACAGCTATGGCATAAGTGTTTGATGCTTTTCTCTATTACTAAGTAAAGTAAGTTTTATTTTTAATAACTGAGAAGTTATGTTTTTAATAACTGAAACTTGAGAATGCTCCATTCTTCAGTGTCTTCAGCTGAAAATGCTCGACTAAAGGGCTCTCTCCTTGAGAGAGTTTAAGGTTAATAGTTGATAGCCCTTCTGTTAGTCTCTGCTGCCCAAAGGAATTTCTTTCTCTCTTCTCTTTTGCTCTTCTAAAAGAGGTTGGAAGGACTGATACAATGTTTTATCAGGTTGGGAAATGATTACTGAAGGTAATGCTTACTACCACATGATTTGATATACAATTTGTCAAGGGCTTTTAGGAATTTAGAATTCTAAGTGGTTCCCATATATTCAATTTTTTTTTCTAGTTAAATTAATTTTGTGGGAATAATTACCTCTATATAAGGAACCTGAGCCTGTACTAATTCAAGACCAGGTATTGCCATGTTTCAGGGACTCTGAGTATTAAGAATATTGCTGGTATATTGCTAGGAACCAGACAGTCTAGTGGAATGAAATGAATGAGTCAGGAAGACTTGAACTGTGGACTTCTGAACATTGATCTCAAAGTATCTAGGCCGAAATTGGCAACATGGCTGAGGTGACCAATGAGGCATAAAAATAAAATTCTGAGTTTTCTTTTCTTTTAGGAGAAATTAAAAAAAAAAAAAAAAAAGGCGTTAGCTGTTCCTCTGGAGATACACACATTTATTACTCCTTCACAAAGAGGCACAAAAGAATAGTGCATTAGCCAGCATCTTGGAAAAAAAAAAACCCACCAGTTATTTTGAGAGTAAGAATTTAATGTAAAGAACTATTAATTTGGTATTAAAGAACTGAAAATGCCATAATGTAACATTAACATAGCACAGAAGTAGTCATGGAGGCAGGGCCAGCCTCCTGGGTTCGTGACCTCCACCTTTGCACAGGGCGCCATGCTTAGAAGGCCCTCTGTTATACCATCTTGAAACTCTTAATAGTTTTTGAATAAAGGGCCCATATTTTCATTTTTCAGTGCGCTCTGCAAATTCCATAGTCTGTCCCACCTGTAGGAAGCAGCTCCCACCTCTAAGGGTGGGGAAGAAAGAGAAGAGATTGAGACCATTAAACAGAGAATCTTGGTGAAGAGACCTCTGAGGCACAGATGCCAGCTGGTGTCTCTGAGCTCAGAGGAGGGTCCCTGTATGGCTGGGACATAGAGCTCTGAAGAATGGGTGCCAGGCAAGTCAAGATTGGTTCTAGAATCTCTGAAGTAACCTCAGGAGGCTGGTTCTGTGAGGATTAGAAAGAACTTCAGACATCTGCTACTGGAAAGCACTGCCATTTCTGGGTTTAATCAGCATTGCAAGCTGATACAAATAGAAAGTAAAAGCCAAATAGGAACAGGAAGCAAAAGAGATTCAGAAAGCAGACAAGAAGTTGGGAGTTCATTCTCCTTCCTTGAACCTCTCTTCTCTCTCTTTGCTCCCTATAGGTAGAGACCCAGGTGGCAATGCAGATACAACCGCGCTGTCGAGACCCAGCCCCAGAATCACAAAATGATGTATAGAAATATATGCTTGAGGTGAAAGGTTAACAATTCCCATGAGTATTAAGAGAATAAGAGAGATTTATGACTCGTCTTGGGTCTCTGTTCTCCCAGTTGTCTCTGTAGCAGCCCTGCCGGAAACTGTGGGCAAAGATTCTCTGATGGTCAAAAGAGCCCTCAGAAGACTCAATTAACATGACATTTCCAAATTGACCTTTCAATTTTTGCTGCTCCAACCCCTGAAAAGTTGATGATTTATGGGATACATATTTCTGATTCAGGCTAGTTGAGTCTTTAATGTACACATATTAGGGAAGGAGAATACTTCACTATGCAGAATATTTATTTTCCCTCTGAGTGCTTCCTGGCTGTAAAAGTTTTATTTGAAGAAGGCCTCAAGCTTCTGCCTTTGTCTCCTCCTAAAATTTACAGTAGCATTTATTCTAACACTTGGGCAAAATTTAATGAACATCAATTTTACAACTATACATTTTTGTAGTTCTTTCATTTTTACTCAAAGTAAGGATATTATTTCATCTTAGATGAAAAACTTTTGCATTTAAGAATTCAAAGCTCATATAAATATGGTCACCTTTCAGATGGGTGGGTGTGTATTTGTTTATCTTGCTCCATCTCATTAAGCTATTCCATGGCTACAATCTTGGTCTGGCAGCCAAAGCTATAGCAACAATGAATTCAGCTATTCATGTTTGATAGGTTGAAGAAAATTAGATCCTGAGATAATACATTATTCTTTACAAAAGTGGCATCTTCCCTGCACCTTCTTTCCCCTACATTTTTTTTTTTTTACTGTTACTTTTATGAAGATTAATGACATTTCCCAACATATATATCTGCTATGGGAAAAGGTTTTTATCAGAACGATGATGCCAAGGAAGGTAACTATATGAATTTCAACTAAAACCCACATTCATAAGGCTCATTTTCCCACCTCTACATCTGCCTGCCTAACAAGGCCTTTAAAAATCAAATAGTTCCATGTTGGCTAAAGGGCCAGAGGTATAGAAACTGTACAGGTAAGAGAGATAAGCCTGGGATAAAATTACTTTGTTAGAGTTGCTGACAAATGAAGAACAAGTATAGTATGAATTATAGTTCAAATAATTGTTATCCATTATCCGTTCAAGTATTCTTCAAAGAGGAGTATATGGAACCTTATAATAGAGAGTCCAACCTCTATTGAGAAATCCATCCAGGCCCAGCTGAAACACTCAGTTTACAGCTCTCACTAAGGGTACTAGCAGGCAGGCTGACAGGTTAACTTGATACACTTGATTTCAACATCATTGTTGGATCAAGGACAGACACTGCAAGGGTATTGAAATCAGAGAAGTTATTGCTTAAGAAATGCCAAAGGTGGGTTCTACACAAAAGTATCTAAGGGAAATCCATCTGTGAAAAGTATTTTCTTCATAAAGTGCACATTTTACCACAAAGCATGCAAGACTAAAGCTACCTTACCTGCTGCTTTGCTCATTTCTCTTTTGCATTTAACAGCAAGGATTTCCAAATTATATAAACATGTAGAAACTTTGGTGCGCTTTAGGAAAAGGAAGAAAGAGACCCAGTTGAATCAGCTTCCTAAACTATTGCATTATTTTACCCTGATGGTTTTAATTAGAGAAAAAAATAACTGTATTTAGACCATCTGCATATTCATAATGTATAACATATGGTTGGTTTTCAGGATTTTGAAAAAGAAAATGCATTAATAATCGTGCTTCTTTCCATTCATTTCTTACATTCCAGGTTATTTCTTTGAGAAATAATATATTTGAAAAATCTGTTTTATCTTTACATGAGCCACATTTTCTCATTCCTTTAGGCTTTGTGTGTTGTGTCTGCTACTTTTGTACATTTCAGCAACAAACACTGAAACAGAATAGGGTTGTTTAGGATTGAGAATGCCCCATAAATTAGTTCATAACTCTTTCTAGATGTGCATTTATATGAACACATTGTCTTTGGTTAGGCATAGGTTACTGAAGTTAGACTTAAGGGAAAGTTTGTTAGCATTTCCTGAGAGCCAGACAAGGGTGCAAAACCAAGGTGGGTATGTAGCGTGTATGTGCGTGTGCATGCAATGGTTTGTGTACCTCAGCTAGGACATAGCAATGTGCATCTAATTTTGACAAGCACAATAATTCGCAATTGTAAAAACTAACATGATTAAGTATGCAGAAACTATTTCTGACAATGTTATTCTGCTCCAACAATAAATAAGATGGAAGGAATTTTGCACTTAAAAATTTTAAAAGAAGAAAAAGCAATTTCTAGCTATCGTAGAAGAAAATAGAAAACCAATAGAACTCTTGCTTTTTTGAATGGCTTTTTGAGTAGTCACTGGATCAATAATCCAATTCCCAATGTAAGATAACAAACAAGAAAACAACCAAAGACTTAGAATCAGCATAGCTACCTTAATAACAAAGCAAGAAAGGGTATAAAGAAGGGGGAAAAAGATTGGAAAAGAAATGAAATTTGACTCCTCTGAGACTAAGCTACCGTGTTTATAGAAGGGAAGTAACAGGAAACAAGGAGAGCAAAATCTAGATGGCAGAGATAAGCATGTTGTGAAGAATTGGAGAAAATCAAGCTGTTCCTCAGAAGTCTGCCTCTGAAGCACTCAAGTCCTTGGGGACCTTTGTGCATCTTGGTTATTCTTAATGCTCCAAGGTACTTTAAGGTCTCCAGAGGCTGGAAGATAAAATTTCGTCTGTGTTGCCATGTTGCTTCAGAATGTAGCAAGGGGTCTTAAGGGCTTGAATGAAACAAATAACAACTTGTGGCCCAGTTTGGGGATAGAAAAAGGAGATATTTGGAGCAGCCATTGCTTATTAGACAAAAAAAGACTTCAAGACAGTGATTGGCTTTGAAGTAAACAATCTGGTGATATCAGAATTATGGCTTCACAAAATTGGAGTCTCTGTTTCACAAAGGAAACAATCTGTCTTTTCTATTCATTTAGTAAGGATGTTGGATACTTCCAGTATTTCAAAAAATCTACTGTTATGATTGTCAGATTGGAAATGAATTTGCTTTTATGGGAACATTTATTAACCAAGTAACTCCTTTTCAAGAAATTGACTTAATCAGAATTAGGTATTTTTTCCCTTCCAGTTAGGACATCACACATATGATTTCACTAAAAGCCGTTTTGAAATAGCTAGTATTAACTCAGTTTGATAGCCATAGCTCTTTGAATAGCAGAAAAGATATCTTCCATTTTGTATCTATTCTCTAATTTCTAATGATTATGGTACAAAGTTAATTTTCTATATATGGTTTTGAAATTTGATGCATATTTACTATATTTATATCTGCCTAAAAATCCCTTTTGCTTTCTTCTTTACTGTGAACATTAAACTTTTACACAGTGGGGGTCAGTTTGTGTATGGATATTTTTCTTGGATATAAGCAATGTGCTACATGTATTTTTTTGTTCTGGGTCCCATATTGTTTTATTCATTCTACTAATGACTTTTTTTTTTTCCTTTCTGAGTTTTATAGTACTTTGAATTCAGTGATAGCTGATAATATTGTCTCCATTTTTTTTCAGGGGACAGAATGTACTTAGATGTAGCAATCCCTTGATTTAGTAAAAAATAGATAATTTAATCAGTGTGTTCTTTTTTGTATTGTTGTTTTGGTTCTGGCTGCATGCCAGTCCAGATGTAACTATGGAATAAAAGATCTTTATCAATACTGTTTTCCTTTTCTTGCTGACTTGTAATTGAACCTAATATATCTTTAAGTTCTGTATATTTAATAATTCCTTAAAAATCTCTACCAAATAGGTTATTCAATATGAAGGAGTCCAAACATTGAAATAAATTTACTCTTTTAAAATGGATATTGCAGCATTAAGGAGAGGACTTGAACCCCCCAAATTGTCCTTCCACTTACTTTCTGTTTCCAACTCTGTTACTAATCACTGGAATACAGCAAGGAGATACATGATGGCTTCCCTTTAGTCCCAGTGACAATATTTACCAATGAACCTCATCAAAGACATATTTATTTCACATTTTTTTCCTGATTGATAGAACATATCACACTATTATAAGAATAATTTTGTTACATGACTTAAGGAAATAAAAATATACTGAAATAATGAATTAACTGAAATTTTCCTCTCTGCATCTTGGATGTGTGAGTGTGTGTGTATGTGTCTGTGCTGATAAAGCAAATGAGTTTTGCTTGGTCACATTAAATAACTAACTCTACATATAATATTATAGTTTACAGAGGGCTTTTTCACATACATTTTCCTACCAAACAAGAATCTTGAATATGTTAATGTGTATTCCCACATTAAGATTATTCAATTAAGGCTTAGTGAGTTTCCTTCCGTCCCTCCCTCCCTCCCTCCCCCTCTCCCACCCTTCCCTTTCCCCCCCCTCCCATTCACAAGGCCAGTGAATGCTGTTCCTGGGTCCTGAATATAGTACCATGGTGTTTACAGCAAATCCCTCTGCCTCGCTAATTACCAGCCCCCCCTACCCCACCACCATCACCACCACCCCCCGCAGCAGAGGAAGCCAGTGTCTGGGCTGTGTACAGAGTCTTTCTCAGTCTGGTGCACTAAGCAGCAGACATTGTGCTCCCCTTCTTTTAATATGACCTTCCAAAAGACCTTTCCCTAAATCCAACACTCTGCTACATACTCTAAGGACAAAACACTTGACCCATCCATTGTGAGGTTCCCTGAGGGTCAGACGCTTCCCATGTCTGGCAAAGAGCTTCCCCCAAGCTGCTGTAATGAAGGATCATGAACTCTTCACATCAAAAATAGGGCACACTACAGATAGTGAGGAGAGATAGAGTGGAACTAGTTCAGAGTGGCAGTTGACCAAGTTCTGTTGCTGGCAACAAAAATGGAAAATGGTCTTATGTCAAAGTCCAACATGAAATTGCAAACAATTAAAATAATAATAAAAGACACTGCCAATGTGTTTTTTGTTTTTTTTTTTTTAATTGAAGGAACATTGTGCAGAGCATATTGCTTCACTTTGTGATTTCCGTGCTGTATGTGTGCATGAAACACAGCAAAGGGAATGAGCCATGACACAGAAACCTTAGCTCTGTGCTTTTCTAGACTCTTAGAGCTTTGCATCCCCAAAAGGATTGTCAGGGTGATTAACAAAATTTTTTAAAATGTAGCTTGGCATAGCTGTTGAAGTGTTTTATTTTTTAAACCCTTTCTGGACACATCCACTGACAAAACTGTGTTCTGCTGGTATCACAGAACTGCCAAGGCAGAGAAATGTATTATGCTCTATGGATTCATCTCATTCACTTCTGTTTTCCATGTCACTTTGATCCTTTCTTGTCTTCCTGTCCAAATTGGTCCTGTGCCAACTGGCATACTTCTATTAAAGAAATGTTTTGCTACTAATATCATAGCTGTTCTGAATTCTCGACTCTACAGTCTCTTTACTTCTATCTGGGTATAAAGTTGATTGCCCTAAATTGTTGAATCTTGGTAATACAAGATTGACCACTTAGCTTTAAGTGCAATTTGTTTATTTATAGATTCATCCAGCATCTTTATCCCAAAGAATTCAAGGGATTTTTAATATTAGATAACATTTTCCTTTAACAGTTTGATAAAAAAGGAAATCATTAAAGAATTTATAGTAGTTTGCTAATTTGTTAATGTTGCCTACTGTGCTTAGGCTATTTTGTGCTGCTGTTAGTTTGTAAAAGGAAATCTTATATTTAACCTAATGAAATGGTTCAATGGCTCTGTTTCTAACTAGCTGTGCTACATGGAATGAGTTACTCAGTGTTCCCAGGCTTCTATTCTGCATCAGAAAAATAAGGAGTGGAAGCTTTGGGGCATTAAAGTGCAATGATTCTATGAATTTATAGCACAAAGAGCAATCTTAGCATGTTGACTGCGGACTCCAAGGAGTTACATTGCAGATGCTCTTGGCTGTGTGTTTCTGGAAATCAATTTTCTCATTAGGCCTCTTTCAACTTATTTTGAAATTCTGTCTCTGGATTTTTTTCTGTCTCCTTCCCACTGCACACCAGCTCAATTTGTTTATTTCTAGAAGCCAGTGTTTCCACATGTGCTTTGAAACAGACACGTATCAGCCAGTGAGAGCCACACATAGCAACTTGGTAAGGAGATTTCATGAAATAACTTAAAAGGCAGTGAAATTCCACTCTTTGTTTTCCTTTTTAGACCAGTAAATATGATTTCTGTGCATTGTTTGACTTGTGTGACATGGTTTATATGGATATTTTATCATTATACATTAACTTTATCTGGAACACAATTTTTTTAAAAGAGTTCTGTTTGAGTAAGAATACTTCTATTATGCACTAGGCCTAGATTTCCTATAGAAATGTGATTTGAATATTATAATAGAAATCTATTGGAAAACAGGATTAAAATGAAAGAATTTCATTTTTTAAAATATACTTTTAAATTTCTTTTTAAAAGAAACTTAGATTATATAAATGTTACATAAAAAATATAGGGATTTCCCATATGATCCATTCCCTAGCCCTCCCACATTTTCCCACATCAACATCCTTCATTAGTGTGGTACATTTGCCACAGTTGATAAACACATTGCCACTAAGCATGGTTTATAGTTTACGTTGTAGTTTACACATTCTCCCATACATTTTTGTTTATTATTACAAGATATACAATGACCTGTATCTGTCATTGCAATGTCATTCAGGACAATTCCCAATTCCCAAAAGTGTCCCCATATTACACCTATTTTTCCCTCTCTCTCCCCTCAGAACTTCCAGTGGCCACTACCTCCACATCAATGATGAGTTCTTCCATTGCTAAGATCACAATAAGTCTATAGTAGAATAACAGTAAGTCTACTCTAGTCCATCATTCATTCCCTAATCCTGAGGATTCTGGAATGGTGATGCCCACTCCACCTCTAATTGAGAGAGGGCTTAGGTCCCATGGGACAGATGGATGGGACTATCTTGCTTGCAGTTGTAGACTCTCTCTTTCCTTGAGATGGTTGTTGTCAAACATCATCTTCTTATTGGGAGATGTCCTGGGTGGGTCCAATGAACTGGAAAGTAGGTGTTGTAAATCTGTTGAGATTCAGGGTCCAACTGGTACATGGACAGCCCAAAGATTTAAGTCTCTTGGACATACACCTATCAACTCTAGTACTAACTATAGGTTCAAATGGAAGCATTTCATTTTAGAAATAACTTTTCAATTACATTATATATAGGGCTTTGATAAGATTCTTATATCATTTTGTCTTTTAATTTTTAATCTTTAATAAGGTAATTTATAACTTTGAGAGAAGTACTCTATTTCATAGAGGCGGTGCACTGCTACATTTCATAAAAGATGTCTGGCCTTTAAATTAGGCAGCTTTGGGTTTAAATCTCTTGCCATCTCAGGGCTGGATGAACTTAGTTTACCTCTTTGAGCCTCAAGTTTGAGCTCCCTGTAAGATGAGGACAATACTAATTGGCTCACAGGATTATAGCTAAATACCATCTAGCACATAGGAGGCACTAAGCAAATGGTATTAGGATGATTTTCTATTAAGAGAAGAGAGTGATTTCATTTCTCTATGTCGCAGGGTGCCATTTATTTTTTTTATTTGGGCTTTAAGTAAAATTCACTGGGTACAATTGTACAATTTAACTATTATCTACTTTAATATGTTTGCTTTTAAACAACATCACCAATGGTTTCCCTCATACCTAAAATACTTCTAGCATATAGTTGAAGTTTCCATTATGCACTTCATTTTGCTTCTCTGCTGGTTTTCTGACATGAATTGTGAACATAGCTCTCTTTTTCTTTCACTTTCCTTAGCTCCCTCACGCCATGCATCCCTCCCTCTCTCGCCTCTTTCTCGCTTCTTTCACCCCTCTATCCCTCTCCTTTTCCTTTCTTCCTTCCTCTCATTATGTATTTATCCAGTGCTGGTTAGGTGCGAAGCATTGTTCTAGATCCTGGAGATAGGGCAGTGAGCAAAGCAGGAGATCTTCTTTAGATAGAATTGTCAAGAAAGGCTTCGCTGTGAGGGTAACATTTAGGCTGAGCAATCATTATAATATGACACCTGTTCTCCTCTTCTTATACCTTTACTCAGAAGCTCCTGAAATGCTTCTGGTTGTCAGGCCATATTTCACTCTCTGGGACAGTATTGTCTAGATATTTGGGCCACTTGGTTTGTGTTATTCTCCTCATGAACTTCATTGGATAGCTTATTAAAAATGTTTGGGTCCAATGCCAGTTTTCTTTTAAACTCTCTTACTTGAATTTTCCACATGAAATGAAGAGCCATCAGTGGGTGGGTATAAGTGTGGAGGAAAATAGCTAATATCTGCATTAGCTGTACCACAGGTTCTACGTTAACTATTTTCCTATTGACTCTTCAAAACCTCATAACAATCCAGAGAGACAGATCTTACCATTTGTAGCAGTTTGGTATTATTTATGAATTTAAAAAATAGATATTAGATTATGTTTGTAAACTGGTCTGTCTGTACCTGGGTGTGATTAATGATTAAATTATGATTAGGACTTTAATTGGGCCACATCAGTAGGATGTTGAGTCCCTGCCCCCTTGGTGGGTGGGGACTCAGAGAAAACTACACGGCAGAGAAGAGAGTTGGAGTTTTGAGCTGGAACCCAGGAAGTAAGCACACAGAGGAGCAGAGCAGCTAAGCCCAGAGAGAATCAAGCCCCAGGGAGAGAGACAGATCCTGTCACCTGATAGTCTACAGCTGGCCTTGTGGAGAGAGCAGGGCAGGTGAACCCAGAGAGAAGCAAGCCCTGGGAAGAGAGGAACTCAGGAAGCCTGAACTCTTGGCAGATGTCAGCAGCCATCTTGCTCCAACACGTGGCAACAGACTTGATGAGTGAAATAACTTATGCTTTATGGCCTGGTAACTGTAAGCTTCTACCCCCAATAAACACCCTTTATAAAGGCCAACAGATTTTTGGTATTTTGCATCAGCAACCCTTTAGCTAACTAATACACCATTATTTATAGATGTGGAAACAAGCTCAGAAACATTAAGTAATTTGCTCAGGGTTACCAGGTAACAAGAGGTGAAGCCCAATTTCAGTGCCTGTTCCTCCACTGTTCTATGCTATCTTCTGTATCATGACACTTGTATTAGGGAGCACAACTGTTTGCTTTGAATCTTATAACTAAGATGATTTGCAATGCACTTTTGCTAGCTACCTGACACCTTACACATTTAACCAGAGCTACTCATCTCAAATATGAAGTTGAACCATACACTCATGAAAAATGGAACTGAACAAACTTTGCACAGTATAATTTTATTAACATAAAAAATACAAAACAGTATTATCAAGCAATGGTAATGGACATATGTTACTTTTTTACTTCTCAACATAAAATTTTAATACTAAAATAGTATGGAGAACTGAAATCACTCTCTTCTAGCATATTATTGATTTTTTTTTTATTAGAGAAATTGTAGGTTTACAGGAAAATCATGCAGAAAGTGTAAAGTTCCCATATATCCCAACTTAAATGCACAGTTTTCTCTAGTGACACTTTGCTTTAGTGTGATACCTTTGTTAAAATTGATGAAACAATATTATTATTATTATACTATTAACTGTATAGTCATAGTTTACATTAGAGTTCACTCTATTGTATAGTTCTATGGGTTTTCCTTTACATTTTTATTCTGGTAACATATACACAACCTAGAATTTCCCATTTTAACCACATTAAAATATGCAATTCAGTGGTATTAACTATATTCACAATATTGTACAACCATCACCACCATCCATTGCCAAAACTTTTCCATCATTTGAAGCAGAAACTATGTACCAATTAAGCATTAACTCCCTATTCCCTACCCCAAACCTAGCCCCTGGTAATCTGCATTCTATTTTCTGACTATATGAAATTGTATATACTAATTATTTTATATTGGTGAGATCAATATTTTCCTGATATTGATTATTAAGTACTTTCTTTGCAACACCCACATCATCCGCATGAATACATTTTAAAATTAAGCATTCTTATTTTCTATGATTTTTCAGATTTTTTCCTATATTAGAGAAGTTATGGATTTACAAAATAATCATGCATAAAATATAGGATTCCTATATACCACCCTACCAACAATACTTTGCATTGCTGTGAACCATTGTTCCAATTGAAGATAGCACATTTTTATTAATGTACTATTAACTGAAGTACATGGTTTAACTTAGGTTTCACTGTTTGTGCAATGTTGTTCCTTGGATTAAAAAAAAAAATTCTATTACCATATATATGCAATCTAACATTTCTATTTTAAACACATTCAGATATATATTCCAGTGCTGTTAATTGCATTAAAAATGTGCTACCATCATCACCATCCATTATTAAAACATTTCCATCATTCCACATAGGAACCCTGTACATTTTAAGCTTTAACTTCCCAGTCCCTTTCCTCAATCCATCCCCTGGTAACCTTTATTCTAGATCCTGACTCTATGAGTTTGTTTATTCTAATTGTTTCAAGTGAGTGAGATCATACACTGTTTATCCTTTTGAGTCCAGCTTATTTCACTCAACATGATTGTCTTCAAGGTTCATCCATATTGTTGCATGTGTCAGGACTTCATTCCTTTTTACAGCTGAATAATATTACAAAGTAGGTATATGCCACATTTTATCTATCCATTGAATGGTTGGTGGACACTTGGGCTGTGTATTAGTCAGGGTTCTCTAGGGAAACAGAACCAACAGAATATATCTGTAAATAGTATGAGCTTTTATAAAATTGTTTCATGCAACCATAGGGATGCACAAATCCAAATTCCAGGGGCCCTGATGAAGGTCCTTGAGTTTTCAGGAGACACTGACTGTATGAAGGACAGATGGGAATTCTCTTTCTGAATGCTGAAATCACTTCCCCTTATGAGGCCTTCAAATGTTTGGATGAGGTGCCACTTAATGCTGACTAAAATCTCCTTAGTTGATTGTAGATGTAATAAGTCATCTATACAATCAACTTACTGATGACTAAAGTCCACGAAATGCACTTGTTTTACAATTAGCCCGGTGCTTGCTTGATGAAACAACTGGTCACCAATACCTAGCCCAGTTGACACATTAGCCTAACCATCACAGTCCACCCCTTGTCAACCTGGCAGTCATACACACCACCTTAAACCACAATTAGTCTCTAAATAAAAACAATAAATTAGAGACTAATAACAATTAGTCTCTAAATAAAAACAATAACAATAAAAACATACATATTTCTGACTAACAATATTCATCTGTCCTTCATATAATTGGAAATGCATGAAATCCCTCCAGAATAGGGTAATATTCTCTCTTAAACTTGACATCCTTAAATACTATGCCATGAAACTAATACAACTATGTCATATGATAAGGAAAAAGGTTAGGGAAGAAAATAAAGATATTCATTTTATATACATATATGGACATACTCATAACAAAACAAGGAAGAAATATCCATGACCGTTATGGTCCTCATTTCTGTAACTGGTCACATAATCAAACTTTGTATTTATCACTACCTTCTTCCCTTACCAATTTCATTTTCCCTTTACCATCAGCAGGGACCTGACTGGCTGTGTTTCTTTGCCTGGTGGGGGGAACTAAATTTTCATTCCAGAAGATTCTGAGCTATTGTTAGTCCTGCCTGGATTGGGTTGTTGCAATTTTCCATTGACTTTAATCACAGGGCATAGTAGTACTAAGAGATGCCCTAGAGGATCTCCTGTATTTCAGGCAAGCTCTTCTTTACCCCCATTATGTAGATGCAGTCTTATTTCCCCTTGATGGTCAGGATCAATCACTCCAGCCAGTAGAGTAATTCCCTTCTTTGTCTGTTGATTCAGAGGCACCATGAGCCCAAAGTGGACAGGTGGCAGTCTTTACTTCCAGTTCAATAGAATCATTGTTGTATTCCCTGGTGGAAAACACTTCTCCTTTTGGAACTAAGACCTGTAGACAAGCTTAAGTTTACAGGAACAGGAAGCAAAAATTTTCCTAGTGGACCACTAAGGATAATAGTGAGTGGTACCACTCCCATTTCCACCCCTTGATTCCTGGACCTGTGAATCCTGGCTATAGGAGAAGCAACACTATAGAGTTGACACAAATATAGAGCATACACAGACCCCTGGAGAACATTGCGACAGCCCTGCAAGGTCATGCCACCTAGTTGGTGCCAAAATTGATTTTTCAAAAGGCCATTCCAGACTTTCTCTGCTTAGAAGAGCCCACACCAAATCTCTGTGTGTATTTCTGTCTTTTTCTCCCATCTCTCAGCAAGCTTTGTTCTTTTCCCCCATTTCCCAATAAATTCTTCTTACTGGTCCTACTAAAAAAAAAAAAAATAAATAATAATAAATAAATAAATAAATAAATAAATGGCATTCCACTGTTCTATAAATCCAACTGCTTCAGGGTGATAGAGAACTTGGTAAGACCAGTGAATTCCATGATCATGTGCCCATTCCCGCATACCATTTGCTGTGAAGTGGGTTCTTTGAACAAAAGCGATGCTATTTGGAATACCATGATGATGGATAAGACATTCAGTAAGTCCACAGATAATAGTTTTGGCAGAAGCATTGCATGCAGGGAAGGCAAACCCATATATGGAGTATGTGTCTATTCTTGTTAGAACAAATCACTTTCCCTTCCGTGATGGAAGTAGTTCAATTTAATCACCCTGTCACCACATAGCAGGTTGATCACCTTGGGGAATGGTGCCATATCACGGGCTAAATGTGAGTTTCTGTTGTTGGCAGATTGGGTACTCAGAAGTGGCTTAAGCCAAGTTGGCCACGGTGAAGGGAAGTCCATGTTGCTGAACCCATGCATAACCTCTATCCCTACCACCACGACTACTTTGTTCATGACCCCATTGGGCAATGACAGGAGTGGCTGGGGAAAGAGGCTGAGTGCTAGCCACAGAGTAGGTCATCTTATCCACTTGATTATTAAAATCTCCCTCTGCTTAAGTCACCCTCTGGTGAGCATTCATGTGGTACACAAATATTTTCATGTTTTTTGCCCACTCAGAAAGGTCTACCCACATACCTCTTCCCCAGCCCTCTTTGACACCAATTTTCAAATTGTATTGTCTTGAGTCAATGTAGGTAGTTTGTATGTTTCTAAGAAATTTTCCATTTCATTTAGGTTACTAATTTATTGGCATACATCCTCTTATAGTCTTTTTTATTTCAGCAGGGCTATCAATAATTTCCCTTTTTTCATTTCTTATTTTTAGTTATGTGTATATTCTCTCCTTTTTTCAGTTTAAAGGTTTCCATTTTTGTTGATATTTACAAAGAGCCAATTTTTTATTTTGATGATTCTTTTTTTTTCCGATTTCATGTTTCGCCACTCTAATCTTTGTTCTTTCCTTCTTTCTGCTCACTTTAGGTTTAGTTTGCTCTTCTTTTTCTAGTTCATCCGGTTTTGAACTTATCTTTCTGTTTTGAAGTGTTTCTTCTTTTGTAATCTAAGTTTTCCTCTTAGCACTGCCTTCACTATATCCCCTAGGTTTTGGTATGTAGTATTTTCATTTTCACTCACCTCAAGATATTTCATAATTTTCCTTCTGATTTCCTCTTTAACTCATTGGTTGTTTAAGAGTATGTTGTTTAATCCCCACATATTTGTAGATTTTCTATTTCTCCTTCTGTTATTGATGTATAGCCACATTCTATTGTGATTTGAGAATACGTATTGTATGATTTCAATAATTCTGAATTTATTGAGACTTGTTTTGTGACCTAATATATTGTCTATCCTTGAGAATCATCCATGTGCACTTGAGAAGAATGTGCATTCTGTTTTTTTGGGGGGTGAAGTGTTCTATATATGGTTGTTAGGTCTAGTTGGTTTAGAATATCATTTAAGTCTTGTATTTCCTTATTGACTTTCTTACTGGAAGTTCTGTCCATTATTGAGAGCGGTGTATTAAAGTCTCCTGATTTTAATGTAGAACCATCAATTTCTCCCTTCAAATATGTCAGTATTTGCTTCATATATTTTGGGGCTCTGCTGTTAGGTGCATATATATTTATAGTTGTTACATCTTGTAGAATTTTCCCCTTTATCAGTATATAATGACCATCTTTGACACTCATAACTGTTTTTGACTTAAAGTCTATTTTATCTGATATTAGTATAGCTACCCTAGAGCTCTTTTGTTTCCTACTTGAATTGTATATACTTTTCCTTCCTTTCACTTTCAAACTACTTGTATCTTTGAATATAATATTTGTCTTTTGTAGAGAGTATATCATTGGGTTATGCTTTTTTTACTCATTCTGCCTATCTCTGCCTTTTGACGGAGAATTTAATCCATTTACATTCAAAGTCACTACTGATAATACAAGACTTTCTTCTGCTATTTTGCTATTTAGCCTTTATGAATCTTATACCTGTTTTTGCTTTATTTCTGTTATTGCTTATTTTTATATTTATTTGAGTTTTTGTATTGTATCATATTGAGTGCCTTCTCATTTCTATCTTGATATATTTTTCATCTATTTTCCTTATGGCTACCATGGGGTTAAAATTTAACATGCTAAATATATAAAAATCATATTTGATTTGATACCAACTTATCTTCAATAGCATGCATATATAATTTTCCTATACCCCTCTTTTTCCCTCGTTTTTTGTACTTATTACCACTTATATCTTTGTACATTGTATGACCCAAAATATTGATTTATCATTACTTTCTATCCACCTGCATTTTAGCACCTGTAAGAAGTAAGAAGTGGAGTAAAATACCAACAGATATAATACAATAGTAATGGCAGTCATAATTACCCAAATTATCACCTTGTACACAGGTCTTGATTTCTTTATACCACTTTGAACCACTGTATGGTGTCCTTTCTTTCAGGCTGAGCACACCCTTTATCATTGTTTGTAGGGCAGGTCTAGTGGTGATGAATTAGCTTTTGTTTATCTGAGAATGCCTTAATCTCCCTCATTTTTTTTTTTTTTTTTGGCACCAGAGTTTAGGAACTTTAATTTGTCACAAAGTTGCTGAAGCAAAAATCATGATAAAACATTCTGCTTTCCTTTACATCCCTCAATGCAAAAAACTATTCATTGGGGAAAAATGGTTTTGTTCATAGGATGAAACTTAATATAAAGTCAAAACTTAGAGATGAGAGTTAGCTCTATTGCTCTTCTCTTTAAAAAGTTTGGACATCACCATCCCAAACTCCTCAGGATTGGGGAAAGAGCTATGGACTCGAGTGGACTTAATGGTATTCTGTTGTAGACATATTGTGATTCAAGCAATGGAAGAAATTACAACAGTGAGGTGGAGCCAGTGGCCACTGGATGCTTTTGGGGCAGGGAAGGGAAAAGCAATTGTAATGCAGGTGCTTTTTCAGGACTTGGGAATTATCCTGAGTGACTTTACAACGACAAATATAGGCCATTTTACATCAGCATATAGCATGCAGATCTGTGTGGGAGAGAGTGTGGTCTACAATGTGAACTATGGTCCATGCTTAGTGGCAAAGCCCCAGGATGTGTATATCCATTGCAGGTGATGAGCCACACTAATGAAAGATGTTTATGTGGAATGTTATGGGAGGTGTGGGAGGTGGGGAACATGGGAATCCCTGTAATTTTTGTGAAACATTTATGTAATCTAAGCATCTTTTAAAATAAAAAAAAATACCATTATGAGAGATATTGCATATATGACTGCTTTTACAAAATATAAATACAAATAAACTAGAGAGTCAGAAACAGAATTGCAGAGGAAGCATAGAGAGATTGAGAAGTGATGAGTTTTTCTTTTTTTATTTGTTATTTGTTTATTATTATTACTGGAATAATGAAAATGCTCTAAAAGTGATTGAAGTGTTGAATGCACAACTGTATGATTGCACACTTTGGGTGGATTTATGTTTTATTAATATGTATCAATAAAATTGATTTGTTAAAAAAATTAATAAACAGGAAGTCCTCAAAAAAAAAAAAGTTTATATGAATATCCAGTCAAAACCAACAGGGCATCTCCTTTGAAATGTTATTTATACAGATTTCCAAGTAGACCACAGGACTGTATACTATCTTGGAATGTCTTCAGAAGGCTCTGTCATTAATCAGATAACAGAGTGAAAACCCCATAGTCCTTTCTTTCAAATGGAAGAGGGATAGACAGACAGAGACAGAAGAAACTATTCAAACTTCATCTTCTTTCCTTGTGGCTTGTGATCTCCTCCTTCTCCTCTGCCTCCTCAGAAGCCTCCTCACTCTCCAAAGTCTCCTCAGCCTCTGCCACCACCAAATCCACCTCGGCCTCCTCTACTGCCAGCTCAGCCCCCAAATCCTCCTCTGTCTTGACCACGGTCCCTGGAGCCACCTTCACCCTTAGGCTTGGCCCAGTTCAAAGTAACTTTGTTTCCATCAATTTCACCATCTTCCATGGCCTCCTTGGTGGCTTTGGTGTCTTCCTCACTGTTGAAGTCTACAAAACCAAACCCTTTGGAAAATCCTGTTTCCTGGTCAGTGATTATCCTGGAATGTATGGAGCCATCAAATGACCCCTTCAATTTCTCTTTATGGTGGTGTCCTCAGGCAGACCTTTGACAGAGTTTTGGCTTCTCCTGGGCCCTTGCAACTCCAGCCTGATTGTTCTGCCCTCAATTTCTCTTTTAATACAGGAATTTAAAGCTTCTTTAGCATCTTCAAATGAAGCAAATTCTATAAATGCATATGCTTTAGATTTGCGATTTTGGTTCTATGGCACATTGATAGAAGTTAGATTTTCAAATACTTCCTTAAGAGTTTCTTCTGTTTCATTGCAAGAGAGGTTGTTTAAAACCAAAGTTTTTGATTCACCACTCCAAGTACTATTGGCTTTGGCTTTGCTCTTTCTTTACTGTGTAGTACAGAGAAATGGATCACCCATTGATCTCTGTTTCCTGCTTTTCTTCGAAGTTTTTCTCTGCATCAACTTCTGTTTTAAATTCATTATAAGCAACCTGTTTACTCTTCCTATCCTTGCTGACTCATCTGATCTCCACAGCATCTTAAAACACTTCTTTTAATTCACCCCAATTGACTTTGTAAGGCAGATTTTTGGCCAAAAGTGTTCTGGCAACTCTATATTTCTTACTGTCTTTTCCCTTTGGTTTGTCTGATTTAATTTCACTGCCAAAGACTTTTGAACCTGTGAGCTCCAAGGATTTTTCCAGGCCTTCAACACATTCAAAATCCACATAGCCAAACTTCCTAGACACACCAATTCTGACATCCACAATGGCAAGATCATGTTTAGCAAAAAGGTCACTGATTACCGTTTTTAATTTGGGACCAGATTTGTTGAAGTCAGGTTTTCAACAAAGAGAATGAAAGTTGTATTTTCTAATGCTTCTACTGCTTTCTGTTTCTTGCCTTCCAGAGCTGCTTTCTGTTTTGACATTTCCTTTCTTTCGTTTTTCATATGCTTCTTTGACAGAATCTTCCTCCTCTTCCTCCTCCTCCACGTCTTCCTTGTCATCCTCATCCACATCATCATCATCTTCTTCTTTATCCTCAACCATGTTCCTGGCCTTCACAAGAAGAGCTTTTGCAGTAGCTTTCTTTCCATTGGCTGGTGTGGTCTCCATAGCTTTTTCAGAGTCATCATCTTCGTCATCATCATCCTCCTCATCATCTTCATCTTCTTCAACCTTAACATTGTCCTCATCCTTTGAGACAGAGGTAATAGCTGCAGCTTTCATCACTGCTGTCTCAAATTCACCCTCATCCTCTTCCTCGCTGTCTTCATCCTCTTCCTCATCACTATCATCCTTCTTGGCATTCTTGCCTTTCTTTGCCCCCTTGTCTGGGGCCACAGCTCCCTTCTTACCAGAGGTTGCCACTGCAGCTGCCTTGGCCAGGTGTGGCTCCCCTCTTGTCAGGTGTTGCTACTTCTTTGACTGGTGTAGCCATTTTCTTGGCTGGTACAGCGGTTGCTTTTTTAGCTAAGGGTGACAGCTGACTTCTTGGCAGGTGTGGCAATGGCAGCTTTTTTGTGGGGGAAGCCACCACCTTCTTTGCTGGAGTTATTGCAGCCTTCTTGCCTTTCTTCTGAGGGATGACAAACACTTCTCCACTGTTGTCTTCTTCATCTTCTGACATTTCCTTATCATCATGATCTTCTTCTACCTCCTTTGGAGGAGTAGCCATTTTCTCTGGGCTTTTAAAAATTTCTTTACTAAGACTCTCATATTGCTTATTCTTTGTTTTCCTTATATCATTTAGTTTTTTCTCTAAAACAGGGTAAGGGACCCATAAAGGGGGCACAGACTGGCTCCAAAGTACCCTGGGAAGGGAATGAGGAAAGGCACCAGGAACTTCTCCATTAGCTCCCCAAAGATGAGCTTTCCTGGACTGCAAATGCAGCCCTTTAAATAATTGTTCTTCATAGCCCTGAGGAAGTGCAGTATCTTTAAATCTCTATTGCCGCTGCCCCTCTCAAGGGAGGGTTGAAACTATGGCTCTCACTGCCTTTGTCCAGGGCAGTTTGAAACAATGGTTACCCTCAGAGCTGGACCCCCAGTGATCCAAAATTGCTAATCAAAAGCCATGATCAGTGATCAGCCATGTCAACTCCTGTTCTTAGGGAAGAGGCTTTTTACATCCCTTTCTGTCACCAGCAAGCTAGTTAAGCACTGGACCCCACAGCATCCTGCCATGAGAGTGGGTGCAGATAGCTGCCATGGGTGGAGACAGCAATTTACTATTATTTACCATAATTTACCAGCCTCTTCCTTCTGCTCTTCCTTGGATGCTATACAGTATTCTTCTGGTCTCAGGAGTTTGAAAATAGTTATTTCAGACCATTCCTGCCTATTTAATAGTTGTTTGGGTGCAAGGACTAAGTCCCGGAACTCTCTCCTCTGCTATCTTACCACAATCCCCAGCTAATATGTTATTTTTATTTGCCAACCATCCCTTCCTTGGGGAAATCACCTTCCTCTCTGATTTCATGTGGTTCTGGACATATTTTCCATATACATATCTGGTCTCCAAATGCCAACACTTTCAACTCCTTTCCTGCTACAGCAATGGGAATGTGATCCAAATTTTGGCAACCCTGATACCTTACACCCTTCATAATATTGATGCTTCCAATGGTAGAGTCATGACCTAAGAAAGACCAATAAAAAGTTTTGCCAGGATTGGCACATGGATGTTTTGGTTAAAATGACAAAACTGGTATAGCAGATTGATATTGTTTATGAATTCCAAAAACAGATATTGGATTATGTTTGTAAACTGGTCTGTTCCTCTGGGCATATTAGATTGTATTAACTTCAGAGGTTTCACTTTCACTTGATTAAATTATGATTAGGGCTTTGATTGAGCCATGTCAGTAGGACATTGAGTTTCTGACCCCTTGGTAGGTGGGGACTCACAGAGAAACTAACAGGGAAGAGGAGAGAGTTGGAGTTTTGATGCTGGAGCCCTAAGAAGTAAATATACAAGAGAAGAACACAGAGGAATAGAGATGGCTCCATAGACATGGCAGAGGCCCTGGGAAGAGAGACAAGCCGCTTACCTGATAGTTTACAACTGGCCTTCTGGAGCCAGCAGAGCAGCCGAGCCCAGAGAGAAATGAGCCCTGGGAAGAGAGAATGGAAGGAGCTGGGACCATGTTTCTTCCTTAGGAGGAAGAGGAAGGCTGAACCCCAGAGACCAGCAGCCATCTTGCTCCAACACATGACAAAAGACTTTTGTGAGTGAAGTAACTTACATTTTATGCCTTGTCACTGTAAGCTTCTACCTCAAACAAATATCCTTTATAAATGCCAACAGATTTCTGGTACTTTGTATCAACACCCCTTTGGCTGACTAATACAACTGGTATCTTAGTTTTCCTGGTCTGTTATCACAAATATCACAAACTGGTTTGACTGAAACAATAGTTTATTATGCCATAGTTTGGGAGGCTAGAAAGCTTGCTTCCCCCCAGAGTTGGTGGTATCTGGTGCTGACTTGCTGGCAATCCTTGGGGTTCCTTGGCTTGCATCTATGCCTCATGTCATATTGTGATGCCCTCTTTTTTTCAGTTTCTGTGATTTGCTATTTCTTTATAAAGGCTCTAGCGATACAGATTAAGACCCATCCTCACTCAGTTGTGCCACTCCTTAACTAAAAAGAACATCTTCAAGATATCCTATGTATAATGGATTCACACCAACAGGAATGTGGATTAAGATTAAGAAAATGCTTAAATTAGGGTCATAAATCAATCAACCACAATTGGGAAGACATAAATTTCTAATACAGGTTGTATTTTTTCTGAAACACAAAGAGAGTCTGTATGCCATGTGAAAATATATACACACACATAACCACACATATCCCTCTTTTTCTCTCTGCCTTTCTGCCCCCTCCCCCCCAAGGCAGAGAGAGAGAGAGAGAGATAGTAATCCTGGCAGTATGGAGTTCAGAGGCTGGAGTTTCTACAACTTCAGATATGTGAGCTGCTCTAATTGTTATTACTTAAACTATTATGGATTGAGTTTCTCTTCCTTACACCTAAACAAATTCTGATTAATGTACCAGGGGTATTTTAAGAAGTCATAGAGAAAAGTAAAATTTAGAGATTGTACTCTCAATTGATGAGGAAACATGAGGTCTAGGAGGTCTAAATACATACCTAGATTCATGGCAACAAAATTGAAATTTGAACAGAGCTCATGATTCTTATTCTGGTGTTATTTCTACCAAACTACACAGTGTCTGAAAATTTCAGAAATCCATAAAGTTTGGCTGAGTTGATAGGAGAGGTAGGGGGAAGGTGCCACATTCCAGGAGTTGTGTTAGGTGATACAAGCTAAAGATAATCCTGTCTTTCATGAAGTTGAATGTAGAAGACAAACCATTAAATTTGCACCAGTGCCTGCTATGTTCCAGGTATTATCAGAGCTAATAATAGTATCAAACACATAATATAATTTTAAAAACATGATTAGAGAAGTTGTGGACTTACAGAACAATCATGCATAAAATACAGGATTCTTGTATACACCTGTGACAGGTTGAGATTAATTATGAAACCCAAAAAGAGAAAGATTATGTTTATAAACTAATCTCTTCCTCTGGGTGTGATAACCCAGATAAATTCAGTGAGGGGCCTCTGATTAAGTTTATTTGATAAAATCAATTTGGGGCTTCTGATTGGTCTATGTCAGTAAGACACCCCTTGGTGGACTGATATAAATGGACAGTAGCTCAAGAAGACATGCAGAAAGAGAGAGAGAGTGCTGTCATTTTTTATCCTAGGGCCCCAGGGAGAGATGAGCTATTTGCCAGATAGTTTACCAAAATTTCTGGAAGAGATTTATAAATGGGTAAGGGGTATTTTTTGGAGGAATTGTGAGATGTTTGATGAAAAGGCCTAGACTCCTTTGAAGAGACTGTTGGTAGGAATATGGAGCCTAAGATTATTTCTGATAAGGCCTTAGAAAGAAATGATGAAACTATTATTAGAAACTAGAGGAAAGGCCATCTGTGTTTTAAATTTGCAAAGAACTTAACAAGATTGACTTCTGATGAAAAATAAAAGACAGAATTAGAAAATGGTGAGCCTGGACATTTAACTGAAGATTTTTCCAAAGTAAACTTGGAGAATGTGGCCTGGCTTCTCTTTGCAGCTTATAGCAAAATGCAAGAGAGAAGAGATAAGCTGAGAACTGAATTATTGGGCACAATGAAACCAGAGACTGATTCGGGAAATTCCAGCTTCTGGAAATCAAGCTCCCTGATGAGAGTGTCCCATTTCAAGAATTAACTAAACTTGGAACTTGTAAGTCAGGATTGAAAATACAGTTATCCAGGAAAGATTTGTGGAAAGTCTTACTGTCTGATGGCTTGGACCCCTGCTTCCTGCATGCTAAACCAACAAACTTTTTGAGACAACTCTATGAACAAAACCATTGTCAGCCTGGACTAAAAGGGATGTGAAGGGTAGAGATGGAAGGAAAAATGGCTCTAAGAGGAAACCATGGAAGCTGAAGTCTGGAATTGAGATATCTCCTTTGGCCAAGAGAGGGACCCCACACATATAAACAAAGAAGGTGCGTTTGCCTCAGGATTTGAAGAGGGTGGATGTTCCAGCCTGCTCTTCAGGGATAGTTTGCCCCCCACCCCTGCCAGTCTACAAAGAGGGTGGAGCCTATTCTTTCATGGTTGGGGAGAGTTAGGTTACTACCCCACTTCTCTGAAGGGAGTGGTCCTGTTCCTCATGGGTTGGGGAGAGTAAGGTCACCACCCCACTGCTCTGAGAGGGGAGGGCCTGTTCCTCATAGATTAGGGAAGGCCAGGTTCCCACCTCACCATTCTGAGATTGGACCTGTATGCTAGAGGTTAGGGAGAATATTGCTGCCACCTCACTGGACTAAGGGGGTCAAGACGGTACCTCAGAGATTGGGGAAACTGGGGCCATCACCCTAATATTCTTGGAAGGTGAGGTCTGGAGCTTGGTCACAACCCAAATGCTTGATGAGGGTGGAACCAAGAAAATGGCCATTGGGCAAGCCTGAGGAAAGCATGGGCCCCCATGAGGCCCCAAGGAGAAGAAGAAACTATCATCTTAAGAATGACTCTCAGAATTTGAAATCTAATGAAGCATGCTCTGCAGGTTTTTGGAACTGTTGGGGACCTGTGATACATGTTTTCCTCCCAAATTCTCCTTGTGGTAATGCTTATCCTATGTCTATGCCTTGTTTGTATTTTGGAAGCAGATAACTTGCTTTGTAAGTTTCACAGGTCTATAGCCAGAGGGGACTTTACTCCAGGACAAACTACATTCCTATAACTGATTATGATGTGATTTTGTACTTAAAATTGCTACCAAGATGATTTAAGGGTTTTTTGGAATATTGTAATATCTTTTTGGAATTCAGAAGGTAGAGTGTGACAGTATGAGATTATTTATGATAAAAGCCAACAGATTTCTGGTACTGTGTATTGGTACCCTTTTGTAAGACTAATACACCACTCTACTATTAATTCCTTGCATTTGTGTGGAACCTTTGTTACAATTGATGAAATCACATTTTTATAATTATACTATTAACTGTAGTCCATAGTTTAACTTAGAGTTTACTGTGTAGTACAGTTCCATAGATTTTTAAAAAAAATTTTATCCTGTTACCATATATACACCTAATATTCCCTCTTTTTACCACATTCAGATATATATTTCAGTGCTCTTAATTATGTTCACAATGTTGTGCTGTCATCACCTCCATTCATTACCTAAATATTTTCAGTGTGCCAAGTAGGAATCCTTTTCATTTTAAGCCTTAACTTCCTATTCCCTGTCCCCACCCCATCCCTTGGTAACTTTTGTGAGTTTGCTTATTCTATTTAGTTCAAATCAGTGAGATGTATATTGTAATTTCAAACATAAATTTTAAATAAATTATTTTGTTCATTTATTCATTATTGAACAAGGATGTGTTGATATTGCAGGACATCAGGGTATCATTCAACCAATATTCATTGGGACCCTATTATTTGTCAGATATTGTGCTAGAAACTAGAATACAATGCTGGTAATGCAGATCTTGATTTCTTCTTTCATGGAGATTACATTCTTTAAGGAAGGAAGAAATTCTAAGCACAAAATCATTTAATTACAACAATTTACATCTTGTCACATGGCAGGAGCCCAGGATCTGACTAGCAGCTGACCTTTGTTGAGAAAGCATCTCTGATCATGTCTTGATTTGGACATTTTTGCAGCCTTGGAGCTGTAAATTTTTATCCTAATAAATCCCCGTTAGAAAAGCCAATACATTTCTGGTATTTTTGCATCAGAAGCCTTAGCAAACCAAACCAAACAAGAGCTTGTTATGAAGAGAGTGAGGTGCTGCTGCTTGCAAGTACTAAAGATGTTGGTATGGCCTTATAAATAGGTAAGGGGTAGATTTTGGAGAAATTATGAGATGCTTGATAGAAAAGGCCTGAATTGCTTTGAAGAGACTATTAATTCTGATGGGGACTTAGACAGAAATGATGACTGGAAGGAAGGAGAGTCTTGCTTTAAAGTGACAGAGAACTTGGCAAAATTGACTCCTGATATTAGACAGAAGGCAGAATTTGAAAGTCATGGGCTTGAATATATAGCTGAGATTTCTAGACTAAATGTTTAAAATGTGGCCTGGTTTCTTCTTGCAGCTTATAGTAAAATGTGAGAAGAAAGAGATAAACTGAGAGCTGAACTCCTGGGCACAAAGAAACCAGAAATTGATGGTTTGGGAAATTATGACCTTGTGGAAAACAAGTCACTGGAGAATAGTGCCCCATGTGAAGACTTAAATGAACTTGGAAATAGGCAGCCATTTCCATGCAAGTCAGAATTGGAAATGCAGTTATCTAGGAAGGACACATGGAAAGTCTTACTGTCTGATGGCTTGGACTCCTATGAACATCATGCAAAACTAACAAGCTTTTTGCAAGATCTGTAAGAACAAAACTTCTGCCAGCCTGGACTAAAAGATACAGAAAAGAGAGAAATTGAAGGTGAAACCACTTCAAGGGCAAAAAACTGTGGAAGCTGAGGTCTGGACTTAAGATAACTTCTGGGCCAAGGGAGGGACACACATCTGTGCAGAGGCAGGGATTATATACCCGGGCTTGGAGAGGGTGGGCCTTCTACCCTGTTGTTCAGGAAGAGTTTGGCTACTCCAGGTTACAGAGAGGGTCACATTCCCAGGAGATTAGGGACAGTTAGGTCACCACCCCACTCTTTCAAGGGGTTTGGGCCTGTGTGTCAGAGATTAGGGAGAATGTTGCCACCACCCCACTGTACTAAGAGGGTTGAAACTGTGCCCCAGAAATTGGGGAATTGTGACCACCAGCCTGTATCCTTGGAGGGTGAGGACTAGAATTTGGCCACCACGAAGATGCTTGATGTGGGTGGAACTAAAGAGATGTGGGCTTCCTTGAGGTCCTGAGGAGAAGAAACCCTTATTCTATAGATGAAGCTCAGACTTTGAAATCTAATAGAGTATGCCCTACAGGTTTTTGGAATTGTTTGAGACCTGTGATGCCTGTTTTCTTTCCACTGTCTCCCTATGACAATGGAAACATTTATCTGATGACTGTCCCTCTTTTGTATATTGGAAGCAGATAACTTATTTTCTCAGTTTCACAGGTCTATAGCCAGAGAAGAATTTTTGCCTCAGGAGAGATTGCATGTCTATAATTTATTTTTATGATATTTTGTACTTAGTTTTGTTACTGAAGTGATTTAAGGCTTTTTGAAATATTATGATAAAATGAATGTATTTTATGTATGGAAAGAACATGTAGTTTTGGGGTCCAGAGGGTAGAATGCCCTGGTTTTTCTTTTTGTGGACCCCAGAAGATTATGTTTTTAAGATAATCCATTCCTGTGCCTGTAAACACAGTGTAGATGGGGCCTTTTGGTTAAATTTAGTTTAGATTACTTTTGAATAGATCAGTTTAATTGACTTGGACTACTTCAGTGAAGGTTAGATCTCTGCCTTCTTGCAGGGTTTATAAGTGGAGAACTGAAAACAGAAACACATAGAGAAAGACAGCCACCATTTTGTGAGCAAGAGGACTCCAGAGATCAGCCACCATTTTGCCTTGTCACATGGCAGGACCCCAGGATCCAACTAGCACTTGACCTTTGCTGAGAAAGTATCTCCAATGATGCCTTTATTTGGACATTTTCACAGCCTCAAAACTGTAAGCTTTTACTCTAATAAATCCCCATTATAAGAGCCAACAATTTTCTGGTATTTTTGCACCGACAGCTTGGCAAAACAATATCATAAAAAACTCTCTGTGAGTTGCCCTGATGATCTTCCTAAATCTGTCTCAAAATTCTTTCTCAAGCAACACATTTATATATTTTTCTTGACTCTAGAACTGCCAACAAATTCCAACCCAGTAATCATGCCAAGGGATAGGTCAAATTACATTATAATTCCCCAAAATCACTATCAGTTTCCACCTCCCAAACACATACTTTGACATGGACTTTTGCCATTTTTCTCATCTTTCATAAAACATGAATAAACGCATTTAAAGAAAATTTAGCTATTTTAAAAATTTGTATTATACATATTTATATATACATTGTATATATCATGTATACATTACATATATTATATTATATATTCCTTAGACATGAATCCAAGTGTGATTGCTAAGTAAACTTCACAGCCTCTAAATTAATTTTCTAACCAGCACACTGTACTGCATGCTTCTACCTTAACCAGATTGTTGCCTTTAATTCTAAATTCCTGTGTGGAATTCTGGAGTTTACCCAGTTACAGTCACAACTAGCTTGTGGATTTGATACTTCTGACTCATTTCCTGGCCTCTTTAAAATTGGTTCATCACTTGGTAGGGACAAGATGGTAGGTGAAGGTAGGCATGATCCAGGATTAATATCCAAGTAAGAACAGCATCAAGAAACATGCATTCCCAGAACTCTAACATTTAGATATGAAATAGCTTAATAAATATAAAATAATGCTTGCATTTACTTTGATGCTACTGTGAGGATTTAGAGTCAAGCACTTAGGGCAGTACTTGGCGCAAAGTTTTATTTAACATGATTTATGATGACTTTTATTGTTACTTTTTAGTGCATACACTTTAACATGCAATACCTTTTCTGATCTTTGCACCACTAGTAGGTAGACAAAGTAGGTGTTATCATCCTACTCTACTAATGAGGAAACTGAGTTTTGCTGAAAGTTATGCTATAAATAAGGAACACTGGCAAGATCACAGCCCGAGGGGTTTTTCAGGTGCTTAGTTCCATGTTTTCTGTACTCTTGTGAGCTGTCACCAACTAGGTCAGCAAACTAAAATTAGTTACTTCTAGATTATTTCTAAATGGCCACAAAATAATATATGGTATGTCCTGACAACCCCTCTGGTAACCTATCTCATAGCTATATATTGCTTGATGTACTTTTAAAAATTTTTAATTTCAGTCAAGGCTTATATTTCTGTCTTCCTTCACCATTATCTTTCAAAATTGAGAAAATAATAATCTAAAATTTGAAAGCTAAAGGGTCACTGGGACCAAGGTTCTAAATAAAACTGGCTTCAAAAATACTCCCAGTTTTATTAGTGTGACTAAAACTGACATTTGGTGGTGACTGTGTGTGGTGTAAAGTTATCCTTTGTTGAAGTGAAAAAGACAAGGCAGTAAATCCAGAGCTGGAATTAGGACAGCCAGTTCCTCACTTGCTCATGACATTAGACAACTATTTAATATGCAGACCTTGTTATCTTCCAACCTGGGGCAAACACCAGGAATGGCATGAGGCATTGTGATTACAGGCAGTCATAAAATGGTGAAACAATTTGTCTAAGAGCAATTTTCCAGTATACATATTAGAATGTGGGATCGATTTAAAGGCGTATTGTTCAGATCCCCTCAGGGGGATACCATCAAAGATACTGATGTTGGAGGTTGGACACAAATTCTTAGGTACTAGCTGCTTTAGTAGGGGACTTTAACAGAGGACATATTACTAGCATAGCTACTCTTTCTGGTGAATGCATGTTAATTTTCCTCTTTATGGCCTCAAAAGGCTTGCTGAGGAAAATCTTGAAAAATTACTTTGAATTGGACTCAGAGAAAGTGCTTCCTCCAAAGAGCCTGAAGCTAAACATTGGCTTTGCCTCATTTATCTTCTGGAGGCCATGACAAGGCCTTTACTAAAGAGTTTCTGGCCTGTTTTAAATGGGTGATATCTGAGGAAATAAAGACATAGAAATCTAAAGAGACTGTGTCTTCTCTCATTCCCATGTTCTTCATTAATTTGGCCATGATTATTAGTAACCTTAAATAAGGATTTTATGTATTTCCATTGCAAAGAAGAATAGTCTCTGGACCTTACACAATTTTAACAATCCTGAGAATAATCATTTTAGGATGAAATTTGCTAAGAGACTGGTTCATTTTTCAAATTTATGGTGCTCTTCTCTATTGATATTCATTCCCTAGGTGATCTCATCTAGTGTCATGGCTTTAAATCCCATTTATGTGCTGGCACTTCCATATTTATCTCTTTTGCCCAGACCTCTGCCCTGAACTCCAGACTTCTATCTCCAATTGCCTACTTTACACCTCTGCTTGTATGTCTAAATCAAGCACATCAAGCCTAATGTGACCAAAATGGAATTCCTGGTTTTGCATACTGTCTTAGTTTTCTGGGGCTGTTGTGACAAGACACCACAAACCGGGTGCCTTAAAACAACAGAAATGAACTGTCTCACAGTTTTAGGGTTTAGAAGATGGAATTCAAGGTGTTAGCCGTGCTCCCTCTGAAACCTGTAGGGAAGAATCCTTCCTTGCCTAATCCCAGCTTCTGGTGATTTGCTGGCAATCCTTGGTGTTCCCTGGCTTGCAGTTGCAGCACTTCAACTCTGCCTGCATTGTCACATGGCAGACTCCTTTCCTGCGTCCATCTACATGTCCACATTTCCCTCTTCTTAAAAGGACACCACTCATGTTGAATTAGAGTCCACCCTAATCCTTTGTGGCCTCATTTTAACTAATCTCGTCTGCAACGATTCTATCTCCAGTACCCACATTCTAAGAAATAGGGTATTAGGACTTCAACATATCCTTTTTGGGCACACAATTCATTCCTAAACATCCATCAAACTTAATCTTTTCACAGTCTTCTCCAACTGTGTGAATGGCAATTTCATTCCTATATTACTTAGTGTAAAATCCTGGGATTAGTCTCTCTTTCTTGCCATTTTACAGCACATATTAACCCCCTTAGCAAATCCTATTAGATTTACTTTTCAACATACATACAGTATTTGAACATTTTGTGCAACCACTGCCATTACCAAGCTGGTCCATGTCAATATCCCTGTCATTTGAATTATTGTAATAATTTTCTAACTGGTCTCCATGTCTGTTGTTGCCATAGCAATTTCTTTGTGATCCTTTTAAAATGCAAATCAGATTTTTCATTTCCCCAACCTTCTGGGCTCTTCCCATTTTGTGGACAGCAAATACCAAAGCCCTTAAAATAATATATAAACCCAACAATATCACTCTTTGTCCTCATTTCTTAACAGTCTTTCTCTTGTTCACTGTGCTTTAGGCACTGGCCTGCTTGCTCTTCCTCCAAAATGCCAGGCTTTCTCAAGTCTCAGGGCCTCTGTGCTTACTGTGCCCTTTGCCTGGGATGCTCTTTCACCAGACCCTCTCGAAGTGGACTTCTGTACTTGCATCTCTAATTCTAGACTCTGATAATTGATAACCAATATTCTGATAAATGCCATCTTTGGACCTATGGATGCTAACAAATAACCTTGGACTTATGCACTATCACATGTGGTTCTCCTTATATTTCATCTTGTCCTTTGTAAATAACCTTCCTTGAATTATCCTAATATGATCATTCCAAATTTTTCTTGTGACCCGGAGTAATACAATAATCAGTACTTATTGGTAATGAAAGTGGCCATTGGAACTAGATCTCCAAATGGAATTCTGGAATTGAGTTTCTTCTAAATCCATAGAGCACAGGAATCATCATCTTCCAGGAGGAAGTGGGAGATGAGTAATCTTTGGCTTTGAGAAGCATTACTATTATCCAAATGTAATAAAGGATGATATGTCCGTGGAGGGTATAGCATTGGGAAATCACTATGGCAAAAATAGAATAAAGATTGTGAAGTAACCTGGATTCTTCTTTCTTTCAAGAATTTACACAGAGAAAAAAGAAATTAAGACATATAAACATATAACATATGGAAAACCAGAAGTCCTTTTATCACAGCCTTGAAGGAATTCTTCATCCCCTGTGATTGCAGGACATGTTTGACTGAGGTACAAGCACAGAATTTGGTTATAAGAGATGTAGAATTACAGTGCCAATGGAATGTGCAAGTCTGTCAGGTTTCTCATCTCAGAAAACTAGTAGGGATGGAGTTGTACCCTGAGGTAGGGTTTGGGGAAATTTGAGCAGACACTGACAGGACTGAAAGCTTTGACTCTTCAAGTTCTCTTGCCTGGTGAGGCATTTCCTTCCTGACCTGCCTCCTCCAAAATGCCCATCCTCTGAATAAAAGCATTGCTCTGATTGAACCTGAGGCAGCTTCCTTATCAGCTGGTTCTTATTTCCTCAGGAACCACCCTCATCAATTTTCATTCCTTCCAGAACTAAAATGAGAATTATGTCCCAACATAGCCCAGTTTGAGAAGTCCAAGACATGCCTCCATAAGGTAAGGGTCTATACAAAAAGACAGAAGACTTGATCAATATGTGTTTACAGGTGTGTGTGGAGAATGTATGTGTATTAGTCAGCCAAAAGGGTGCTGATGCAAAATACCAGAAATCTGTTGGCATTTATGAAGGGCATTTATTTGGGGTAGAAGCTTACAGTTACCAGGCCATAAAGCATAAGTTACTTCCCTCACCAAAGTCTGTTGCTACGTGTTGGAGCAAGACAGCTGCCAACGTTCAGCCTTCCTCTTCTTCTTAAGGCTTTGTGGTCCGGGTTTCTTCCAATATCAGCTGTAGGCTGGCATAAGTCTTGCCTCTCTCCCAGAGCTCATTTTTCTCTGGGCTCAGCTGCTCTATTCTCTCCACAAGATCAGCTATAAACTATCAGGCTCTCTAGGCTTTGTCTCTCTCCATGGGGCTTCCTTCTCTCTGGGCTCAGCTGCTCTGCTCTCTCCCATATGTTTGCTTCCCAGGCTCCAGCTCAAAACTCCAACCTCCCCTCTCTCCAGTGTGGTTTTGCTGTGAGTCCCCGCCCCCTTGGTCCTATTGACTCCTTGCCCTACTGTTCCACTGACATGACCCAATCAAAGCCTTAATAATTATTTAATCAAGTAAAAGTGAAACCTCTGAATCCAATATAATCTAATATGCCCAGAGGAGCAGACCAGTTTACAAACATAATCCAATATCTATTATTGGAATTCACAAACAATATCAAACTGCTCCAGTATGGTAGTGAATTTTAAAGATTTTAGAGAAGGGAAAGAAATACAAGTACTGATCAGCCAAAATCATAGACATGAGTTCATTCATCTGGCAATATAGATTTAATATATATTAAGTCATCTCCAGGACCTGAAAGTGGCACTAATACTCTGCTAGGTTGGCTAATTGAATTCTGAATTTATATGCCGGCATATTACAGAATAAAGAGTCTGAAGGCTAAGGAAGATGGGGATATTGGAATAAATGTATTTTAAACAGAATGCCATTTCCTAATCATAGCCCAAAGGCTATGACCCAAAGAACCAATACTTAATCAAAACAATAAAAAATTTAAAAAGTGTTTGACATATATAGGCGGAAAAATTTAGGTCCACTGTTCAGAAACTTAACCCAAGTCTTTGAAGTAGTTCATGCAATTTATCCAGTTTAGATCTAGTTTCTATACGTAAATTGGTTCACATACCAGGAGTCTTTTGATTGAAGGGGAGTCCAGGTCCCCTTGAGGAAAGACACTGTAATGTGGATCTATATCTATTAGATTTGCAATCCTGTAACTGTCTCCAAGACTTACCTAGGAAGATCTGAAGCTTTTACCACAGTGACAGTGCACTGAGGAAAGGTAAATGCCTAGACTTTCTGGGGATTACTAGACATTGTCTGTGAACAGAAGCTAATCTCTAGAGGCCCAAAATAACTCTGTGTTCCAATGACTGGGAGCTAATGGATATTAGATGATAAAATCTTGCCTTCAGTCTGTCTAATAGTAGCTCTAGGAGGACTGGGGATAAAACTATAATTAATTCCTTATCCAGAATGTTTAGAGAAATTAATATATTTAACTAGAAGCAAAATTCCCATATTGTTTCCTTAACCTATGAAGTGTGGAATGCTAAAGTAGAAAAGGTCAAATGGAAAGCTCTGGAACTACCTTCAACCTCTCTCCCCACCCAACAAAATGAGGAGCCAATATTAATGTCATATTCCTGGGGTTACTGAGAGATTAGTGTCACTATTGAAAATTTGAGAAATGAAGTAGTGGTTATGCTTGCCATATATTATTTAACATGCCTGTTTGGATGCTGTAAATATAGCATGGAGAATAACAGTAGATTATAGAAAACTTAATCATGTGGTGATTACATTTACAACTGTGGTTCCATTTCATTTCAGTCTGTGAGGAAATTCAGAAGCAGTTTGCATTTGCACTGTGAGGACTACATATACCATTATTTTCTGGCCCCAAGACTATGGAAGTTCTCCTCCTCTATGTTATACTCTGGATGGACCTTGATCGTCTTGTTTTTTCACAGAACATTTATTTCATAATGAGGAAACTATGTTAACTGGATCTGGTAAGCAGGAAATAGCAAACTCCCTACTCATCTTGATAAGATATATGTATGCTAGGGGTAGGAAAAAAAAACTAAAATTTCAGGGTCTGAAATACCACTACCTCTAGGAGTCCAGTGGTCATAAGGTGATGTTCTTTCTGAAGGAAACAAATAAGTTGATGTACCTTGTACCACCTGCCCCTTAGTAAAAGGAACTCATGGGACCTGTTAGGATTTTTCAGTAATATATATGTTTGGGTATGATCCTCTCACACATTTATTGGTAATCTACAAGTTTTCAGTGGGATCTTTGTGAAGATTGGGCACAGCAGCAAGTCTGTCTCCCAGTGCAGGTTATTTTGCTCTCTGAACCTCATAACTCAAGACACTTAACAAAGGAATAAAGAGCTAACAGATGCTCTTTGAGCCTCTAGAAAACCAAACAAGAATATCATCCACAGGTGGAATAAGGTCATGTCCTCCTTTACTGACAACTATTTTCCAGTTGAAAACAGCTCCTCACTTGCTCCTGGGCCCTGGTAGACACTGAACACTCACCCATGGGACGTAAAAAGACTATGCAATTAGAACTGTCCGTTGCATACAAATCCTTATTTGATCCACAGAATTTAAAGTTGGACATAAACTATAAAACAAAACTAAAAATTGAAATAATAAGTAGACATTCAGGCCCGAACATATTCGTAAACTACAGGAGCAGGTGGCTCAGACATCCGTAGTACCTGCCTCTAATTCTTTGCCAACTCGTCCTCATCTTCACACATGACCTCATGGGGAGTTCGCAATAACTGGCTTAATTGTGGAGGGAAAAGCATGGGCCAGATTTATGGATAGATCTCCACACTTTGTTGGCACTAGCTGAAGGACAGACCCTGTGTATCAATTATATCTAGTGGTGACCATGAAAGATGGGTGACAATGTGATAAAATTGACATCTCTCCATGATGATATGAAAGCTGATAGCACTTTATAAGTCTACTGAGATGAGAACATGTATTTGTCAAAGGACAAGAGTGGATGGTGAGGGACAAAGCATGTGGGATGTGCTGAATATCCTCCATTTGAACAATTCTCTTCTAAGCCTTGGTCTCTGCTTTGGGAGATTGATTCATGTGGATTACATCACAGGTGTCTTTGGTCTCTAACTTTCAGCTATGGTCTGCAAGGAGTCCAGGCAGGAGATCACAACTAGGAAAGAGAATGATGTCAGTGTGTTTACTCACTTTGCTCTTTTCCTGTGAGTTCACTTTAAGCTTGCTATGTCCCTTAACTCAACATCGCCATTTCTTTCAAGGCAACTTTTCTACATGAGTCTTTCCTTTTGTGTTCTGGTAACTGCCCCCTCTTGCTCTTGGTGATTACACAAGGGTGATTACAGCACTACTGCTCTTGATCCTGAGTTAGTGCACTACCCCCTTGCTGTTCCTATATACCCTGCCTAGATCTTTGTAAATAGAACGTTGATAAAAAAATTCCTCTTAAAATTATCCAATTTGAGAGTGCCATCTATTTCCTATTGAGAAATACACCTCACATAACCACCTTTCCTCTCAACTACACACTGTTTATTATTTAGATCTCTTTCAATTGCAAGTGACAAAAATATTCCAACTAAACTTGCTTAAGCTGAAAAAGCACATAGGAGTTTATTGGCTTGCCTCACTAGAAAGTCCAACGATGGTTCTATCTGCAGGGATGGTTGAATCCAAGCGCTCACATGATGTTGGCAGGGCTCTCCTTCTCTTGGCTCTATTTTGTGCTGCTTTCCTTTTTAAGCAAGTCCCTGCCAGAAAGCAACAAATATGGACACTGGCACTTCTGGCTTCCAGAGCCTTTACAGATTGCAGTCCCAGGGGGAAAAAAAAGCATGAGAGATACTCCAAGTGGCCTTACACACAATGTGATGTGATTCTAATGGTGAACTGTTGGGTGTAGTTGAGCTGGATCTCCTGGTTGTCACATTGGCAGCCTTGTAAAATAAATTAACAAATCCATTGCAGTTTGGCTGAGGGATGGCTGTTAGGATTTGGAGGTTGTCCTGAGTACTGTTGTGGCAACGGATGTAGGCCATTTTAAATCAGCACACACCACTCAGAACTGTGTGGGAGAGAGTGTGGTCTACGATGTGAACTGTGGTTTATGGTTGGTGGCAAGGCCCCAGGATGCGTAAGTCCATTGAGGGTGGTGGGCCACACTGTGGGAGATGTTTGTGTGGGATGTGGTGGGAGGTGTGGGAGGTGGGCAACATGGGAATCCCAGTGGGCTCCGTGTAATATTTTAGGTAATCTAAGCACCTCTTAAAATATATTTATATATATATAAATAACATTTTTGTAAGCAAATACACATATATGCATATATATTTATATATCATTTTACAAATATTGGTATGTATTGTGAAAATTTTGATTTTTACCCACAATAAAAAATAAATTAATTAAAAAAAAAAAAAAGAAAAAAGAAAGAAAATAAATATTTCCTGGCACAGAGGACTACGACCTCCCATTCCACAACTGGAGCTCTTACTCTTTGAAGTATAGATTTGAAAACAAGAAAGAATACTGATAATGGAGGGAATGGGGCAAACCAAAGACTCCATTTTTTTTTAATGGGAATGCTCCCTTTGCTAGAATGCTGTGTCACTTGTCAGCTTCAAAATAAAATCCAGTTTAGCAAATCCATCTAGAATGGCCTCTCAACCATAATCTGATTGCCAAATTCAATAACACAGTGAATAGGGATCTCCTGAGGCTAACCGTGATCTGTTCAAAGGACTTTGTAAAAGGCAAGAAAGCACTTTGTCAATCTTGTATGTCTTTTTTGGCAATTTATCCTGCAAATACAACTTGGAGCAGTTCGCATGAATCTTGGGGGTGAAGAGGAATGTAAAGGAGCCAACTTGTCTAGGTCCCAACTTGTTTAGGACCCTCCATAATACGTAATACAGCTAGATTATAGCAGTAGAAGGAACAGACAAGTAGGGAAGAGTGAGCTCCTGAAAGGAAAAGCCCACATTTCTGTAAGTAGTAGAGTCTTGGGAAACCTCAGGGACTTCATATTAGAGTATGTCATGAAGTTGGCAGGCATGGAAAAGAACCTTGGCCAAGATGTTAGGAAACTGGCGGGAAGGAGGTTACAACTGTCCAGGAAAGGGGTGCTTAGGATCTAGACAAGGGAATTAACAGTTTCTTGGAAAGAAAGTAAGACAAAGAGATAAAGAAATTGATTTATGTTGAAGGTAGAATAATGTGTGCTAAGAAATAGCAGATAGACTTTTCCCGCTTTTTAAATTCTTGTTTGCACTTATCAAAGTCCTATAGAAAAACACACTGCACCTTTCACAGAACATATAATATTTTGTGACTGGAGATTTTGGCATGTTTTACTCAACAGATGTTTGTTAACTTCTTATTTATTACTGTTTATTTAGCACCTACTATGAGAGGTAGGGCAATATAATAGTTAAACATAGGTTTTGTTGTCAGACAGGAATGGTTTTGGATATCAGTTCTGTCACACACTAGCTTTATGATTTTGGTCAAATAACTGAATTTCATGTGTAAAATGTAGAAAGTAATTACTACTTCATGAGATTGCTGTAGAGATTTAACTATATACATAAAGTAGCTGGCACTTTGGTCACTGATAGGATCTGTTAAAATCAGCATAACATACATATAGTTAGTTGACATTTATATTGTTATTTATCCCCACCTCACTTTAAATTGTTTGAACAAACTGAGTATGTTACTCTTCAGAGTAGTTTGGGAAGGAGGTTGTGGCTTTTCTATGATCTGGTTATTTTCCCCATGTTTGCAACCAAAAGATTGTAGCTTCTGGTAAACATAGAAGGTTAGCATGACTGACAGTTTGTACAAGAGCAGACTGAGGTCAGCTCTGCTGAGATTTGGAAATCCAGCTGCAGTTTGAAATTTCTTTTCTCTAACATAGGAGGGCTTGAATATATTTCAGTATCTTAGTATTTTCATTGCATATTTAAAAGTCATTGTAGCTTAAGTTCTGACCTCCCCTCATTTTACCAATAGCTGAAGCTACTGGTGCAGAAGTAGTTATTGTTTTTCCATTAGCAGTTGAGAGGGGTGCATTTAAAAAAACACTTCAGTATGTTAATTACAAAATGATTGCAGCAAATTATCTTTTCCCTTTCTTTATTGTATGCCTCTGGATTGTTCCTCACTTGATATTAGACTTAGTGAAATATTTTGAAAGTTGGAACTTAGAATGGAATATAAGGAAATGCTTTTCTTGATTACTTTTTAATCATGGAAACTATATGGTGGCTAGTATTGTGGAAATATTTATTTCGGAAATTTTCCAATTACTTTCTGACAATTCAGAACTAAATGTCTTAACCCAAATTCTTCCCAGTTTCCTTGTATGATAACTACTCCTTACTGATTTTCATTGTTAAGTAAAACAGATATCTTGAAATGTGCATCAAAACAAAAGAAGGGCATAGCTGTGCGAAGAAGCCATGCCTTACTAAAGTTACTTTCCTTTAAAAATAATTAAGAATGGCTTTCTAAAACTCAAACATTTTTATTTTCATTAGTAAGGACTTTTCTTTGTTTAAAATCTCCCTGACAGATATTTTGAGGTTGCAAAGAACAGAGGTGTGCACAGGGTACCAAAAGGTCACAGGTGTTTGTTGTCAGAGAGTGTAGGAGGGTGCGGAAAATCCAGTGGACCCAGGTCTCTTCGACATTTAGAGCGCAGTGAGGAAAGCAGGGTCACTCTGATGAGTTTGTCAAACTTTCAAAAGCTGGTTCCTGTGAATATCCTACACAATGGATCTTAGATACTCCAGCTCTGTTTGTATTGTTCTCCTTCTCTTGGCAATTAAGGACTGATTAACTCTGTGAGGCTCAAACCTCTTGTGAATTTAGACCTCTAGAGGGAGGAGTATGAAGAGAGAGCCAGAGAGAGACAACCACAGAGGCAGAGACTGTGGTATAGAAGTTTAGAGAGAAAATTTGGCCAGATGCCCTTTGTGACACTTTTGCATCCAAACATTTTACAGACTTCCGGTCAGCCTAAGAGTCAGGTATCCTTCTTTGGTCTGGTCAGTGGTATCCAGAAGAGCAGGGTCACACGTATAAAGCTTGAGAAGTCATCTGGTACAAACTATATTATCTTACATCTATTACCCTTTTTCTTAGTGGGTGATATGGTTATGGAAAGCATTCGAATTGAGATGAACTCCTCTCCAGAATATATCATTACTCAAAATACAGAATCTAGAAACTTTCAGAAACTTAGAACACATACCCACAACACTCACACACACACACACAAAACCACTTAGAGAGTTAGCACAGTGGTAATAACTTTAGCATTTGCCAGCTGTGTGATCTTGGACAACTTACTTCTCTGGGCCTCAGTTTTCTCATATGTAAATGAGGATAATGATATGATTTACTTCATGGGTTGGTTATGAAGATTTAATTAGTTAATATAGCACTTAGAACAATGCCTAGAATATACTAAATGCTTAAGGAATGGGAGATTTTTCTTACTATTTGAGTAGGTATAAGCTGTGATAATTTATTCTTAATAAATTGAGTACATCAAAGATCAATGACTTTAGCAAGTGCATCTTCTTTTAGAATGTGAAATAAGGAATTCCTAGTAGATAGTCCTAATATACTAAATGTGAAAGAACAAAAGTCCATTGCTTTGGGAACATAGTGGACTGGTTTCTATAGGTAAGAGACAGCCACATGTACCTTCAAACCCATGTATTTTATATTCTTATAGCTAGCAGTATCTTTTGCTTGTTGCAATTATTTTCAATTTCTACATTCTTTGAAGAAAATGTATTTCTATATTTGGAAGTTTTGGTTTCTCTGCACCAATCATTTTTTTCTGCAAATTTTCCTCTATCAGTTATACTGGGTTTGTACTTATTGTAGAATGATTTATAGAACTTCTAAAACATGCTTGGGCATATCTGATTTTGCAGACCAGACTAGACTAGATGAAGAAGTATCATATTTGCATAATTACCACTGTACAGCTAAACTTAAAGCATTTCCCTTGCATAAGAGTGACATTCAAATTACACTGCTCAGAATATAGCAGTAAACTAACCTAGTCAGGTGTCCCTGTTTAATATAACATTCTGTGGTCTTTCCCCCTGAACATGCCTAATAAGGCTGTTTATCCAATTTTTTTTCATGTCACAGTCCATATAGGACATCTCAAATGATTGTGCCTGTGTGAGCTTGTATGCATATGAGATTCTTGATTAAAACAAAAGATTTTGTTCCCCTGCTTTGTTTTTGACTTCTATAGCAATTATTTTCTCAATTTGTATTCTTATTGGTATAATTTATTTTTTAAACCCTTATAAATACACATGAATGAACAGTAACCAAAAGCAATGCATATAAATGTATACTATGGTTATAAAATAAGTGCCATGTAATTTCAAATTTTCCTTCTTGAGTAGATATATTGATAATATAAGAATTATCCTGATTGCTACAATGTCATGTTTAACAAGAGAAGATGGAAAAATCTAAAATTATAGGCCTTTGTTGTATTTTTTTTTTCCCTTGAATAACAGTAATGGGCATGAAGTTTGGCATCATATGGGCCCAGGTCCCTTCTTTGCCATTTGCTAGTTGTGTAACTCTTGGAAAACTGTTTAGTCTCTCAGTTTTCTTATCTGAAAAATGAGGGAATAAGATCTATCTCATTAAATGATTGTAAGGAATAAATGTGAAAACACAGAGCATAGCTTCCTTCTCAAACTTGCTTCCCCTCATGGTGGCAAGTTGGCTGCAAGCAGGTCCAGACTTACAGCCTACTGGTTAAATAACTATCAAAAAAGAGAGCTACAATATTCACTTGACTGTCTCAGATTGAGACACAAAACAATTTCTATGGCCAGAGAGAAGGAACTAATTGAATGGCAAGGCAAGATCTTTTTGTATCTACTATATTTTTTAAGCTTTATTTTTAAAAGCTGTACTGAAATGTAATTTCTATATCTACATGTGATAAAATTCATCTATTTTATGTATACAATTTATTAAGTTGTGACAAGTGTTGACTCCTGTGCAACCACCTACAAAATCACAGTATAAGCATTTCCATTACCTCAGAAACTTCCTCTATGCTGCTTTATAGTCCAGCTCTTCTTCAGCCCTACCCCCAGTAACCAAATGATATACTTTCTGTTGCTATAGTATTGCTTTTCCTTGAATTCATATAAATTGAAACTTTTGTATCTCCCTTCTTAATTAGCATATTAATTCAAATTCGCAATAATTCATTTTGGTCTATTGCAGAGTAGTAATGTATTGATGGATATATCTCAATTTGCTTTCCCACTTACTGGTTGATAGATCTGGATTGTTTCCTGTTTGACTATTGGAACAAAGCTGGTGTGAATATTCATTACAAATCTTTGTATGGGTATATGCTTTTATTTGGGAGCGGTAAATACCTAGGAGTGAAAATACTGGGTTATATGGTGTCTGTTTAATTTTATGTGAAACGGCTGGACTGTTTTCCAAAGTAGCTATACCATTTATCATTCCCACCAACAATATATGAGAGTTTCACTTGCATACATCATTGCCTATACTTGGTATTAACAGTCTTTATTGTATTGGATATGTAGTGATATGGCTTTCATTTGCATTCCCCTAATAACTAATGATGTTAAGCACTGTATAATGTGCTTCTTTTATGAAGTGTCTGTTCAGCTATTTTGCTCTTTTAAAAATTTGGTTATATGTCTTTAATTTTGACTTTTAAGTGTTACTTGTGTATTCAGGATACAAGCTTATTATTAGATGTAGATTTTGCCAATGTTTTCTCCTAGACTGTGACTTGTCTTTTCATCTTATAAGTGTTTCTTGAAGACTAAAAATATTTAATTAATGATATTAATTATCATTTAAAATATTTTATACTTTTTGTATTCTAAGAAATCTTTTCCTACCACAGCATCACAAAGATATTTTTGTCTATATTTCCTTCTGGAAATTTTACAGTTCTATCCATTATGTTTATACATATGATGCATTTTAAGTTAACATTTGAGTATAATATGAGATAAAGATGGTTCATTTTTCATTTTCGGCATATGGTAATCCAGTTGTTTCAACATCATTTGTTGGAATACTATTTTTCCCCAATGCATTATTTTAGCTTCTACATTGCAAATCAATTTACTGTATATCTGTGTATCTATTTCTTGACTCTTTATTATGTTATACTCTATGTTTATGTTTAGGCCAATATAATACTGTCTTTTTTTTTTTTTTTTTTAAATATTTATTTTATTTTTATTTAGTTAACCCACCCCCCTTGCTGCTTGTGTTTGCTGTGTCCATTTGCTGTGTGTTGATTATGATAGATTTACAGTAAGTTTTTAAAATTCGTACTGTTAAGTCCTACAACTTTATTCTTCTTTTTAAAATAGTTTTACTTATTCATGGTCCTTTGCATTTCCGTACAAATTCTAGAGTAGCTTGGCAATTTCTCCTAAGTTCTGTTGGAGTTTAGATAAAGACAGCAATGAATCAACAGGTAAATTTGGAGGCAAATTGACATCTTAAAAATAGAGCCTTTTGATCCATGAACATGATTTATCTCCCTATTTATTTTGTTTTTTTCAAATTTCTTTCAGTAATGTTCTGTAGTTTTTCAGTGTATAGATCGTACATGTATTTTGTTAACCTTATCCCTAAGTATTTCATTTTTTTGGATGCTATTGTAAATAATCTAAAATTTTAATTTCTTTTTGTTTAATATTAGAACATAAAGTACAATTAATTTTTTTGTAATAATAAAATTTAATTTCAGAGCAGTTTCAGATTTACATTTACAGAAAAATTATACCAAAAGTATAGGGAATTCCTATATGACTCCCTCCACACCCAGACATATAGTTTCCCCTGTTATGAACAGATTAGTGTGGTACATTTGTTACAATTGATGAACCAATATTGAAGCATTGCTACTAACCAAAGTCTATAGCTTACATTATGGTTTACACTTTGTGCTGTATAATTCCATAGGCCTTGACAAATGTGTAATGTCATGTGTCCATCATTGCAGTATCATAAAGAAGAATCTCACCGCCTCAAATATGCCCTGTGTTCCACCCATTTGTCTTTTCCCCTCCCTTCAGAACCCATGGCAACCACTATCCTTATATCAATATTACAAGTTCTTCTATTAACACAAGATAACTTCAGTAACAATAAATCTACCATGATCTGTGGTTGCACTCACATCTCTGTTAGTTCTAGTCCCATTCCAAAGAACAAGGAGTATCTACAACTGCAAGCAAAATAATTCCTTCCATCTGCCCCATCATATCTAAGTTCCCTCTAAGCCTGAAGCAGTTAGAGCAGTCTGCATCCCAAATCCCTCAAGACTGAGGAATGTACAATTAACTTTTGTGTATTGACTATGTAACCTGTGATCTTGCTAACTTAGATATTGAATTTTGGAGTTCTTCTATAGATCGCTTAGAATTTTCTTCATAAACAGTCTTCTCTTCCTTTCCAATCTGTATTCCTTTTATTCCTTTTGCTTGATATAATGCTCTGGTTAGAACCTCCAGAAAAATACTTAATAGACATGGTGATGTGGACATCCTTTTCTTGTTGTCAGCATTAGGGAGAAGCACTCATTATTTTACCATTGAATGTGATATAGCAGTAGAGTTTAAATAAATGCTATTTACCAGAGTGAGGAAATTCCCTTCTATTCCTAGTTTGCCTGAGATTTACCATAAATGGAAATGGAATTTTAAAAAGTGCTTTTTCTGCATCTATTGAGATTATCATATTTTTTAAATCTAAGTTTGATAATAATATAGTGAATGGTACTAATTGGCTTTGAATATTAAAATAACCTTGCATTCTTGGAATAAACCAAACTTTGTAATTTTATATTATCCATTAATTTGATTTGCTAAAATTTTGTTATGGATTTGGATATCTGTATTTATAAAGGATAGCAATTTTTTTTTTTTTTTTATTATGGGTAAAAATCAAAATTCTCACAATACATACAAACATTTGTAAAATGATATATAAATATATATGCATATATGTGTATTTGCTTACAAAAATGTTATTTTATATATATATATATACATATATTTTAAGAGGTGCTTAGATTACCTAAAATATTATACGGAACCCACTCGGATTCCCATGTTGCCCACCTCCCACACCTCCCACCACATCCAACACAAACATCTCCCATAGTGTGGC